>JARHVA010003241.1:0-527500 GCA_037957365.1 Torreya grandis
CTATTAATCACCAAACTACACCCTTAGGAGAAGATTGTTTAGACCTCTCCAAGTTTAGGGTAACATGGAATTAGTCCAAAGTTGTGGGTGACATGTGGATGGACTAAACCTCTAGTTTATATGGAAACCTCCCATTATGAATCAATTGAGATCAATTACTAAGATTAATAATTTTTTGATGAAAATTGATATCATGATATAAGGGAAACATGAAAGGAAACCCATGCTACTAGAGGTGATGCACCAATGTAATGTCTTCCACTCTATTTGAAATTTTAATTAGAAATAATGAACAAGATAGATGACTGAACCACTCTCTCAAAAGGATTATAAGAAATAGTGTTTCACATAGAGGTTATGATAGGTGATTATAACTTGAGGGTTGTGAATATAAGGCTTAATTTAAAGACACTTTCTAATCAAATGTCACTCCAAAATCAACCACTAACAACTTCACACACTATATGACCTGCATAAAATAATATACTACTCTCTAAGTGAGGTAAGGACCTATAAATGGAGAGAAACATGCCACTTATTTAAATAAAACTATAATAAACACACAACCAATATTATAGAAACTAAAATAGTCCTTGCATTAGTACAAGAGGTTACAAAGTACAAATTTGGGGTATAATCTCTTCATACCAAGTAAAAGGATGGATATAATGGCCTTATTTCCTTAATTTATTAGATAAGAGAGGGTGAGATAAGGTCATAATGGTCATAATTCACTTAAGACCTCATTTACAAGCAACCTCGATAGCCCAATGATCTCTTCATGAATTGTCATGACTTGTTGATGTCCTTAAATGAGAGCATGACATAGATATGGAGTGGTGGAGGATAATTCAATATTGGTTAACCTCATACAAGAGAATTTACATGAAAAATTGGTCAAATATATCATCCCATGATAGTTAAAAATGTATAAAATTGGTCTAATTAGAGCTATATAACTCATTAAGTAACCTACCCTTCCCCTTATGCATGTTGATTAGGCAAAAAACTACCTAATCCTCCATAATGAACATGAAGTGTGCATGTTTTATTAAATGAATTAGTTAAAATGGTGTTCATTTCCTTCCATTTACTCAAATATCATCCCTCCATGTCCATAAACATCTCCATTAGTTTGAGCAAGTTGGCATACTAGGTAATTTGGCATAGTCACTTAGTGTTAGCTTCTTGGATGACCATGAAACTCACATAGAACATTGAATATGGATAATTAAGTGTGTATCAGGTATGAATAATAATATTACATCATGAATTATACCTTTTTAATAGTACACACCAACAAATTTTCCCATCTTGGTGATTGCGTCACCTTTTGCTAGCCTTTCTAGACTAGACTTTTAGTTTAGACTTGTAAAAGCATTTACAAGAGGATATGAGAGAATTTTGTTGATTTTAAAAGATGGAATACACTTCATAATACCCTCATTAATGACTTGAAACTATTCATCATGCTTAGAACTATATTTTTGACCCTAAACCCCTATAAAAGTATAGTTTTTGATGAATCTATACATGCGTCAGGGTGGGACTATGAGTTTCATGTGTCTATCAATCCATGGTAATGAATATTAATGCCAATTCTTCAATATTTCTTATATTTTGTCATTAAGACTAGTTTAGGCAAGTTTAGATATGTTTGACCTCTTAATGATTGTTCATATCACTAAGGGATTGAACTATAAAGCAAATTCCAAGAACATGAAGTATAAAACCCTCCTAAATATTTCATAGAATATGATATCCCCATGAATCTACTCCATAATGTTTCAATGTGAAGAAAGTGCCTCTCAATATCAAAACCCTACATGCTAGGAGGTCGAGAGAGAGAGAGAGAGAGAGAGAGAGAGAGAGAGGAGAGAGAGAGAGAGAGGAGAGAGAGAGAGAGAGAGAGAGAGAGAGAGAGAGAGGAGAGATGAGAGAGAGAGGAGAGAGAGAGAGGAGAGAGAGAGAGAGAGAGAGAGAGAGAGAGAGAGAGAGAGAGAGACGAGAGAGAGGAGAGAGAGAGAGAGGAGAAAAAAGGGGTGTAGGAGATAAAAACTTGTTTTTTAATCTTACAACACCTATTATAGATTTTTGACAACTTACCTAATCAATTTTCCATGAAATTTTTTCCTTGTCCACTCTTCCAAGTGCTTGCCAGACTCCTCATACCTCTGTTTAGGGTTTGTGAGACACTAGACTAGATTTCCCCTAATGGCATAATTCCTAGAATCTCTATTTAATTTCTCAATTTAAATCTTTAGGATCATATACTGGGGACACTTTTACTAACCTCCATAAGTTTTTAATGCTTAAAACTCCTCCTAACTAAATTTTATTCCTAATTTCATGTTTAAGTTTGTGCATGCCTATTTAGGCATATTAAGCCTAATTAGGCATTTAGGCTCTTGTTAACTCTAAGGAACAAAATATTTTAGTGTAAAACATTGATATTATTTAGAAGTTAAGTTAATATACCTTGTCTTTAGTCTCATATTTCACTTTTATTTAGGGTTCAACAAATATTTTTTTACTCTGCTTGCTTGCCTACCTATTTAGGCCTAATAGGTCTAACCAACTTATCAAGCCTCTTTTTTGCATTCACGTAACCCAAAAAATTCAAAGTGGGATGAGATAATTTTAAAAAAAATTCAATTTCCATGTTTTCACTCATCCACCTCACTTCTATGTAAGGTTCAAACTTATTTTAACCCTTCTTGGCACTCTACCTATAGGTGGGCAACTAAGTCTACCTAAGCTGTAAGTGTAGACATCCCCTTCTTGATTAGAACATTAATACCTAATTTAGTGATTGATAATGATACATAATCTATTAATATTTACCTTAAAATTCTTAAAAACTCTTCAAACCATCCTCTATACATGTTTCTCTCCAACTCTGTGGTCTAGCCCCATTTTCTCATGACTTGGCATGTGGAGAGCAATTTGTGATCTTGATTGTGTGAGTGGATGGTTTATTAAATTGGTAATTATTGTATTTGGTATTATTTACAATAATTTGTAAATATATATCCCCTTATGATATTTTTCACTCATAAAAAACCTTGGCCTTCTAATACAGACCTATAAGAGGTAGTTGAGTTCTTTGACTATGTGGTTAGGTGAGGGGTAAAAATTTCTTTATACATGGAAAATATCCCCACTTATAAATATTTATCACAATTTCCATGGGTTTTATAAATCTAAATTCACTCTTCCCACCTTTAAGTCACCCTAAAATAGACTCTTTTTACCCAAAATGCCCATTTCCTCTATAGTTAGGCTTGTAGATGACAACCTTGAGTTTCTTGACTCTGAGTGCCTAAGGCTGAGTACCCTTTTGTTTCACTTGAATATCATAAGGCCCTCCCATAGACATACATAAATATAATTCTCTCTCCCCGTATTATTTTATGGTCTCCTCAACTCATCACTCCATTAGAGTTTATTCAACTTATCAAAACATCCATATTTGTATTGAATTCTTGATTGAGCATGTGCTTTTGGGGTGATTTGATGGTATTGATCCTTATATGAAACTTATCTCTCCAATTTATATTAATATTTTTGATCCCCTCTAACAATCTTGTATAATTGATCTAACATCTTAATCAATGATATAACCATTATATCATTGACTGAATGATTTTGAACCCTACATAATTTAACTTAGCCTACATAGTCCTTTAGGGTGAAAAATAGAATACTATTTGAGATTCACAAATGATTACTATGGTTATATGAACTTAATGGAATGAATATTATACTAGACCTATGGTTTCAAAATATCATATTTTTTATACAACCAACATTTGGTACCAAAGGATACAACCAACATTTGGTACCAAAGGTGATTTAGAAGTCTTGTAGACCTGTAATATTTCTCAACCTTTTTATGTTAACCTATAGAAGAGATACCATTACCTCTATTCTATATGGAATTTTAAAATTATTTGAGATAATAATCATATATTATATAATGTGTCACACACCATTCAAAAGGGATTGAGTAGTGACAACACATTCATGAGGCTTGAACTAGGTCACTTTGCCAAGGTCTCTTCAAATTGTTTGACTGCATGTAACCACCACCCTATGGTATTTTTGGTTCATCTCAACACTAAATAAACATGGTTTCAGATCATAAAGGTATTTTTTGATATTTTTGAGACCTCACCAAGACTTTATAACTTTTGGAGACCCCTAAAATTTCAACAACCCTATTGTTGTCAACTTGTACGTAGTTCCACAAGAAGGTTTGTTATCTCCTTGAGGTTACACATGTGAAATGGGAGATTGAATATGGTGTATAAATTTTTTGAAAACCCATGAAAATCCACCAAAATTTCCATTCCTCTTTCATCATGCTTAGAAATAGACAAAATGAAGTAAACCGAAACCATACTGAGATAGAGAAAACATAGTGAGTCCCTTCCTTCTTAGTGATTGTTCATATAGGAGGGAGAGGGAAATATAGGGACTAATGCCACAAAATGGAATTAAAAAAGGGTCCCCTCTTCTACCCAAAATCTTTGGTTCTCACTTTTTCTTTCTTGTCCATACCAAATAGAAACCTAACTAGAGTTTTTGAGCTGCAAAGGATATCAATTGAGAAAAGGGGTCAATTTTTGACTTTTATGACTTTGAAACTCATATATTTCCTTATATTATTATTATATTGAGTCTCTTATGAATATTTGTGTCCTATTTTGACCTTGACATGTTTGTACAAGTTCATACAAGCCTTGAAAGTATTAGCACCTATTTTCTACATTTATTCATGTTATGGGACCTTGAAATACCATTGGAGGATGAGAGGATGGAAAATAGAGGTAAAATATGGTTTTCAAATCAAGTAATATGGGTGGGGAAGCTAAAAGGTCATATCTTCACATGTGTGGGGCCCTTTTGATGGAAGGAAACTATTTGACTTCTAAAGAGGCCCTCTTTTGCACATAAGATCATATTGTTATAACTTTGAATGTTTATGAGACCCTTTAAGACCCCTTATTTCAACATGACACATTCTCTAAAGGGATTTATGATTGCAAGGTTTCTTTTATGACATGCTTGAAGGGTGCATTTGATGACTTAGAGGGATAATTAAATATTTAAATAGATTTTAATAAGTATACCATGAAATATAACCTTAGATACATATTTAGACTGATAGGTTGTCATTATACCTCTCATTTAACCAATAAATATATTGGTGTCATTTTCAACCAAGTCAGTGTATGTCATCTATTTGTAATGAGATATTTTGATATTTTAGTTATAAAGTTCACTATTTGGGGGGATTTATTTTTGATGTGATTTCTAAAGCCTAAAAGTAGTAAATAAACTCTAACTTGAAGAAACTAAATCTAAACTATATGTTAATTGAAGATATCCTATTGACATTCACACCATCAACATCTAACATAATATATATAATATTCTCACTCAACTTGACTGATTGGGCAGGACAATGTGATGTTTAGAGTATGAGAATGATATTTATTGTCACTTAAATAGCTTCTGACAAGTTTTAAATATGAGATGAATTAACAAACTTAATCTAATTAAAATACACACTCTTGCTTAAAATAAATCTACTTGTATTTAATTGAAATAAATCTTACATGTAAATGAAACACACTTTCATTAAATGAAATTCACACTTGATTTTGAAAATGAAATTCACGCTTGCATTTAAAAACAATCACTCTTTTATTTGAAGGGAAATCACTCTGCATTTAAAAGAAAACACTCTTGTTAAAATTAAATTATAATATGCAATGAATGAAATGATTCTAAATTAAATAAATTCTTCTAAAATATTAAACTACAAGTACTAATTTATCCTAATCCTCAGAGAGAACTAGGCCCTTGTTCCTTCCTCAAAAAAGGAATTCATTTACTCAAAAATAAAGGGAAATGTTGAACTCTATTTCATTCAAAATAACATATAGAACTATGAAATGCTAAACTCTATTTCCAACTTCTTCTAGATTTTATTCAACTTCAACAACTTATTTAGCTCTTTTGGAATGAGGAGATGTGTATTTAAACATATCTCAACATCTATTCATAGAGTACAAAATATTGGTGATCTTAATAACCAAATCTATTTGTTCAAAATATAGACAATTTACGAGTTAGATCCCATGATTCCAAGAAGTCATTAGAACCAACTTAAATAATTATAAACAAGAAATAACTAACATAGATTGAAGATACTTATATGGTTTTATAAAATAAAGATAGAAATATATCCAAAATATTTTAAGCCATTACCATGAATGGTAATATCTAAAATAAGACATATAAATATAGAAAGTCTATTTATAGATATCTATATAATTACTATCCTAATCAATAGGATCCATTTGGTCTTCAGAGCACATCTAGGTATCTTCAAAACATATTGTATAGGTCTTTGGAGCACCCTATACAGGTCTTAAGAGCATGCCTAGACTTCTTCAAATCATCTTATATATATATATATATATATATATATATATATATATAGAGAGAGAGAGAGAGAGAGAGAGAGAGAGAGAGAACACTTAGATCATCTTTAGAGAAATTATGGATCATATTTTTAGTGTCTTTAGAGCATTATATCTTGAAATCTCACTTGTCAAATCCTCAAAATTCTAACTATTATACCCAACATCCACCTTTTTCTACTTCAAGAAAAAGGGGACTCACTTTTCAATTTTGGCCCTATTTGTTGAGCCTTTCTTCTATATGTTTGTGAAAATTATTGAAAGGATTGATCCCTAATATTTATACTCAGAAGGAATGATCATGGTATTATTTATTTTATTGACTAATTCTAATAATACCTTTTCAGGCATTTTTGAACTATGCAAGTTTCTAGGACTTAGTTTATTTGGAGAAATTCATTTAGATATTTATTCATTAAAGATATTTATTATGTCATACTTAGAATTTTTTTCAGAAATTTTGTTTGAGAGGTTTAGTTTTTACATTTTTTTTTCAGGTTTTTTGTTTAGAAACTTATTCGACATTTTTTCATTTAGGATTTATTGAGTGGGACTTTTGGTCTTCGAGACTTTTATTCTAAATAAGTTTGGCCTTCAAGATTTTTTGTATTAGAAATTTTATCCAAAAAAATAATTCTAAAATGACTTATATTTTATCATAAATTCTATCTTTGGGTATTTTATTTAGAAATTATATCTGATAGATATTTAGTCTTCATGTTTTTTGCACTAGACATTTTATACAATAGATCATAAAGGTTTATGTATACTTTGGGCATTTTGTTCGATGGAATTTGATCTTCAAGAATTTTTTTTGGGTCTTTAGTAAAGATTTGTCCCAACATAAATATTTATTCCCAACTCTTTAATTTCAAAATATTACTATACTTAGTTGATAAAATCTAAAATACTTACTAATAATTTGCTAAAGCTACCTGCCAACTAAAACTAATGAAAGATTTGAACTATGCAAAAAATACACAGAACATGAATTTTGGGCATATATAACACATGAAGTAGAATTAATGGCTAAAATATATATACATGATGTGTAGCTATTGAAACCTTAATTTCTTGAAAATTAATGAATTTGAGCTTGATTTTTATTCTATGTGATAAAATCCCTAGTTACCTATGATATTATTATAAGTGAACTAGTGATTAATAGAAGCAAGAATTTTTCATAGATCATGTAGAGAAGACTATAATAACTTCAAAATGCATGTAAATAGTAATGGAATATTCATCCAAGCCATTCATAGGAGCAGTTTTGCCATCACCATACTCTATTAAGGATGCAAAAGAATTTATGGACACCATCTTTGATGTCTCCATTTTTGACAATAGATATGTAAATTATTTGGAATTATGGGATGTTGTTGATTTTTTTGACATATTTTTTCTAGATGGAAATGTATTTCCTTCAAATTTATTATTCATCAAGGATTTTCTATCATTTAAAAGATAAGGATTGCATTTTGATGTGGCCAAGCCCGAGTTAATGTCATGCATTAACCTCCTTCTAGACTTGTTATTCATAGGAAAAGTCATGAAAGATGATTTTTTACAACATATTGGTAACCCAATGGTCATAGTATTCATAGTAGGAGTATATTTTCAAAGGTATTTGTCATTGCCAACACTAGATTCTTATTTTGACAAGCATAGGCTAGTTCAGTGGAATCTGTATAATACAATGGAAAAGGTGTTGTCTTCATGGCTCCTCCCTAATTAAACCATTAAATTAATAGGTAAGAATCATAATAATCCCACTCTTATAAACAATTTCAAGATGGAAGTGTGGATTGGCATGGCACTACTCAATAGGCTCTAAGGTATGCCTAGTATCCATTTCCTCAATTTGGATTATGTAACATTATTACACATGATGCTAACCAATGATGCCATGTTTTCTTTGGGAAAAATCATTAATTTACATCTAATAGAATAGGTCATTCACAAGGATAAGAATCACACTCTAGTGAGCCACTTTTATATGATGTTGTACCTATTGGACACTGTCATGGGAATAGTTTACAAAGTCCTTGATGAGCTATGGAGCCTGGCAACTGAATACATAAAAAATTAAATTTGTGATCACTTCAAGTTTTTACATGTTTATGATTATACTACTAATATGATGAGGATTTTTATCCTCAAATTTGGAAATCAGTACATGGCTCTCTAATGCCTAGGGTTGTAGCCAACATTATGAAGACATTATCTACAAGAGGTGATTATTTTCTATATCTATATTACACTTTTATCATGATCTAGGAACATAAGGTTCATCCTATATATCTCCTAAAGTAAACACTTGAAAAATTAGATAATTAAAAAATTACTTTCCAACTATGGTAGAGCATAAAGGAGTACCTAACTAGGGTAAAGAAGAGCACATTATTTGGCCACCACATGGTTATTAGTAGAATTATTTATATACTGAGGAAATAATTTGGAGATGTGGGAGGAAAAATGAAGAGTTACCATTTCCCCATAGTAACACATAGGGATTGGGATCGTGATGGCACCATATAAAATCATATTTAGGGCCTTAGTATCCCCAACCAACACATCCACTATGATTATTATTTTCTATTTATGAATGCATAGAATTATGAAGAGGTCTTGGAAAGGATGATGGTTCCTAGTTTATTATAGGATCACTTAAGGGTGATTTAATGAGAACCTTCAATCACTATGAAGGATTTACATAGTATAATACCACTTTATGTAGGGTGGATGCACTTGGACTTTTGTAAAGGCTAAGAAATGGAATATTCCAAAGAGTGAGGATATCCATCATATGAACTCCATTTAAAGTTAATGGATATTAAAAAATAATTAGGGGTAAGTGAACCTGACCCTAAGGGAGCTCTAAGATCCCCCATCACTATATATTCCTCTAATGAGGAAGATCATGGACAAGAACAACCAATTGCTAGTACATTTCAAATGCCTATAACTACTCCCTAAGTACAAGATACTACATCTTCACAGTTATCCATAGATGAAGTGGATACTTTAGTTTAGTGAGGATCTTCTTCATAGCCTAAGACTACCATCTATTATAAGATAAATCCTAGGACTCCCCCTGTAGGTAGTCCAGCTATTGATCAATCTTAGAGCTTACCTATAGTGCACTAACAAGTACAAATACAAGTCAAAGAGGAAGAAAAATATTTTGATGAAGATGTAGAGTTAGTGAAAGCTAAGGCTTTGAGCCTTGACACTAACAAAAGGAAAGCACTAGATATAGAGGACACCATAGGTACTTAGGTTTTAGATACCACTTCTTTGCTCTCTTTTTTAATTCCTATTTTTGGTTTAGTGTCTATATCATCTATTTTGAAAACCCCTAAGGTGGAAGTTTCCACTTATACCTCTAATAATCCATTCAAATCTTCTTCTATCTTGACCTACTCATGCCAAAGGTTGAGAAAGATGCTTCCACTGTTATTCTTTCTACCACCACTATTGATCCATTTTCACCCCCATGCCATAAACCTCTATCATGGATACCTCTAGTATTCCTTATGAAACTATTGCTATCAAATCATTAAAAAGGAAAAGGGAATCTAGGAAGGTGTAAATAGCCATGTCCACTCTTCAGCTCCAAGTCCAATCCACCAAAATCACTCACCCCATGCCATCCACTACTCTATCTTAAGATACCATTATCACTAGTTCAGGCAAGGGAAAAAAAGCAAAGATATAAATGGTCACAGCCCATCCACTCCCATAATATGGAGGTTTGGATTGGTCTAAAATTATTTGGCCTTCCTTTCCTAATACCATTATCAAAACAAAAAATAACTAAGGATGTTAACGAAGAGGTTATGGTCATAATGACAAAGGAGATAGACCTTAATCAATTGATAATTCTTTCATGAGTCATAGACTTAAGGGCCAAAACCTCTCAATTTTCAAACTTAAAAATAATAAAACTCCCTTCTATAATAACCTTATTTGATAAACCATCTAGAAGCATTCACAGGGTTAGTAATAGGAATATGGAAGATGATGTTGGTCATGAATTTGTTTTTGAAGAGAGGTAAGAGGGCTTATCTTTGACCAAGAGATAGAATAGGAAATTGTGTCAATTCCCTCATACTAAAGACTTTAGATCTCTAGTTGAAGCACAAAAGGATGCCATGGTATTAATCCATGAAAGTGTATAGATGGCTTGATAGGAATTAGAGGTTGAGTTAGATAAATTGAAAGAATAATAGAAGATTGTGCATATACCAATTGAAATTGAAGTTGAGGTTCAAGAGGTAGCTTTGAAGTGCTATAATTATTTGGAAGCATTAGAATTCATGTGGGCTGAATTAGCCCCCCATGTTACCAAAACTCATAAATTATTTAATTATTTAAGGTTTGACAACAATACCATAAGGATGTTGATTATTTATACAACCAATAAGGCTTATAGTCACTAATCTCATGACACCACTACAGGCATATAATGCCCTCAACATAGTGATCATCAAAATGGAAGAGGCTAGGTAATGTTTAACATCAATTAGGGATTTGATCCCTAAGTATCAAGAACATGAGACCCTCATCCTACAAATTTTGAATGATTTAAAATTATCAAAAGTCAAAGGTGTTACATGAAAGTTAATCAATAAGATTATATTTGATCAAATCATTCAAGAGGCCTCGGATAATTTTGATCAAAGTCTATATGGGTTTCCATTAGAAGATATAGAGTCCAAATTAAGCTTTTCTAGAAACAAAGTGACTGAATTTGAGATCTTTAAGATCAAATTCTAGATGACTAAATTAGAGCATGCAAAGCTCTTGGGAAAGGTTGATAGAGTACATAGACTATCTCTTTTGAACTTAAAGATAATTTGTTAGTATCATGAATTTTCCCATTAGTTTTTGCTTGAAATAGAATCAAAGAAGTAGTTTCAAGTTGTTACTTCTATTTCCACATCAACATTCACAATTTCCACATCGACTGTCATAGCTACTATACTAAGGTCCATGTAGCCATTCAGATGTCAACATAGCATTAAAAGGCTAATATTTATTATATGAATTTTTTTTATTAATATATATTTTATATATGTATATTTATCTTATAATCTATAACCATATTGTAAAGTTTTATGATACATTTTGTACACATGCACATGCTGCATGATTTTGTAAAGGCTAACTTAGACTATTAACAACTGTAAGATAAAGTCTATATAGTTTTGACTAAATTTAGATATCAAGTTATAACTATGACATGTAATTAATTTTTCATGAAGTTGGAGGATGAAACAACCCGTTACCCAAGTCTATTTAAATATATGTGATCAATAATTTTGATTTGTCAGAGCATTTTCAATATATAGAAGAAAAGCAATTTTTAATTGTCAACTCATGTGTTTATGTATTTTATTTCCAATGTTTATGTAGTTAGGTTTTATTTATTTGGTTTTATGATTCAATAACTCTTAGTATAAAATATAAATATGAATGAGTGCTTTATTTTTATGATTGATATACTAGTCTTAGATGTGCAATAACTATTGAAGGATTGGTAATTTACATTGATTATTAGAAATTAAGTTGACTGACTCATATTTTTAATTATGTAGAAGTGTTTTCATTTTATATAGTTTTATGTGTATGGGAAAAAATTCCTTAGATATCTCACTAAGACTGAGATATAATCTCTTAATTAAGGTTTTTCAATAGCTAACCTAAAAGGAGCAACCTTTGACTAAGGCTTGTGAGTTTCCTATGTCAATATCATCCTAGACTTCTTAAGCATGTCTGAATATGTGTGTGAAACAATTGATATAAATATTAATAGGTTTTGAAAACACTTTCCCACTTAGAAACCAACCAAGGAAGTGATTCCTGAAGACCACAAAACCTTTCTTTTCTTCTCTATCCTTCCCCTCCTTTTTGATTTTATTTTGTGACATACCCCACTATATATTAATAACAATCCATCCAATTCATGTATATTTTTACTTAGTTTTTAAGAGACCAACCCTCCATCTAAAAATATTTTTAACAGCATACATGCCCTACCTTTTATTCCATCAACTGGTTGCTAAGACAATATACCTATATCTCATGCCCTAGAGTGGATTTTACCTCCATTGAGATCCTAAAATGTTAGAGGCTACCTCATTATGAGATTGGTGTGGTTGAAACCCTCATCAACATACTCTTTATGTCACTAGAATTAAGGTGGGTACCTCTAATATAAGTTTTTAGTTTCTATAGAGAGTTTCACTAGAATCACTTAGGAAAGTGACCAGATCTAATTCTTAGGTTGGTATTTTAGTCTCACCCTTGTCAAATCATAAGAGACCTATAATTGCACTAACTATCCCGAACAGACCTATGACCCCTTATATATTAAGGATCCCTTCCCTTATTAATCATCCAATGGCTCAACCACCCTAATTATTTGGATCTAGTATTATTATTCTAGGAAATGTGCATGATTTACCTAGGAATCCTAAAAAGTACCTACCATCCTTTTTTCTTTCAATAGAAAGAATGGTAGAGGAACATATCAAATATTTAAAAAATACTTTGAGATTAATGAATTTTATAAATGAGGATGTTGTATGTAGATTATTCCCTTTTAGACTAATAGATTCTACTTATGATTTATATATAAATCTAACAAAAAATTCCATCACTTCTTAGGATGCATGTCAAGCAAATTTTCTTGCATAATTTAGATAAGTCACCAACCTTGGTTTGATATATTAGTACTTCACTAGAATGAAGAGAGATCCTAATGATTACATCCATACTTTTAATTCAAGGTTTTAAAATATGTATATGTGGCTAATACCAAGGTATAAAATAGAATAAGCATTAGCATTGGATATGTACAAAAACACTATAGATCCAATCACTATGATATTCCTTAGAAGAGTGGCTATTGCCACCAACTTGGCATTAGCATATGAAGAGGCCATCAACATTGATATGTATCTTAATCCCTAGGTTCTTGGCATACCTAGCTTAAATAATGGATTCCTAACATTAAATCCAATACCACATGTGAATCAGAATGTTCTAAGATTCAATCAAAACTAGAAATATACAATACATCCACTCATATAGAAAACATAACCAAATTAAATATTCTTAAACAATCATGCATAAGGAAATGATTACCAATAAAATCAATAATTTGCCACATATTCTACTATTGTTCTCTAGGGTACTAACTCTACAAATTTAGAGCTATGTTCTATTTAAAATATGGTTTAAAAGTTGAGTAATGACTTCCTTAGTATGTAAAGAAAGATGGGAAATGCTAATGCCCCAAGTGGTAATCATAATTATAGATTATAGAGATATAATAAACCATTAAATAGGCTTATAAACAACATAGAGTATCCTAGATAAATTCTATAGATCAACATAGTAGAGACAAGCTTACTTAATTGGTATAAAAATCATAATAATTCTCAGTATGGTGATCTAGATTGTGTTGAATTTTGTGCAGCATTTGAAATATTTCAAAGATAAGTAATAAGGTAGGACTAGATGTATAATCTACCAAAATCCAACCAAGATCCTATCCCTTCAATCACTACCATGTTCTTTGAGACTCATGATTTTACCTTTCCAACTGAAGATGACAATGTGCCAAAAGACAACACTAACAAGATTCATGCTTTTGAGTAGTTACAAAAAGGTGATTAAAATCTAAGAAATAGATAACCATTCACAACATCTATTCCTATAAATATCATATCCATTCCACCTAATCTTAAATTTGACAACAATCCACCTCCCCCAAAATGGAATGATCAACCTCAGAACAAGGAGGAACAAAGCAAAAGAGGATACAACATGATTAAAGACATGAATAAAATAAAATAAAATATAAGTCTTCATGAGTTATCTCAAGTCAACGAACAAAAGGAGATACTATAGAATTTTACTACATGGAAAACCCCTATGGAAAGAACCAAAGAATATATAGATAAATAAAAATATACTAACACCAATGTCATCTATAAAAGCAAGCCAGAAGTCCCACCCTTTCTATTGACTATCAAAGCATTTGGTAAGAATATTGACAATTGTTTAGTTGATTTTGGAGCCTTGATAATTATTATGGCTACTTCCATATGTCAAAATCTTAGTCTAAATCTAATTCCTTAAAAGAGAATAGTTTTACAACTAGATAAAATAGTTGTACCAGTAGCTAGAGAATTGGTGAATCTACATATTCAAAGAACATCTGAATCATGAGTCTAGATGACCATTTATATCCTTATAGTAGATATACATAAATACTACTAACTATTTCTTAGTAGTGATTGGTCTAAAATGCTCAATGGACATCTCTCTAAAGACTTATCTCACATTTGGATATAATGGAGAGGTATTTCAAATCAAATCTAGATCAATAGGGAACCAAGGATAAAATATCTTATCATAGAATATAGTGTCAAGAATGAATAGGTAAAGTATGAATCTCCTAGCCTTGGTATTTACACTTTCACTTTGTAAAATTAAATCCAAGAGAAAGAATCTGAAGGATCTCACTAGTTATGGACTTTAAACTTTGATGGTGCCAAATTCAAATAAGGATTAGGCATAGGAATTTAACTTATTGATCCACAGGGGAAAAAGTTCTTAGCATCATATATATTTCAATGTTCATGCACTAACAATAGGGTTGTGTATGAATCTTTAATTCTAGGATTACAATTTGTATTCAGAAATAATGTAAAGGAAGTGCTAGTATTTGGTGATACAGAGCTAGTAGTCAACTAGGTCTGAAAAAAATCTCAATACAAGTTGTCTTATTTAAGAAGGTACAAACATAGATCATGGGACTTGATTGAGAACTCTGAATATTTCAACATAGTATCAATTCCCAAAGATAAAAATCAAGATGTAGATTCACTAGTTATTATTGTTGCTAATTTGGATCCTCTCTAAAAATCTAGGGTAAAGAGTTTCTCTATTAAATTAGTACCTTATTCTTTTGTTCTTAATAATGCAGAGAGAGCCTAATTATTACATCCACACTTTTAATGCAAGGTTTTAAAATATGTATATGTGGCTAACCCCAAGGTATAAAATATAATAAGCATTAGCATTGGATATGTACAAAAACACTATAGATCCAATCACTATAATATTCCTCAAAAGAGTAGCTATTGCCACCAACTTGGCATTAGCATATGAAGAGGCCATCAACATTGATATGCATCTTAATCCCTAGGTTCTTGGCATACCTAGCTTAAATAATGGATTCCTAACATTAAATCCAATACCACATGTGAATCAGAATGTTCTAGGATTTAATCAAAACTAACTATACAAACTACATCCACTAATATAGAAAACATAAACAAATTAAATCTTCTTAAATAATCATGTATAAGGAAATGATTACCAATAAAATCAATAATTGGCCACATATTCTACTATTTTTCTCTAGGGTACTAACTCTACAAATTTAGAGCTATATTCTATTCAAAATATGGTTTAAAAGTTGAGTAATGACTTCCTTAGTATGTAAAGAAAGATGGGAAATGATGATGCCCCAAGTGGTAATCATAATTATAGATTATAGAGATATAAGAAACCATTCATTAGGCTTATAAACAACATAGAGTATCCTAGATAACTTCCATAGATCAACATGGTAGAGACAAGCTTACTTAATTGGTATAAAAATCATAATAATTCTCAGTATGGTGATCTAGATTGTGTTGAGTTTTTTGTAGCATTTGAAATATTTCAAAGATAAGTAATAAGGTAGGACCAGATGCATAATACACCAAAATCTAACCAAGATCCTATCCCTTCAATCACTACCATGTTCTTTGAGACTCGTGATTTTACCTTTCCAACTGAAGATAACAATGTGCAAAAAGACAACACTAACAAGATTCATGCTTTTGAGTAGTTCTAAAAAGGTAATTAAAATCTAAGAAATAGATAACCATTCACAACATCTATTCCTATAAATATCATATCCATTCCACCTAATCTTAAATTTGAAAACAATCCACCTCCCCAAAAATGGAATGATCAACCTCAGAACAAGGAAGAACAAAGCAAAGGAGGATACAACATCATTAAAGACATGAATAAAATCAAAACAAATATAACTCTTCATGAGTTATCTCAAGTCAACAAACAAAAGGAGCTATTATAGAATTTGATTACATGGAAAACCCCTATGGAAAGAACCAAATAATATATAGATAAATAAAAATATGCTAACACTAATGTCATCTATAAAAGCAAGCCAGAAGTCCCACCCTTTCTATTGACTATAAAAGCATTTGGTAAGAATATTGACAATTGTTTAGTTGATTTTGGATCCTTGATAACTATTATGGCTACTTCCATATGTCACAATCTTAGTCTAAATCTAATTCCTTCAAAGATAATAGTTTTATAACTAGATAAAATAGTGGTACCAGTAGCTAGAGAATTGGTGAATGTACATATTCAAATAGCATCTGAACCATGAGTCTAGATGACCATTTATATCCTTATAGTAGATATACATAAATACTACTAACTATTTCTTAGTAGTGATTGGTCTAAAATTCTCAATGGACATCTCTCTAAAGACTTATCTCATATTTGGATATAATGGAGAAGTATTTCAAATGAAATCTAGATTGATAGGGAACTAAGGATAAAATATCTTATCATAGAATATAGTGTCAATAATGAATAGGTAAAGTATGAATCTCCTAGCCTTGGTATTTACACTTTCACTTTTTAAAATTAAATCCAAGAGAAAGAATCTAAAGGATCTCACTAGTTATGGACTTTAAACTTTGATGGTGCCAAATTCAAACAAGGATTAGGCATAGGAATTGAACTTATTGATCCACAGAGGAAAATTTTCTTAGCATCATATATATTTCAATGTTCATGAACTAACAATAGGGTCGTGTATGAAGCTTTAATTCTAGGATTACAATTTTTATTCAAAAATAATGTAAAGGAAGTGCTAGTATTTGGTGATTCAGATTTAGTAGTCAACTAGGTCAGAAATAAATCTCAATCCAAGTTGTCTTATTTAAGAAGGTACAAACATAGAGCATGGGACTTGATTGAGAACTCTGAATATTTCAACATAGTAGTAATTCCCAAGGAGAAAAATCAAGATGTAGATTCACTAGTTATTATTGTTGCTAATTTGGATCCTCTCTAAAAATCTAGGGTAAAGAGTTTCTCTATTAAATTAGTACCTTATTCTTTTGTTCTTAATAATATAAAAGATTCCAAGTTTTTGATGATGATCAATAGATTATTTAGATTATAACTACAAGGGAATTTGAATCCCAAATAATCATTGATAAGGAAGTCAATCACCTCTATCAAGTTGAGTCAAACAAGGAATCTATTTTTCAAATCAAATAAAATTGTATTTCAGCTGAGTTAGTCTCCTTGGAAAGATCATTTGACATAGATCCTCAATCTCAGTAGCTTAGGCAACCCAAGGTCAACAAAACCAATTTCAAAAGTAAAAATCTAGGAGATGAACATATTCCACACTATGTTAACATTGGCCTCAGATGTACCCCAAAAGAAAGACAATGAGTGAATGATTTAATCACTTGATATAGAGATGTCATCACTTAGAAATATGAAGACTCGAAGGTTTATGACCCTCAGGTCATCCCTCATACACTTCTTCTAAAACTAGGTAATAAGATGTTTAGATAGAGATAGAGACCAGTCAATCCTATCCTATAGTCTCTCATTCAAAGAGAAGTGGAGAAGCTATTAAGTGTAAGAATCATCTTCCTAATCAAACATTCTACCTGGGTGGCTAATTTGGTTCTAGTCAGAAAGAATGGTGAGATTAGATTATGTGTTGATTTCAAAAACTTGAATAAGGATTCTAAAAAGAAAAATTATTCCCTACCTTATTTGTATGAGGTGTTTTATATAGTAAGTGGGTATAAAATGATGTCATTGGATGGATTTTTAGGCTATAATCAAGTACTGGTATAATCAAAAGATAGGATGTAGACTAAATTTACTATTAAGTGGGGAACATATGCATATAAGAGGATGTTTTTTTGGCATAATAAACATAGGAGCCACCTTTTAGAGAGCCATGGATCATATTTTCAAAGGATTAATAGGAAAATCCATAATCATTTATATGGATGATCATATTATGTTTTCAAATAATAGGAATGACCATGTAGGCCACCTCTAGTGAATCTTTGAAAGATATAGAAGGTTTAGAATTTAAATGAACCTGGAGAAGAGTATAATTGGATTAATTAAGGGAAAAATCTCAGGACATATCATTACCAAAGAGGGGATCATCATTCTTTTAGATAAAATATAGGGAATTTCCAATATGGGCCACCAAACAATAAGGAGCTAAAATCATTTTTTGGGAAGATTAAATTCATAGGGAAGTTTATCTTAGGATTTTTAGAGATCATTAGACCCCTAAATGTGATGCTCAAGTAGGATGCCAAAATAGAATAGATAGTTGAGGTCTAAAAGTCTTTTCAAGACATTAAAGATATAGTATATGAAACCCCAATGCTAATTAGCCTAGATTTTATGAAGGATTTCTACTTATACTCATATTATTTAAAGCATAAAATTGATATTATTATAACATAGAAGAAAGATGATATTGAGCATCTAATTACATTCATGAACACAAATTTGAAAGATGGAAAACTAAAGAAATCCATGATTGATAAACAAATCTTCACCTTTATCAAAGTATTGAAGAAAATTTGACACTACATCTTAAGGAATAAGACTATTACCATCGTACCTGATCCTATTGTTAATCTCACCTTACCATAGAATGAATTACAAGAATATATAGGCAAGTTGATGGAAAATATATAGAAATTTGACATAAAAATCCAGCCTACAGAGATCATTTGGGGTCAAGGCATCATTCAACTCATGAATTAACCTAATCCATGTATTACTATTGAAGAGGTAGGTGAAGCTTAGGTATCTAAAAGAGAATAGTATATTGACTTAATAAAATATTTGGTTATAGGTACTTATTCCCTAGAACTCAATAGAGAGTGAAAGAGATATTTGAGGCTCAAATCTACTCATTATATGATTAAAAAAAGGAGTTATCTACAGAATAAAATATGAATTCATTTATCTTAGGTGTGTGTCTATAGAGGAATATAAAAATATTTTGAAAAAATTACATTAGAAGATAGGAAATGGTCATACATTTGGGATTACCACAACCCACAAGATCTTGAAAATGAGCTACTATTAGCCAATATTTTCAAGGATGCTCATACCCATGTAATAATATGCCATGAATGCCAATATTTATCTAAGAAGGAAGTACATGTAGAAACAACCTTACAACCTATTATTGAAGGAAGGGTATTTATCTAATGGGGTTTATATTTCATTAGTGTCAGTAACCTAAATTCATCAGTAGGCCATAAATTTGTACTCACTTCCATAGACTATTATACTAGATGGATTAAATATATGGCCACAAAAAATTATAGAGCACAAGATGTGATTCACCTTTTATAGGAACATATCATGGCTAGATTTGGTACACTCAATTTATATAGTTTGTAATAATGGACCAAAATTCATATAAGTAAAGTTCACTGAATGAGCTCATGACAACCAAATCACTACCAGGTTATCTTCTAACCATTACCCTCAGGGAAATGGACTAGTATAATTAATGAATAAGAACATAATAGATGAAATTAATAAATCAATTGGGGATAAGCATAGGGATAGGCATAATTTATTAAATTATTCTCTTTGGGTAAATTGAACAAGATACAAACAAGCCCTTAAATATTCACCATATTTATTGGTGTATGGATGCAAGCCAATATTCCCAATCATGTTGAAACTACCGACTTATTAGTTCATGCAGGATTAGGTGGAACCAAAAGATAAAGTATAATATTTACTATTGGATATAATATAAATGTAATATTCAAGGACTGAAGCCTTGTATACCTTCAATAAAAACCAAGACATAGTTAAGAGGTGGTTTGATACGACAACAAAGGTCAAGGCATTTAGGATCTCCGATCTAGTGCTTCTTCGAGATAAAGCCCATGAAAAGAAAGGATAGAATGACAAATTATCCACACTATGGATTGGATGATATCATATTTTAGAGATCCTCAGAAATAATGCATTTTTTCTAAAGGACCTATAGGTAAATAAACTCATGTATGCAATCAATGGATAATTTTCTAAATATTACTTTATGTCTATACCATTTGAAGGTGCCCCTGATTAATGAATAAACATAGTAGAGGTAGGATTAGATTAGATTTAAAAATTTCTTATAGTAAATGATTTATTTTTTCTTAGATTAGTTTCCTAAGTTATTATGATAGATTCCTTTCTTTTTTAGATTAGTTTTAATACTTTTTAGATTGTCATTTCGTTACTTCCTATGCCAATTTGAATTGTTTCTATTCTAGTATAAATGAGTTAAAAAAAATAAAACTAGATGAGCCCTTATATTATTATTAAATAGACTTGTATAAAAAGGGTAAAATTGAAAAGAGAGTCACAACTTAAGGATATTTCTATGTTTAGAGTCTTTAGGATGTAGGTAGGAAATCATGAACCATTCTAGATTGTGTCAAAATTGAATACTTTTATAAGGTATGTGGATTTTCTCTCAAGTACTTCATATGAATTTAGAATTTTTTATCATTTAATTAGATTAAACACACTTATTAAATTAAATACTTGCTATAAGTGATAATTTTTGGTATAGATGTAACTGGCAAGGACATTATAGTAATGATTTTTTTTATAACTATACTAGCTCATTAGGGTTCTAGATCTCCTTTTTCCATTCAAATAAAAGAAAGAGAGAATGAAAAAGGAACTAATGAGTTCAAAATATCAATCAATAAAGCTAAGAGAATATATAAATAAAATAAAAAAGGCTCACATGATGAAATAAGTTCAATGTACCACGCATCATGATCAAGAAAATAAAGGAAAGGGAAGAGAGGGAGCCCAAAGTATCTTTGTCAGGGTTATGGATGTCTAGCTAGTAGAAAAGTGATGCCTAATATTCCATTGATTTTAATGAGATTGAAGATAAACTAGATTGAAACCTAAAACTTCATCAAGCCTTAAAAAAACTCATCATAATAAGGGTTAAATGAACTTTGCTTTCAGCATATATAAGTCCAAAGATAAGAAGGCAAGTATGTTGTATGAATATGCTAAGGAGTCTCTTTCATATTTTTTATTTTATTATTTTTGTGTGGAATAGTTAATCTTTGATTTAAGATTACTAACCAAAGTTTTGGGTTATTGAATACTCAGGATTTTCCCCTTGCAAGTCACTATTTTTTGTAACCAACAACCCCTTTTTTTTCAAGAAAAGGGGACCCACTTTTTAGATTTTGGCCTTGTTTATTGAGCTTTCCTTCTATAGGTTTATGCAAATTATTGAAAATTTTGATACCTAATATTTATACTTAGAAGAAATAGCCATGGTATTATGTATATTATGGACTAATTCTATTAATGCATTTCCAAGGTTTTTTGAACTATGAAAGTTTCCAGGATGTAATTTATTCAAATAAATTCATTCAGAGACTTATTCATGGGGCTTTTATTTAAGAATTTTTTTTATACATTTTTTGATAGGTTTGTTTATTTGATTTTTATTTTTTAGGTTTTTTATTTGAAAACTTATTTGGAATTTGTTCATTCGAGATTTATTCAACAGGACTTTTGGTATTTGGGACTTTTGTTTTGCATAGATATGGTCTTTGGGTTTTTTTTTTTACATCAGACATCTTTTTTGAAAAAATTATTATGAAATAACTTATCTTTTATTAGAAATTTGATCTTCAAGAATTTTGTTCAAAAATTTTGTCCAATAAAAATTTGGTCTTCAAGTTTTGTTGCATCGTATATTTTGTTTGATGGATCATAAAGCTTTATATATATAATTTGGGGATTTTGTTTAGAGATTTTGTCTGATGGAATTTGGTCTTCAATATTTTTGTTCAAGTATTTTATAAATACCAGCCAAAACACAAAGCCCAATTCCCAGACCCTAAAATTTTAAATGTTTGTTATACTTAGCGATAAAAGATAAAATAGTTCTTAATAGTTTTCTAAAGTTACCCACCAATTAAAACTAATGAAAGATTTTAACTATGAAAAAAATACAAAATAGGTGAACATTGGGCATTTATAACACATGAACTATAATTCAATTCTAAAATCTATAAATGCAACATGCAACCATTCAAGCCTTAATTTATTGAAAACAAATGAACTCAAGCTCTACTATTATCCTATGCAAGAAAATCCCTAATTACCTAAGATATTATTACAAGTGAACTATAAATTAGCCAAAGTGAGAATTATTCCAAGAGCATGTAGAGAAGAATGTAAGCACTTCCAATTACATGTAAAGATAATGACATCTTCATCTAAGCCATTTAGGGGAACCTTTCCACTATCACCATACTCTGTTAAGGATGTAATAAAATTTATGGATATTATCTTTGATGTCTTCATTTTTGATAATAGGCATTCAAATTATTTGAAATTATGGGATTTTGTCAATTATGTTGACATATTTTGACTAGATGTAAATGTATCTCCTTCAGAGTGATTATTTATCAAGGACTTACTAACATTTAAAATACAAGGATTGCATTTTGTTGTGGCCAATCTCAAGGTGATTACATACATCAACCTCCTTTTAGACCTATTTTTCATAGTAAAATTCATGCAATATGATTTTCTACATCATATTTGTAACCCAATGGTCATAACATGCATATGAGTGTATTTTCAAAGGTATTTGTCATTACCAACACCAGATGCTTATTTTGACAAACATAGGCTAGTTTATTGGAATTGGGATAATATAATCGGAAAGGTTTTATCTTCATGGATCCTCCCTAATGAAACAATTACATTCAAGGTTAAGAATCCTAAGAATCCCACTCCTATCAACAAGTTCAATATGGGAGTGTGGATTGTCATGACATTGCTCAATAGTATTTATGGTATGCCTAATATCCATTTCCTCAATTTAGACTAGGTACAATTATTACACATGATGATAACTAATAATGCCATGTTTGCTTTTAGAAAAATAGTTAATTTCCATCTAAAAGAATAGGTCATTCATAAGGACATGTGGCCCACTCTGGTGGGCCACTTTTACATGATGTCAAATATTTTGGGCACTCTCATGGGAATAGTTTACAAAGTCCTTAGTGAGCTATGGATCCCAACCATTGAATTCATAAAAAAATGAATTTGTGATCACTTCTATTTTTTACATGTTTATACTTATAATAATAATATGGTGAGGATTCTTTAGGATGTTTTTCCTCAATTTTGGCAAGTAATACATGGATCTCCAATGGCCAAGGTCAGAGCTAGCATTATGAAGATGCTATCTACAAGAGATGATTATAATATATATCTAGATTACACTATTATCATGATCTAGGGACAAAATGTTTATCCCATATGTCTCCAAAATTATGTACCTAACAATTTGGATAAGTTTAAAATTACTCTCCAACTATGGTAGAGCATAGAGGAGGACCTGACTAGGGAAAATAATAGCACGTTCTTTGGCCACCATGTGGTTATTGGCAAAATGGTTTACATAATGAGGAAATAATTCAGAGATGTGGGTATAAAAATGAAGATTTACCATTTTCACACATTAACACATGGGGAATGGGGTCCTCATGGTGCCATACAAAATCATATTTAGGGTCTTAGCATCCCCTACCAACACATTCACTTTGATTATGATTTTTTGTTTATGAATGCATAAAATGATGAAGAGGTCTTAGAAAGGGTGAGAATTATTGGTTTGAAGGAAGATCACTTAAGTTTGATCTAATAGGAACCTTTAATCACTGTGAAGGATTTACATAGTATAATGCCACTCTATTTAGGGTGGAAGCACTCAATTTTTTTGAAATGATAGATAATAGAGTAGTCAAGGAGCAAGGAGATCCATCATAAGGACTCCAATTCAAGATAAAGGCTATTAAAAAGGAGTTGGAGATAATTTAATCTGACCTTATGAGATATCTAGGAGCCCACATGAATTTGGATTCCTCTAATGAGGAAGAACAAGGATAAGAACAACCAATTGCTAATACAATTCAAATGCCTATAACTACTCTTTGAGTAAAAGACTCTACATCTTCATGGGTAGTCATAAATGAAGTAGTTTCCTTAGTTTAGGAAGGATCTTCCATAAAACCTAAGACTACCATATGTTATAAGAAAAATCCCAACACTTCCCCTATAGTTAGTCTAGCTATTGAGCAATCTTAGAGCTTGCCTAAAAGGCCCCAAAAAGTACAAGTAGAAGTGGAAAATGAAGAAAAGGATTATGATGAAGAAGTAGAGTTAGATAAAACTAAGGATTTGAGCCTTGAATCTAAAAAACTGAAAGCTCCAACTATGGAGGACATCATACATACTCAAGTTTTAGAGACCACTTCTTTGCTCTCTTATTTTGTTCCTATTTTTTGTTCTATCTATTTCATCTATTTAAAAAACCCCTAAGGTGGAAGTTTTCACTTTCACCTTTGATAATCCATTTAGATTTTCCTCTTTATTTCATTTCTCCTACTCACCCCAAAGGTTGAGAAGAATTCTTCCACTACTACTCCATCTACCACCACCATTTATCAATTTTTACCCCCATGACATCCACCTCCATCATGGCTACCTTGAATATTCCTTTTGGCACTACCACTGTCAGATCATTGAAAAGGAAAAGGGAAATCAAGAAGGTGGAAATAGCCATGGCCACTGTTTAGCTCCAAGTCTAGTCCACCAAAATCACTCTCCCCATGCCATCTACCACTCCATCTCAAGAGACCATTATCACTCGTTTAAGAAAGGGTAAAAAGGAAAAGACATAAATGGTCATAGCCCATCCACTCCCCTAATATAGAGGTTTGGATTAGTATAAAATTATTTATCCTTCTTTTCCTAACATCACTATCAAAGCATCAAAGAAGTAGCAAATATCTGAGGAGGTTCAAGAAGAGGTTGTGCTCAAAACCACAAAGGAGATAGACCTTAATAAATTGAGAATTCCTCCATGGGCCATTGACTTAACAGCCAAACCCTCTCAATTACCCAACTTTAAAATAATATGGCTACCCTCTATAACAACCTTGTTTGATAAATCATCTAGAAGCATTCAGAGGGTGAGGAAGAAGAAGTTGGAAGATGATTTTGGTCAGGAATTGATTTTTGAAGAGAGGCAAGAGATTTTATCTTTGACCAAGAGATAGAATAGGAAATTGGGGAAATCCCCTTATACTGAAAACTTTATATTTGTAACTAAAGCATAAAATGAAGCCATGGTGGTAATCCATGAAGCCATAAATATGGATAAGTAAGAATTGGAGGCTAAGTTAGATCAATTAAAATAACAACAAAAGACTATGCATATACCAACTGACATTGAATTTGAGGCACAAGAGGTATCTTTAAAGTGTTAAAATTATTTAGAAGTATTAGAATTCATGTAAGATAAATTAGCCCCCCATGTTACCAAAACTCATGAATTATTTAATTCTTTAAAGCCTGATGGCAATAAATTGAATATGTTGATTGTTTATACAACCAATAAGGCTTATAGCCACTTAGATCACATGACACCACTAGAGGCATTTAATTCCCTTAACCTAGTGGTCATCAATATGGAAGAGGATAGGGAATATTTAATATTAGATTGGGTTTTGATCCCTAAGTATTAATAACATGATACCATCATCCTACAAATTTTGACTAATTTGGAATTATCAAAAGTCAAAGACGGTATAGGGAAGTTAAACAATAATATTAACTTTGATCAACTCATTCAGGAGTCCTTGGATGATTTTAAGCAAAGTCTATAGGGGTTTCCATTGGAATACATAGAGGTTAAGTTAAGCTTTGATATAATGAAATTGATTGAAGTTGAGATCTTCAAGATAAACTTCCAAATGACCTAAGTAGAGCATGTAAAGATCCTAGTATAGGTTGGCAAATTACACATATCACATTTTTTGAACTTGGAGATAATTCAGTAGTAGCATGATGTTTCCCATAAGTGATATCTCAAAATAAAAGTGAAGAATAAGTAGTCTCAATTTTTTACTTCTAGTTCCATGTCAACAACCACAATTTCCATGTCAACTTCCATAGCTACTATGTTGACTAAGGTCCATGCATTGATTTAGACGTTAACAATTCTTGCACAAACATTTTGTAGTAATATATATTTTATATATATTTATTTTTCTTATTAGTTTAAACCATATTGTAAAGTTACTTAATACATTTTTGTACACATGCATACATTGCATGATTTTTTAAAGGCTAACTTAGACTATTAACAACAAGAAGATAAAATATATATAATTTTGACCACAATTAGAATTCAAGTTCTAACTATGACATGTAATGAATTTTTAATTAACTTTGAGGATGAGGCAACCCCTTCCCTAAGTCTATTTAAATACATGTGATCCATAATTTTGATTTGTCAGAGAATTTTCAATATATAAGAGAAAAGTAATTTTTGGTTGTCAACTTATGTATTTGTGTATTTTATTTCCAACATTTGTGTAATTAGGTTTTATTTATTTGGTTTTATGATTTAATAACTCTTAGTGTACAATATTTATTAATGAGTGATTTATTTTTATGATTTATATACTAGTCTTAGATGTGCAGTAACTATTGAAGGATTGGTAAATTACATTAATTATTGGCAATTAAGTTGATCGATACATATTTTTAATTATGTAGAAGTGCTTTCATTCAATATATTTTTGTGTGTGTGTGTGTGAAACAACTACTTTAGATACCTCACTAATCCCAAGCCATAATCTTCTAATTAAAGGTGTGCAATAGTTGCCTTGAAAGGATCAACCTTTGACTGAGGATTATGATTTTTTGATGTAAATCTCATCCTAGACTTCTTAATTATGTTTAAATATGTGTGTGTAATATCTTCTATAAATATAAATATTTTTTTAAAACACTTGTCCACTTAGAAACTAGCCAAGGAAGTGATTCCTAAAGACCACATAACCTCTCTTTTCTGCTCTACCATTCCTTCCTTTTTAAGTTTATTTTTAGACCTACCCCACTCTAGATTAGTAACCATATATCCAACTCATATATATTTTTACTTCATTTTTAAGAGACCACCATTCCATATAAAAAACCTTGTTAACAACATGCATTCCATACCTACTATTCCATCATTTGGTTGTAAGACCTCATACCTACAACTCATAACCTAGAGTGGAGTTCACCTCTATTGAGATCCTAAAATGTTAGAGGCTACCTCGTTTTGATATTGGTGTTATTAAAATACTCATCAATAGTAACCAAAAATATTTTTCAAAACTATTTGTTTCTTTCTCAAAATTACCCTACCATTGGGATGTGTTCTTGTCTCAAAATTACCCCACCATTGGGATGTGTTTTTGTACTCAAAATTATGTTACTAATATAAGTTAGACACAATAAAAATGTAAATAATCATCAATAAATTACATACAAACAAAGGATAAATTATATTCATTTCCTACTTAGATCATAATTTAACTATTAAATGAAATATAGTATATAACCAAAGGCAACACTTTATGGACAATTTATATAGCTATTATGAGCTATATGAAATGCTCATCATTTCTTCCCCACACTTTACCTTTTACAAGTCCTCTTGAAAGAAGTGAGATGACTGGTCTTTAATCCAAATTTCCTAATTCAAACCTCTGACTAAGATTATAAACTTTAAAAGGATGGCCCCAATGATAGTGGCATCTAGGTAAGAATCCAAAATATTTTATATTCTTATGCAACCATGCTTAAAACTCAACTTATACTTGAGTAATCTAACCCTACCATGGAGATAGAGGACATAGAATTAGAAGAGGCTTGAAACTCATCTCAATCCATAGATATTATCCTCTTTCTTATAAGAGCTGATTGATACTATGGGATATTTTTTTGGCTCTTCTTAGACTCCATTTAATATTGGTAGGGATCATGAATTCCCTAAACTTCTAGTCAATTGGTAATGTCTTCCACCTAGAAAGACTATCATTAATAACATTAGTAGAATTATGGTTTAGAAAATCTCTAAAATCAACAATATTGGATCTAAATAACTCATGATACTTGTTCTTCATATACATATGATACAATGGTTGAAAAGTAGAAATAAGTTTCCTTGATTTTGGGAATTATGGTCTCATGCATAACCCAATAGTGCTTTGAAATTCAAAAAATCTATTATTGGCTTGTTTCCATGGTATTTGGTTCCTTAGAGTGGAGAGAAAGTCATGCAATTATGTCTCTCCAACAAATATATTTATGATAAAACCAAATTAATAGCCTACCAATAAATTAAAATTATAAAAATCATAAATGGAATCTTGCCTTTTTATTTCTCTTGAGAAAAATGTTGATGAACATGCTCATCTTAAATAATTTGTAAAAAACCAAGTGAAACAAACTAAACCCACCATTTATAAAACTAACCATGTAGAAAAAGAACATAAATGGATGAAGTTTGCTTGCATGTTAATAGTTTCTAAGAAATAACACAAATGTGATAAATGGAGGATTATTCTTTTTTTAATTGTTGTTGAGAATTTGCCAATTACTTCTGAGACTCCTCCTTAAGCTTAGCATTTTCATCTTTCAACGTCTAAATTTTCTTCTTGGTGTTGTGCCAGACTAAGATTATTTCAGGTAATGAAATAGGGAAAGAGGGAAAATTTCTTGTTCATCCCTTTATCTTAACTACAATTTCTCTTGGTTCTCATTGCATTACTTGAATAGAGGCTTGTAACTCAGAATTCTAAGTGGTGAGATATCTTATTCTATCAATATATTTGACAATCACTACATTTATATCATCAATTATTTGTCTTATATTATTAATTTGATTATGCTTATCAACATTGTAATTTTCTAAATCAATAATATGAGTGTCCTTGATAGCAAGATAATTCTACAAATTATTCAACTCTTAAATTTGTGAAAACATTAAATTATGGACACTAGTTTGTTCATCTTGTATTCCTTGAAGAATTATCTCTTGTTCCCTAGTTCTAGTAATAGATTCTTCCCATCTTTGTTACAACTTATAAATCATTGGGTCATTAAATTTTAAACTTGAATGAATAACATATAATTATGCTTGTTTCTTCCTAATTGTTTCCTCATGGTGTGATAGAGCCATGACATGCTACAATTTATTTTACTTGTTAATAGAATGAGGGGAAGATGGTGTTTTTTTTATGAAGGGTACCTTACCCTTATTAATCATAGAGGGTATATTTCACTCTCCTCTATGAGACATAACATTTTATACAAGGTTTTATTCTTTAAATACAATTTATTATTTCTAGGGTTCTTTTATAGCAACTACTTTAACATCTGTAATATCAATAGGGGATCTTAGGCCTTTGAGAGTCTCCATAGCTTGTATATATTATTTTTATTCCTATAAAATATGTTAGTGACTGAGGATGATGAGGGGTATATAAAGAAACTCCCATTTGTCTCTTTGATATTTGACATAGTATCTTCAAAGCTAATGGCAGCAAAGATAGCCATTCTTCAATCTGAATTATGGTAGGAAGAAAGGAAAGAAAGGGTGTTTTATTGATAGAAATTAGAGATAAATTTTAGAGGAAGGAGGACCAAGCCTTTTAAACCCTTGGTTTATTAATAAAATAATGCCAATAGATAAGGGTAACCAACCCATGATGTCAGATAGACCTAGTACCTATTCTTAACTTTTGAGAAACATTAATCAGATCATTATGAAGGAAAGAGGGTACATATACCTTATATTATTCCATAACATTTCCGTTCCTCAAGTGAAAAATGAATATCATAACATCTCCACCTAGTACTATAAACTAACCATCACAAGTTATATATTTTATTATCCAAAATATAACATTTTTCTAGGGCTGAGGAAATCTTTCTCTCATGCTTCCACTAGACACTCCATGTTAGGATTTATCTAGTCTATGGTAGGGATCATTTCCTTCAATAAACATGTGAATTGGGTTGGAAAAACTAATCTTATCAATAACAAATACCACCTCCTCAAGAATCCTAGAAAGATCACTAATTATAAAGGGATTCACTAGAATGTTTTTTCCTCTAATACCATCATGGTCTTCATCAAAATTCTCATAGAATTATTGCATAATTTATTCATGAAATATATGAAATATTTTTAATAAATTCAATTAATGTGATGATTTAAATACATCTCTAGCTACCTCATCCTATAGTAATGCATTGGAGGATTTTGGTTCACTGTTCTTCTTTATTCCACCTATCTTTAGGGTAAACACTATTTAATTGAAAATCTAACTATGACGTAAAAACATAGAGATTGGATTTGTATAGGAAATATGGGAGGGAAAGAGGTTATGGATGTGATGTAATAATTAAGAGAAATGAGATTACAATAATGAATAACAAATCAAGGTATATTATGTGATTATGACAAGAATTATGGCAATAGTTATGGTGATCCCTTCAAAGCATAAAACGATATAATGGGAAGGTTCTTTTTCCAGTTAGTATTAATGATGTGTCATAAAGGTCATTATTGGTAGTACTTGGAGTAATAATTGTAATGAATTGTACATATCAAATATTTTTGAAATACTTTTTATTTAAAACATATTCACATCAATTTTGTTTGAAAAGGTCATTTGGAAACATCATCAAATCAGATCTATTGGAGAAGATATTTTAAAAACACCATCACATCAATTATGAAATGTGGAGATGATGTTGTTGACTCATCATACTCATGTGACTTTACCAAAATGTGTCCATGCAAAATGTTTTGATTTCCTAATGATTACACATGTACGACATAAAATAGAAAAAATCCTAATCCTTTGGGAAAATAAATACAATTGTACCTTGTCATATTAATCTATGTCTATCTTTAGGAGATGCTATGTGTCCTAAAGGGATAAATAAATTTGAGAAGATAGGTTAGTTGACAATAATTTTTTGTTTTTTATTGCAGAAATGTTTCTCTAGAAAGCACCATTTATTGGTTTTTACCTTTCAGTATTTTTTATTTTTTTTATTTTTTTCATTTTCACTATATATATAAAATTTTGAATGAATAAGAAATACCATTTGCTAGTTTTTAGCACTCCTCCTTTATTGAATGTTTGTTGTGAAGATCATTTGTCCTTAGTGGAAGAACTATGTTCTTCCATAAGGTCAAATTGGTCTTCATTTTGTTCAAGAAACTCTTCATTGCTGATAGGTATTCTATACACCTTAAGCCTATGACCATTAACCAAAATTGTCTTTTGGTCACCATTAATGGGTTGAAACTAGATAGATCCATTGTTAAAAATGGTTTTGATTAGGTATGTTCCCAACTATCTTATCCTTAGCTTACCCTTAAATTTATAAAATTAAAATCAAATAGGAGTGTCCAATCACCCTTATAATATTATTTTTCTCTTATGTAAGTGTCATTCCACTACTTCCATTACTTATAAATCATGTTGGTTTGAGTGAGTGCATCTATTTTTAGTTCATGTAGCCTATTTAGTTACATTATTCTTTCCTTTTGTGCTTCATAAAGATCCATTTCCATGTCAGTTATTGTCTCTAATATCTAAAAATCAAATTCTATTGGTAACAAAGGTTTCTTTCCATGCACAAGTTCATATGGAAATAATCCTTTAGTTGTCCTCCATGTTGTATTGTATACCCAAATTATTTCAGGTATTTTTTATGCCCAATCTATTATTCTACTATTCACAATTTTAGTTAGGATATTTTTCATCTCTATGTTGGTGAATTCCACTTACCCATTATCTTAGGGATGATATGGTGAATATTTCTTATAATTGATATGGTATAACTCTATAAAAGCTTTGATAATGTTGTATATGAATTGGGGTACTTGATCTGAGATAATATATCTAGGAGATCCAAATCTCAACATTATCTTATAGTATATAAAATCAAAAACCATTTCTTCCCTAGTGAATGAGAATATCTACACTCTAGGCCACTTAGTAACACAATCAATGGATACTAGTAAATATTCATTTCCTTGAGATGGTGGGTTGATTGGTCCAACAAATTCCAAACCACTCAAATGGTTTTAAACTTATTTGAAGATGAAGAGGAATTTTAGAGGACAAAGTAGGAATACTCATCCTTTGGAAAGGATCACATTTCCATACATACTTTTTGACAAACTTGTGAAGAGATGGCTAATAGTGACTTACACCAAGGATCTTATGAATAGTCCTCTTTGATGAATAATTTCCTCCTCCTGGTTCACTATGGCATGCTATGATAATTTAGTATACCTCATCTTATCTAATATACCTATGAAGTATATGGATAGGTCCAATTTTAAACAACATGCCTTTAAACCATTTGAAATGAGAACTAGCTCTAACTAAATGTTTTCTTTATTTAAAGGTACAAGAATGAGGATACTTACCTATTACCAGGTAATTATCCATGTCTACAAACCATGGAGAGTATGTGGATATGGAAAATAGTTGTTCATCTAGAAAAGAGTCCTCCATATGTTCATCTTCAGGTGTAGTGATCAGTCTAGATAAAAAGTTAGCAATAACATTATACTTCCCTAGTTTGTCTAGGATAGTAATATAAAATTCTTGTAATAGAAAGAACCATATAATTTTTCTTCCACCTAATACTAGTTTATTTGTTAAGTAATTAATTACTAAAATATCTATTTAGATGAATACCTGATAACTAGTAAAATAATGCCTAAACTTATTTATATCATAGACAATAGCAAGAAACTATTTTTTTATGGTAGTGTAGTTCTTCTCTATGGGAGTAATATTCTTGTTGATATAATAAATGGCATACATCTTTCCATCATCATCTCTTTGACCTAAGACTGCTCTTAATATAATATTAGAAGCATCAATATAAACATGAAAAGGTTTTCCCCATTAGGTCCTTTCAAGACTAGAGTAGTCATGAGTTTATTCTTTAATGTCTCAAAGGCTTTTTTACATTTATTAGTCCATAAAAATTCACTATCTTTTGATAACAAATAAAACATTGGGGAAGCTATATTACTAGAATATTTAATGAATCTTCTCTAATATATTACATAACGAAGAAAAATTTTGACATCAATTTATGTATGTGGACTGGGGAAGTTAGAAATTACCTATTTTTAGGATTAACTTTTATTCCTTGATAAGAGATATGATTTCCTAAGAATATCCCTTCATCAGCCATTATGATGTATTTATCATAACTCAAAGATGCATAGTGTTCATATATTGTAAGCACTTTATCCAAGTTGTTTAAAGCTTAATAAAATGTAGTAACATGGATAGTGAAATCATACATGTACACTTACACATAATCATTTTTAAGATAAAAAAAGATTAATAACACTTCTCTCTAAAAGGTAGCAGTTACATTACATAATCTAAAATGAAGGACTATATAAGCATATGTTCCTAGGGGTAGGTAAATGTTGTTTTTTCTTGATCCTCAAGTGATATTATAATTTTTTTCTATCAAATTAATCTATATAAGAAATAAAAATATTTTTTTTCTTGCCAGATTGTCCAAAATTTGATCAATGAAAGGCAAAGAAAAATATTCTCTCATGGTGGCTTCATTCAGTTCTCTATAGTCTACACAAACTCTCCATTTAAAATTATTTTTAGGCATAATAAACATGGATTAAACCAATTTTATATCAGATATAGGATAGATAAAACCAACTTTCAATAGTTTTTCTATTTCTTTCTTAACAATTTCCTTTAAAGTTGGGTTAATCCTTCATTGTGGTTGTCTGACTAGTCTAACATTTTTAGTGTAGATGTTGTTTAAAAATACTAGGATTTATTCATTTCATGTCATTTTAATCTAAATAAAAATATTTTTTGTGTTTTAATAAGACATAAACTAATTTTAATTCATGTTGATCAGTTAACCAACTATTGATAGTTAATAGTTTACCTAGTTGCATTAAAATATGTTAAGTACTTGGAACAACAGAATTTAATTATTTGTATTCACTCATCAAGGAATTCAATGGAAATGTGTGTGGTAGTAAAATGTAAAGTGTGGATACATAGTTGTATAAAAATTTACTTGTGGAAATCATATTGGTCAATAGATAATGAAAATCATGTAAAAATGAATTCTACCCATCTTGATCCCAATTAACTATGGCTTATTGAATGTATTATGGTCCAAGTAATATATTTAGTGTGCTTTAGTTATTGTCTTGAATTTTAGTGATGGAGGTGGATTCTTCCCATTCATGATTTTTCATCTTCAAAGCATATATTTTAGTCTTTGAAGTTAATCTACTAGTCTTTAGATCTAGGCTGCTAGTCTGCAGGGTTCAACCTTTGGAATTCAGAGTAAAATTGTTAGAATTTAGAGAAAAACTATTAAAATCTGGAGCAAAACTATTATAATTCAGATCTAAACTCTCTTGGTCTAAATATTTTATTATTTATTCTTCAAACTCTTGGGCATGTTCTTTGATGGTAACCATGGTTAAAGAAGACACACTAGTCTAGTTTTGTTTAGGTTGATCTACCCAAATTTATTTAGAAAGACCCATTGAAGGTCTAGTAGGTGAATTTAGAGATATCTATTTAGTGTGAATTCCAGTAGAAATGGTCATGTTTCTAGATCTACAATCAATTCTTGTTTCAACTATATCTAACCAAGGTCTACCAAGAATGATTGGATACCCTACCCTCTTTAGTTTAGGTTGAAGGATCATGAAATAAATAGGTTATTCCTATAATTCAATGGTGACTAGTACATTCTCTATGGTTCCTTCAGGGGAAGCAGTGGATTGATTTTCCATTTTCAAGATTTTTGAGGTAGGCTTAAGCCCTGTGAGAGATAAAGACTCAACTATGTTGATAATAATTATGTGTATAAAAACACCTAGATCTACAATCACATTTGGAATAGAATATTTCCATAATTATTATAGTCATCATAAGAATACCAAGATATCCATATTTAGGAATAATTATGTTTCCTGCTAATAGATCAATAATTTTTCTAGTTACTTAAATCATTTTAAGAGACTGATTCTTTCTTCCTAACACTTTGATGCATAATCATTTGATGATTTGATTTAACTTAGGAATGTCTTTAGTGGCTCTTAAAAATGGAATTTATATATTCATTTCTTTTATTCCATGCAATAATTTAAAACCTTCCATAGGTTTCTCTTCCTTAAGTCTCTTATAAAATGGAACAACAAGGGGATATTGAATTGTGTTTGATGTGGTTATAGCTTCCACCTTTTCTTTAACTAGTTCTTAGATGACAAGTGGCTTAGGAGTGTTTTCATCATTGGTAATTTTAGTTATGGTAATGAGTTATCTCATACTACTTTTCCTAATTTGAGTTTAATATTATTACATTTAGCTAAATCACTTGAAATATTACCTTCTTGATCAACTCCATAGACAGGCACATTTTGCCTATTTTTTGGATTTGCCACTAGTCTAGTAGGTAACTATGGTTGACTAAATTATTATTTAATTAGTGTTGGATGAGGTTGTGGAGGAATTAAGTCCTATTATGGAGGGAATCTTCTTTGTGGATGACACTATTGATTTGACCATTGAGGTTATGGTTGTTGTAACCAATATGGTTTTTGATTTTGTCATTGTACTCAAAGTTGACTTTGAGGCATTCCCCACATCTATGGCATCGATTATTAATTACCCTATGGTTATGGTTGTGGCGGTCCCCAAATTGGTGGTGTGAGTTTTCTAGCCCATGGTGCCATCCATGGATTGGGAGGAAATCTTAGACCAAATTGATTATGAGGTTGGGATCATTGGTTTCCTTTTATTTTAATGAAATTTACTTTTTCAATGATATGTTATTTTTATTTCACTTGATTTATTATAGTAGGAAGGTGTTTTCAATTATTTGTATCATGATCTAGATCAAAAATACCATAGACCTCTATTTTATCTAAAGGGAAATCTTTTACCGTATGTTTGAGTCTGCATCTATGACAATAGATTGATAATTATTTAGAATTGGTAGCATTATATTTTTATTTGAGGCCATATAAAGTAGATATCGATTTCACTAGAATTTTTTTATTGACATTGGTATATTTTTCCATTAATTGACCAAATTTAAGTGGTTTTCCTAACCTTCATTTCCTTATACTAAGTCTTGTTCTAGAGTAATTAGTACACAATACTGATATTTAATGAAAGGTTAACTTATCAATGTCACCTTTTCCCATGAGGTTCAAAGAATCTAATTAATAATCATCTAACCCTTCAAGAAATATTGTTTTAATAACCTCCTTAGTGAGTTGATAACCACTTATTTTATGAGTAAATATAAACCTGTCAAGCTAACCTTCTAAGGTTTCATCTTCATTTCATTTGATTTCAAAAAAGTCTTCCTTCCATTTCTGACTCTGTAATAATCCTAATATTTGTCCATAAATGTAGTTTCCATTTCATCTGAAGTGGTTATGGAATTACCCTTAAGGATCATGAAGCATCTCATGGCTGCATCCTTGAGTGTCGATGGGAATAATTTCAACTTTTGATGATCTATGACATAATCATATATTTGGTAGAGAACCTGAAATTCAAAGAGCAAATGATTTGGACCCTCTAAGGATTTACCTCTAAAATTAGGTAAAATGGATGGTGAAATGTTTTTCATGGAAGTTCTATCATTAAGACATAGACTAATTAAATAAGAGAAAGTTATGTCCTATTAGGTTTGTCAGTCAGTGTTTTCCACATGTGTATGTTTGTTTCCCATGTTTTCTTCCCAACTTTGGTTATCAATCCAATCTAAATTTTCTTCTTGGGTGCTTGGTCTAGGGTCAATCTCAGGAGTAAAATATTTGATTATATATTCTTCTTTTATGGCTTATGGATAAACTATTCTAGAAAGAGGGTTTTCAGGATCAATTCTCTAAGATAGGATGTTCTAAATAGGATTAGGGTAGTGTATGATGGCTATTTGTAATGAGATATTTTGATATTGGAGTTGTGTAGTTCACTATTTGGAGGGTTTTACTTTTGTTGTGTTTTCTAAATCATAAAAATAGTAAATAAACTCTAACTTGTAGAAAGTAATTCTAAACTATTTATTAATTAAAGATATCATATTGGCATTCACACCATCAACATCCATAACTTAAACATCTGGCATAAGATATATTATATCCCCACTAAACTTGCATAGCTAGATAGGACAATGTGATGTTTAGAATCTAATAATGTTGTTTATTGTCACTTAAATAGCTTCTAATAAATTCTGAATATGAGGTGAATTAATAAACTTACTCTAATTAAAATACATACTCTTTCTTAAATAAAACTACTTGTATTGAATTGGAATAATTCTTGCATGTAAATGAAACACACTTGCATTAAACGAAATTCACACTTGCTTTCAGAAAAGGACATCACACTTGTTTTTGGAAATGAAATTCACACTTGCATTTAAAAACAATCATTTTCTGTTTGGAAGAGAAATCAATCTTTATTTAAAAGAAATCACTCTTGTAGTTAAAAGTAATTTACAATCTATAATGAAAGAAATAATTTTTAATTAAAGAAATACTTTTAAACTATTAAACTAAATGTACCAATTTATATTGATCCTTAGAGGGAAGTGGTCCCGTGCTCCTTCCTCAGAATAGGAATTGATTTATTAAAAAATAAAGGGAAATGTTAAACTCCATTTCATTCAAAAGAACATATACAAGTATGAAATTTTGAACTCTATTTCCAACTTCTTCTATCTTTTCTTCAACTTCAACAACTTTTTTAACTCCTCTAGAATGAAAAAGAGATGTGTGTTTAAACATATCTCAACATATATTCATAGAATATAAAATTTTGATGATATTAATGCCAAAATATATTTATTCAAAATATAGACAATCTAGGATTTGGATCTCATGCTTATAAGAAGGTGTTGGAACTGACTCAACTAACTATAGACAAGAAATAACTAACATAGACTAAAGATATTTATCTAGTTTTAAAAAATATAGATACATATATATATCTAGACTATTTTAGGACATTACCATGTTTGGTAGTGTATAAAATAAGACATCTAAATGTAAAAAGTATATTTATAGCATTACTATCCTAATCAATAAGATCCAACTAGTCTTTAGAGCACATATAGGTATCTTCAGAGCATCATATACAAGTCTTTGAAGCACCTTATACAGGTCTTTAGAGCATGCCTAGACTTATTAAAAGTATCATGTATATATATTTGTATCACACTTAGAGTATCTTTAGATCACTTATAGAGTGTTGTTTGAGTGTCTTCAGAGCATTATATCTTTATATCTTGCTTATCAAATCCTCAAAATTTTAACCAAAAAGATTTGTCAAAACTATGTTTTACCTTCTCAAAATTACCCCATCATTTGGATGTGTTGTTATCTCAAAATTACCCCACCAATGGGATGTGTTGATTTAATCAAAATTATTCTATTCATCCAAGTAAGACATTATAACAAAGTAAATAAATTATAATAAATTACATACAAACAAAGGACAAATTATATTTATTTCCTACTTAGATCAGAATTTAACTATTAAACACAATACAATATATAACCAAAGGCAATACTTAATGGATAAATTATATAACTATGATGATATATACAAAATTCTCATCATAGACCTTGTGTTATGAATCAAAAATGGCTTGGACACCCAGATATCATGTTGAAAAAGATCTTATCATAAGAAATGGCTTAAAACAAGAATAATCACTATGAGAACTAAAAACCTTAACTTCTCCAAATACCTTAAATTATGATAAAGAGCCTTAACTTTATCAAACAAGGAATAGATTAACCTCTAAGATTCATAAGTTACTTGACATCCTTCCACTCTTCGAAGGACCACTATGACAACTTAGTACATCATCTAAAGACTCAAAATAGGTTGTCATATGATGATCCCTCAAGCGATATCTACAAGATGTAATGACACCTTAATCAATGCTAAAAGGCTCAAAATGAGACCAAAATAGGACGTCACAAGGCATGTAGACTACCATGTATAAGCTTGCGGGGGTGTCATGATTTTTTTTAGATTTTAGGGGTTGAAATTTACCCTAGGAGGCCAAATTATGAACATTCTTGGTGACTCACAGGGGTTAACCAACATATTAGTCAAGATAACTAGGTATCAATCTTATGACATTCATGACTCAAATTGATATAATTTATCTATTTATGCTAACATTCAAATCACCACCTTAATAAAACTTTAATTACTATAATAACTTCCCACACAAAAAATACACCAAAATAAAATGACACCTAAACACTTAAGAAGGCAATAAGATAGGAAAAAAATGTAACTAAGGAAGCTAACACAAAATACTTATGTTCAAAACACTTATTGAAAACTAGAAAGTCAAGAAAATAATTGACTATACACACCTGACCTGGACTTCTATTCTCCCTCTTGGGTCAAAGGGGAATTTTCTTGGATCCTTCATTATATGAGATGAAGAATGACATGTGGTAAGTCGCTTCTTGGATGTTGACCTTGTTACCTTCATCCCTTCCTTGAATGTCATTATTATCATCATGATATCAAGTGAGGTGACATATGAAAACCACTCTATAATGAAGATATAATATTCTTTTACTTCAACTTTCACCTCAAACTATTATCTATCTTTGGTAATGTGGGATTTCCCCAAGATGGTTACATCTTGGTTGATGGGGGAAACAACCTCAACATTTATTTCAATTGGATTTTCAAGGACAATATTTTTCCTATCTTGGAAGGTACCATCTTCATCATGCCTTTATAGACCTTGAAATTTAACCTTCTAGAGATTATCCTCAAGACCTATTTTCCAACTAAGAACCTTGTATTCCTCTTGAAGTAATTGCTTATTAAAATCTTCAATCTCTTTGACTATGTCCAAGTAGCACTGCCTCATGTGATCAAGACTTTGGATCTGATATCGAGACTCCATATGTCTAGATAACATAGTGTTCTCCTTAGGACCCTTCTTGAGCTCTTCACCATGCTCATTGGCCAAGTTGACAATGTTAACATTTTCTTGATGAGTTGGATATTTATTATCTAGTCTTAAACAAAATGTCTCTAGGTCTTCCAAAAATTTGATTTCTTCATGATCAATGAAAGAAATATGAACCTTATTATCACTCTTACCATTTTTTTTGGATCATCATATTCGTTAAGTAACCCTAGCCTTTAAACAAGGTCATGACAAGGCTCATTTTCTTTTGAAACTTGACCCTTTAAATCACTTGAAGTTATCTTATCTTCTACCATGAGGGGTTCATGAGGACTATTTTCATGATTTTCTTGTGTATTATCCACCAAAAATTCATATCATTATGACTTATCTACATCATCAAACTTACATATATGCTCAAACTCTAATCTACTAGGGTGAGTAGGAGTACCAATGGTGATATCCTCATTCTATGTGCTTAAAGTATCATGTTCAAGGTGTTCTTGGAAGCCACTTATGTTTGAGAGTTGTCATTGATGTCATGGTGATTCCATGGAGGTGTAATTAAGAGTGGATAAAGTTATTTTATATCCTAAGTAACAATGACAAAGTGTGAAATGCACTTGTCCTAATATAATTTAAGTATGCTTGGTTGATCTCCAGAGTTTTACTGGTGAGAGATGTCTAGGGATGATTGTGATGATTAAGATCATGTGAAATAGGTTTATAATACATTATTTATAACTATATATCTTTTATACATAAGTGTAATTCATCTGGTAGTCCATAGTTTTCATCTAGACTATTTGGGTTTAGTGGTTGAAAATCTAAGTAGCTAGTTTGTTGACATTACCACTTCCACGTGTGGATGAGTTAAGGGGAGTTGGTCATGTTGTAATTAAATTATTCCTTAGTTATTATGCATGAATTATCAGGTCATGAGTCAAAGTGTGATCAAATATATGAGGTTGAAAATTTAACTTCTCAGTCATAACTCATACTTTTCCCATACTTAGCCAAATTTGCAATCTAGCAAAAAAAACTAAGCAATTTGATGATGGAATATATCATACATGTGGACATTTAAAGAGAAGGTGATCATATGGGTTTGTTAATTTCTATTCTTAGTTTATTTTCACAAAATTTTAGATCATGCAATGAATCACATCAAAATATATGCTTATGCAAAGTTGGGATCCCAAGTATTTTGACTATGTTTTTCCATACTTAGCCAATTTTGGAATATGGCAAGAAGAGCCAAGCCAACATTTTTATGGTGATATATAATGAACATGTGAAGGTTTCAAGATAAAATTATCATATGGATTTGTTTATTTTTTATCATAGTTAATTTTTGCTAAATTTGAGTTAATGCATTCAAGCATGGCAAAAGATATGATGGAGCAAAGTTGGTCTCCAAAACAAAATCTAGACATAGTTGGATTTGTGACAAAAGTTTTTGAAAAGGTTTTTAATGATGTTATATCTCACACATGTGAAGGTTTTAGGATTATTATGTCACATTTTTATATTATCCTATGTGAGGAGAATATATGGTCCAAATTTGAGATCATGCATCATAGTGTAGAAGAATTTATTAAGGTTCAAAAATGGCTACTCAAGCATATTGAAAGGGTTCTTATACTTGGTAATTTTTTCACTTGTTAAAGTTTTAACAAGATCGATGGTGCACATTGATATAAGAAGTTAGGAAGTAGAGAGATGAGGATAGGTTCATAATTTTTAATTACTGAGCAAAGTTATAAGATAAGGATCCAACGGTGAGTGGGCATTCATACAAATTGATCAAATAGTTAGTGTTGATTTCTAAAGACTTGGTTAATCCATAAAGATCGATAGAGCATGTTGAGTCAACATTTCAAGATTGCTTGAGACAAAGTCAAAGTCACTGAGGTTTAATGTTTGGTATTAGTGGACTATGTATTAAAGATTGAACAAGATTGATGGTGCATATTCTATTTGAGCTAAGAGGACACAAGATTCAAGCATTGTGTTCGAAGGTTAACTATGACCATTTGCATTCAAATATTTGAATTTAAAATAGGTAAAAATTAGAGATCTATATTTTGTCCATATCTTTTGACAAATTCAAATTTATTAGTGCTATAAAAATCAAAATTGAAGAGGACTCAATGGTGCATCTAATGAACCTAATTTGAAGATTTGAAATTTTTTACAAACATAGTTATTAATGTTTAAAGTTGACTATGGGTTTGTTCTTATTCTACAAGTCACTTGAGAATGATATTTGAGCTTATGTAGATGTTTTTTTTATGTTTCATGTTTAATTGGATATTGGGGAGTGTTGTAGACTCTATGAATATAATTTATAAGTGTTTTAGAGGTGTGATCAATATATCTTGAGTATTAACAATGCTTAATAAGTTGACTGTATGTTCGATAATGGTGTTCCTATGTATAAGGTCTCTATTTAAGTTGTTTGAGAATATGTAATGGTGACCTAAGATGACTGTGATCATTTGAGGATGTTGAAGGGGATATAAAGAATGGACCCATGTATTTAAAAGTGGTCATGTGTTCTTATTTTGTTCGATGGTGCACTAAATGGGTGAATAGGTCTCGATGAGACCTATAAGAGCTACAAGGGCCTTATTAAAATATGTAGCTACTTAAGTGTGACCCACGTGAGATGCCTTAAGGGTGATGGCATGTATTATGTCTAAAAAGTATTATTATGGAATTGATAATTCATTATATCTCTACATATAGTGAAACCAAATGTGTTGGGTTCTAGACATTTAAGACTTGAATGAGGGAGTGTGAGTATAGTGCCAAGCAAAGGAGAAAAACTTTTAAAGAGAAGGTATAGGTTAGTAAGGACTAGTAGAGAGTGAAGAGGATAAAGCATGCTAGTCTGAGCAAGGTGTTGAAGGTGATCACATAGGTAATTAGACCTAATAAGCCTAGAAGAGGCAAAATGGGTGAGTATGGTCAAGAGGTTATTGAGAGAGACTTGGGATATTTTTTGAGAGAGGTGTGTATATGTGAATTGAGGAATGAAGGAGGGGTAGAGTGATCTATAAATAAGGCTATGAGGAGATAAGTTTGAAGACTATTTTTATGACATGTTGGTCATAATTCTATTGGAAGAATAATGTTATTTTTGTTTCAGTGTGAGCAAAGGCAAGGTGAAGACTTTGTGTGCTTGATGGTTCATCTAAGAAGAAAATTAGTGTGTGGACTATGTGTATGACCATTTGGTCATGTTGTTGAAGCTGTGATAGTTTTTTTACTTTGAAGGATGCATTGAGTGTGTACAGTTGAAGATTGGGGTTAGTTGGGATATGTAATGTGTCCTAATTGATATTTGTATGTTAGTTCAGGTATGTAATGTGCTTTGGCCAATAGGGTGTGTTGGGTGACATAGTTGTTTTTTAAAGGTGAGAAGAGTGATATCTATAGATCCATCATTAGGTGTTAAAGCCATAAATTCTAAGGTGGAAGTGTTATTATCAAAGGATGGTCTAAAGGAGTTGGTCTTCTTTAGTGGAAGTTTCCCCTTGTAAAATAGATGTTTTAATAAAGTTAGGTGGTCTAAAAGAGTTGATCATCTTAGGGGCAAGATCTCTTTATAGATTACATGTTTAACTAAATACATTTGTTTAAGATGACATGATCAAGGTTTATTTGTCTAAAGGATTTGATCAGTCTCTTGTTTCTAATTTATTATAGGACAATAATCCATTTGTGTTATAGGATTGAGAGTGGGTTTTATTCCCCATGAGGGTTTCCCATAGGAACTATGTGTTTGATCTTGTGTATGAATTAAATGAATAATCTCTCTTGTTAATATTGCTTGATCAAATTGATATATGTTGATTGGTTAATAGTTTAAGGGATTGTAATTGAAATTGAAATATTATGTCCACTAATTCACACCCCTCCTCCCAGTGATTGTACCTCTAACAATTGGTATCAGAGCCAGTCCTTTGTAAGAAGATTAACAACTTGAAGGAGATTCTAAGTGGTAAAAATATGGCTAAATAGTTGAAAAAAGAAAATCTTTAGTTGAGATCAATGGTCAAAAGTCTTGAATAATATATTAGTCATATTAAGGAGAAAGCATGTAAAATTATGAATGATGTGGTTAAAAAAATAAGAAGGATAAGTAGACTATGCAAGTTCTCAGTATTTAGATGGAGGCTACATGTTCAAACATGAAATATAAATAAGTTGAAATTGATCAATTGAATACTAATATTGTTTCCCTAAAATATGAGTATGAAAAGGCCATAATCAATATAGGCAAGCCTGAAGAAGAATAAAATAAATCAAAATAAGTCAAAGAAGATGGAAAATAGATCAACAATCTCAAGGATCAATTAGGGGCAATTAATTTAAATTTGAAGACAAGAGAAGAATAATACAAACATATTAAGACTTAGTTAGAAGAATAAAATGTCAAAATGAGTTCAAGGGAAGGTGAGTATGATTAGATGAAAAATAAAATAAAATTGTTGAAGAATGAGCATGAACAACTCATAGACAAGTTGAACAATCTAAGAAAGGAGCATGAGAAGTATGAGCAAGTCAAGGAAATTACAAACTTTAAAATTAATGAAAGAATGTCTATTAGACAACCAAATTCTTCAAGGTATGATAGTTTATTTCATGGTCAATATTTTACATGTAATAAGTATGGTCATAGAGATAAGGACTATAAAATGAAGTTAGTCAAGAATGGACATTCATGGAGCTATGATAGAAGGAGTTTTTGGCCAAAGATTGATCAAAGTTTAAATATATAAAAAGTAATGAATGATGTTATTTATTTTAGTTATCATAAGAATGGACATATTTATAGATTCTATCCAAATGGTGTTAAGAGGTCTTCAAGGTATGTCAAAGGGTATAGATCTCCTAGAAGGTTTGAGAAAGGATAAACTTAGGAATGGAAACCAAATTTAATCATTATCAACTATAGTCATAAGGGTGATAATAAATTTTTTTTAGAAGGCTATGTTGAAAATAAGGATAATATCAAGAATCAAGTAGGTAAGATGGCTTTAGAAGACAAAAAGAGTCAAAATATGGTATGGAGACTTGAGATAGTAAACACTAAGAAGACTAACCCTGTTGAGTCCAAGAGTCTTGATGGATTATTTTCCAAGGTGGAAAAAGGATTAAAAAATGAAAGTCAAGAGTTTATGATGCCAAAATTATTTATAAATCTAAAGAAAAGAATGAAGTCAAGGATTTAGTTAAAATCAATCAAGATTGAAAGTCAAAAAAAGATATGGAGATATGGGAGCCTCCTATGTTTTGGGACTTCTCATCTTACTATGTCAAATGGGTGTCTCTAGCTAGGATTCAAGGAGACACTTGTCAGTTAGAAGAAGCTTGGTGGCTATCAGATATTGTTTGATGAGAAGGCTTAAAAACAAGGTCTATTTGTGCATTCTTTTTATATATTTGTCTATTGAAGAAAATAAGATTGTGAAGAATATCAGTGGTCTTATCTTGAGAAGGAGTTATCTTATTTATCATGGTTTAGATGTTCTAGTATAAAGGTGAGTTTTAAATATCTATTTGCATATCAACTTGTGGTAGATTCTAGGTGAGCCTATAAGTTGAAGGCTTTTCTTTTAGACTTTTGTTCTAGATCTTGCTAAGTCTATTAAAGGATTATTGAATAGTTCTGTATTCCATGGAAGTTCATAGTGTTCTAAATATGAGGTGTCTTTATATGAGTATTGACTATGATTGGATAGTATTTGAATTTTTTTTGAAGACGTCATTTTCTTGATAAAGCATGAAGTTAGGAAGAGATTTGTAATTGGTCATGTCCTAAGATCAGAGGATTGAGTATTTAAATATAATAAAGGTGCGGAGAATAAATTTTTTGTGCTCAAGATGATAATGCTAATTAGAGAAGGTCTTTGGTTAAGGGAGAACAAATAGTTCATGTGTTTGCTCTAGAGATCTATGAAGGAGATTTAGTACAGGATCAAAATGGGTGGTTCCAAGTGGCTTAATGTGATTGATGGATTGTAAATAAATTTTTGGTGCTTATAAATGTATATGTAATTATTTTTGATGTGTTTCAGGTGTTTTATGGTTTAATGGTATGTTGAAACCAAATTAAATATTTTTAAGTACTCTTAATTTTCTCAAATTTTGGCTTAAGGGCAAGCATGCCTAAAATGGGTTATAGGAATTCATGGATCCCAAATTTATGAAGTCTCAAATATTGATACAAAAGTGTGTGATGGGTGTATCCAACTATGAAAGAGGTTTTAGGGGTGTGCATTGACCAGAAGGAGGTTTTTTGACCTTTGTTTTAAGATTCTAGGGTTTTGGGATATGTTATAAAAGTGGTCTTCATTATGAATGTATGTATTTGACTTATTAATTTTTTTAAAGGGAAAAATGGGTCATAAAATAAATATGCATAGATATTTGAAGGTTTTTGGTTCTCAAGTTATTCATGTTTTTATCAATATATAGAGGGTTAATTAGCTATTAGGTTTGTGAAATAAGTATTTTGTAGAGGATGATATAATTGTTAAAAATTTGTGTGATAAAGGTTGCATATTAGATTGATCTAGATATAAAGTTTTAATTTTTTAAGTTATGTCTAAAGAAAGTTGTGGGCTCTGTAAGATCCAAGTAGGGTTATAAGAAGTCTAGATATTCATAGTCTTAAAGATGTGCTTTTTGATCAACTTCTCAAAAAAGAGAAAGACATAAGTATTTCAATGTATGTTTTTAGTTTTTTTTCAGTATATGTTTCCTATTTTTATAGTGCATATGCAAAGTTTGTGGTCATAGAAATGTCTTTAAAAATAAGGCTAATAAGCCTACATGGTGGTTCTTCATAGTGTATGGAGATCTAAAGATGATCAAGTGGTGAAATGGATACAAAATATTAGGGGGAATACCTACTAGATTTTTATTCATAATTTACATCATATTCTAGTTTTTTTATATGTTCTTTCTTTATTTGTTGTTGTGTTTGGTTGAAGAACAATGTTGGCATGGAGTAAGATGAAGTTGTCAAGGTAAGAAGAGGTTGGCTCAAGGTGAGGGGAATTTGTATCATATTTAAAATATGGTAATTTCATATTTGATACTCGTTTTAGGTCCTTAGGATAATTTGGTGCCCACTTTGTCATTGTTTTAGAGGGGGAGAAACTTCTTGTTGTGGGAGTGCTTAAATAGAGAAAAGGTGAGTTGTAGATTACTATATATGATGTTTATTGACATCAATGACAAAGGGGGAGATTATTGGAGAGTCATTAGTTATGCCATGTTGATTTCATGGAGGTGTCATTTTGAGTGGATGAAATACTTTAATAGCCCAAGTGATAATGATAAAGTGTGCAATGTTCTTGTCCTAGTGTGCTTGAAGTATGCTTGGTTGATCTCCAGAGTTTGACTAGTTAGAGATGTTTAGGGATGAGTATGGTGATTGAGATCATGTGAAATAGGTCCTAAGACGTTAAATATTCTTGTATATCTTGTGTTTATAATTTTAATTATTCTGGTAGTCCATAGTTTTCATCTAGACTATTTGGGTCTAGTGCTAGGAAATCTGAGTACGTAGTTTGATGACATCACCATTGTCACATGTGGATGAGTCAAGAGGAGTTGGTAATATGGTTATGATAACATTAGTCCCTAAATATTATACACCATATCTCAGGTCATGCATTGAAGTGTGGTCAAATATTTGAGGGAGCAAAGTTAGATTCTCAATTAGAATTCATGATTTTCCCATACTTAGCCAAATTTGTAATGTGGCCAAAAATAATGGAGTAAGTAGTTTGATGATGGAATATCTCACATGTGTAGACATTTAAAGATAAGGTGATCATATGGGTTTTTTAATTATTTTGTCTAGTTATTGATGTAAATTTTAGATGATGTGATGAAGCATGTCAAAAGATATGCTTATGTAAATTTGGGCTCCTGGGTAGTTTGACTATGTTTTTCCACACTTAGCCAATTTTGTAATATGGAAAGAAGAGTTGATTTAGAATTTATATGGTGTTATATATTTCACATGTGAATGTGTCAAAATAAATTGATCATATGGGTTTGTTTAGTTTTGAGCATAGTTGATTTTCACTAAATTTGAGATCATGCTCTAAAGCATGACAAAAGTTATGGAGTAAAGTTGGTCTACTAAACAAAATATAGACACAGTTGGCTCTATGAAAAAAGTTCTTGAGAAGGTTTTTTATTAATGTTATATCTCACATGTGTGAATGTTTCAAGATTATTATGTCACATTGTTGGATTCTCCTATGTGAGGACATCATCTTATCTAAATTTGAAATCATGCATTGAAACGTAGAAGAAGTTATTAAGGTTCAAAAATGGCTACCCAACCATATTAAAATGGTCCTCATACTTCATTTCTAAACTTATTAAAGTTTGATCAGGATTTATGGTGTGTGTTTCTCTAATAAGTTAGGAAGTATAAAGATGAGGATAGGTGTATGATGATTGATTACTAAGAAAAGGTACTATTGAAAATTACCCATAATAAAGAATAGATGTTGATTCAAGAAGTTGAAAGGAGAAAATTCTAAATAAAACTTTGGGTTTTACAAGAAAAAAGGTTCTTCTCAAAAGGGCAAAGATCATGTCAAAGTTACAAAGGGTTCAAATCCTTCAGACTTTTTGCTTGAAGGGCCACTAGGAGAAAAGGACCTTAGCAAAAAACCCAAAGGTTCTTTCTTTCTACAGGAGGACCATTTCAAAATTACTAAGGAATCTATTCAATTTTACTGAAGCGTTGGTTTTAGATGAAGGGTCCATTTTTCACTATTTTGAAGGGTAATTTCATTCAAAAAATTTGTCTAAATGAATTTTCCCTTATAGAAAATCCAAAAACAAAGAATTTGAGTGAATTCCTTTAGACAAATTTCATGAAAGAATTCAAGTGAAAAACTTACTCTGAGGAAATTCCTTTAGAAGAAAAACAAAATGACAAGGGACCCAGGTCAATAATCTCGAAGGGTATCTACCCTTTGGGAAAGTTCACCTCACAAGCCTGAAGGGGTACTTTGAAGAATATTGAAGGGTATGTTCCATTTTTGAAGGTTCTTTTCATTTCTCTAAAGGATCATTTATTTAGCCGAAGGGTACTTTATAGAAGCCTGATGGGGTACTTTGAATAATTTTGAAGGGTAAGTGGACTTTTTCATTTTCTCCAAAAGGGTTTTTTTTAGTAAATGGAAAATTACAATAAGTATGAAGGATTATTTTGGAAGAGTTAATTTCAAGTTTCCAAAAGACATTTCAAATTTCTTGAAGGGTATGTCCCCTTCGAGAAAGTTCTATTGAACAAAGATGAAGGGCTTTTCATTTCTCTAAAGAAATTATTTTAGAAGAGAGAAGTTAGAATAAAATTTCATGGAAGAAGACAACAACAAAAACTTGAAATAATTCTTTTAATAAATCTACTTGAAAGAAAGGAAAAGCCAAAGAGAATAAGCTTCAGACAATTTATCTGAAGATGAATGCCTGAAGGAAATAAAAGACCAAGGATAAAGTTCAAAGAAAAAAGTATGAAAGGTTATTATTCCTTTGAAAAAGGTCCTTTAATAAATACCAAAGGGTATATTCCCTTTGAGAAGGTTCAAAACAATAAATATGAAGGGTTATCTTCCCTTCAAAAAAGGTCATTTCTTTAGCCAAAGGTCATTTATCAGAAGACAAAGGGTCCATTCTTTTGGAGAAGTGACAAGAAGAAAATACAAAGGGTTATAATCCCTTTGGAAAGGTCTATTACAATAAAGATAAAGGGTATGTGACATATGAAAAAGGAAAAGGCCATGTAAATGAATGAAAGGAAATGAAAGGAGGAAGAGACAATAGCCACAGACAATTTTTCCATGGGAAAATGATGAAGATAAAAGTCTAAAGAGAAATCTCCAAAGTGAATAGACAAATACATAAAGAATAAAATTCCATAGAAAATATAAATACAAATAGTAGGACATGCACATAAATGGAGAAATACAAAATTCAAGAGATGTCAATAGCCAATAAACAAATGAACATGTTCTATAGAATGCAAAGTGGCCCAAAAAAGGTTAGACATGTCCAAGATGTGTAATTGTTTCAAACATGAAACCTTTAGTTCTAAAATAGAGGCTCATTTTCATTAATAAAGGAGTTTAATTTTGGAGAGCTCAATATTAATTTCATGCATGTACACTCTTGTTTGTCTTAAGCCTTTCAAACATTCCAACAGTTTAAGTGAACACCATTAGAGGTTAACTAGTCTTGAACTCTAGTTGATTAATTGGTAAGTGTCACATCCACTCATGATCTCCACGCAATATAAGATATTCTCACATTCCAATTTATATTCAAGTTAGTTCAAACTTGAGTTTAGACATCCAAATTAACATGTTCTTCATGCATGAAGGAGATTAGCTCACCATCCATTTTTCAATGCCAAGGAGTTTTCATGTAAGCATAATACAAAGGGATTTATTTTTAAATATTTGGATAGCACAAGTTGAATTGTAGTTGACTTCTCTTCTATTTTAGTTCCACTATTTTTTCTTGTTGCATCTTTTCTATATAAGTTGGTTTTTCAACCTTGAATTATATCCCTCTTTTGGAAAGACAAAATTTGCCAAAAACTGAGTTTGTAAGCTTTTTTTCGATTAATAAAACTATTTTTATTTTTCAAAATTATAGTCTAGTGTATTCATGTCAATGATTTTCATAAGTGATATAATTTATCCTCCTTGTCATTTCTTGATTCTTACCTAGTAGCATAATTCATTAGTTTATGTAGGTTATGTTATATGTTTGATGTCTCTTGGCTAAGTTTACAATGGATATAAGTGGCTGGTTAGTGCCTTAAATCAGGCCTATTCTTTCATTTCCCTCAAGCTTGGATCACTAGATAAAATCTTTTCATGAAATACTTATGCATATTGGTCAATTAGAGTTTAATGTTTAGCCCTTTCTTTATATAAATCAGTGTTCTTAGGAGCTCAAATTAAGTGAATCAATCAAAAAATATAGGTGTATCATCATCATTAGATAGGATTTACATTCAAGTTTCTCTCACTTTTCTTGGTAGTTTGTAGTGTAGTAGAGTAAACATCCTAATTGATACACCAAAGGGATCTAGCCCTTAGAATCTAGAGATTTAATCCACTGATTAGGTCACCCACAACCTAAGATTATTTCCATGTTTTAGTAGACTATGAAGGCCTAAAACTACCTTCATAAGGGTGAAAGTCTGATTGACAATAGTTTTTAGCATGACTTGTGGGACTAGTAAAGAAATATTTTGTAGATCTGAAGAAGTTTGAATCTGAAGAAAAGTTTTGTAGGAGATGAGAATATTCATATTCATCACAAGCTAAAGATTCTTTGAGTTGTAAAGTTTATAAAATCATTCAAGAAGCTCTTTCATGCCAAAATTTACCACAATTTCAACAAGTAAAGGTATTCCTTTTGAATTTATATCTTATAAGAGATAAAGATTTATGAGGGCAAAACCATATCCTCAAAAATAGTATTTACCTCTTGGTCATCCTAATATTCTAATCACTACAACCCCCACTACCCAAATGGCCATAAAAAAATAGGTGTTTGCTCTATTCAATAAAGGTAGCCCACTAAATTTAGCCTAGCTTGTTGACATTCCAGTGTATGCCCTCAAGAGCATCCCATTTTTCTTAGAAGAAAATCAAACAACCCTTATTGAGCATATCCAAGATGTGGCTAATCTCTATTTAGTTCATAATGTTATTGAGGATAATGTTTTTATTAGATTACTTGCTACCTCCCTCAAGGAAAAATCATTGCAATGGTATAAATACCTTCCACTAAACTCCATTTCCAACTAGGATGAATTAGGTACAACCTTAGTTAAGCAATTTGAGGACAAATAAAATCACCTATCTTTAGTTGAGTAATTGACCACCATAACAAGGGCTCCTCATGATTTCATGTCTAATTTTAACATCAAATTCCAAAAGACATGGACTATAATCCCTATATTGATAAGGTCATCCCCTGAATATGCATTGCTATACTATTTGAAACCCCTTAATTCTGACATTAGTGTGATTATACAATCCATGGGTGGTACTACCTTGCCAGATGATTATGAGGTTGTAATAAGGGTAGAAAATAATTTGATACAAGATGGTAAGCTTTCTCTAAGACCTCTAATGCCTATATTTATAGAAGTAAATTTCACACTAGCCCCTCAAATTCTCCAAGTTCCATCTTTAGATCCTATTCCACCACCTCTAGCTCAAATTGTAGCCCTTACTAGCCAAGCTAGTGAGATAGGAGAGTTAAAAAGTTTGATACAATCATTTGGGAATGAAATAGTGCAAATCAAGAGGCAAAAATATCAATCTAATAGACCTTATCAATAGAAAAATCAAGACACATATCAGTCCTTCAAAGATCCAAGGCCTCCTTATCAATGTTTTAGAGAAAATAGACCACCTTATCAATCACAAAGAGCCATAAATATAGATAAGCCATATTTTTCCCTTGATCTTAATGTTCCTTCTACTTAAAAGGTGATTATTCTCACCCCATGTCAAAATAACATGATGCAGGATTTAGGTTGGTAGTCCTCAAATCTCAATGATGCTCAAAACCAAGCCTTGGTATAACAGAACATCACTATACCACAAATGACATAAGAAGAGTTTTATTTTCAAGGAAGTCAGTACCAAGATACAAGTTTGGAATCACAAGGAGAGACTCATAAATTTCAAGGGAAACCTACTGCCATTAATGTAAATTGGTAAGTAGATGATCATGTTGGTTTTACTCAAGGTGTTGAAACTAACAATTCAAGTGGTCAAATTGCAGTTGTAACTAGAGATAAAAGAAAAGCCATTGAAGAGGATTAAGAGGTTAAAAATTATTTAATTACTCCTAGGGTTATTTTAAAGAGTACAAAAGAGCAACTTGTTATCCCTACAACACAAAAAAATCAGAATATAGAGGTTGGTAAGGTACATCAACTACCTCTAGTTCATGAACAACCAGTGCTTCAAAAGGTGCAACCAAAGGTTAGTGGATCTCAGTTTAGTATAGTAGATCAAATGAAGAAATATAATATCAGAATTATTATGTTAGATTCACTTTATATTCTATGATAAATGGATAAGCTCATTAAAGAGCTTTTAGCTCTCAAACTATCTCTAAAACTAGTTGAGAAAGAAGGTGTTGTCTTGACTAATTCAAATCAACCAAATAAATAATAGGTACAATAAGTAAATAATATGGCAAAGGTTGATAAAAATGAGGTAAAATCAAAGAAAAATCCTCTTTTTTTACCTTTCTTTGATAGTAGGTGATACTTTGGTTCATAATTTTATTGTGGATAGTGGAGCTAATAGTACAGTCATGCCTAAACAGATTGTAGACAAGCTTGGACTTGTTTATGAGCCAAACAATAAAGGAGTATTACAATTGGATGGGTTAGAAAAAAAGATATTAGGCATCATCAAAGATCTAAAATTTATATTACATGTTTGTCTCAATATTACTATTTGTCAGGATGTTGTTGTGGTGGACTTACCTCCTTACTTTGTTATATGCCTTTCAAGAGACTTCACCTCAATGATTGAGGGATATTTATTAGCTGATTAGACTTATTTTTTGTTTAGAACTAGGTATGGCACCAAGGTAACAATTCATTTTGAACTGATTTCATGTTTTCATATGGAGCCATATATGCCAAGTGTTGTGAATACTAACTGTATCATCTTAGATGAAGTGTAAGAAGCTAGTGAAGTAGAAAGTGAGTCACCTTTGGATGAAGTTCTAGATTTTTTCCTTAATGAGTGGGATTATACCTTACATAAGCATGATCCCTATATTTTTATTGAAGAATAAGGACTCGATGTATATTGCGTTCATGAGAATGATGCACCAATTCTATCCATGGTAAAAAAATATGAGTCTAATGAAGGTTTGTGGCAATTATACTTTGATAGATCAAGGAATAAGTATGGAATCAGAGCTGGATTGATATTGGTTTATCCAATAAAGTAAATAAATTTATCTTCTATTAAATTTGATTTTGGTTGTTTAAATAATGTTGTTGATTATGAAGTATTAGTTCATGGTTTACAGTGGGCTAGGAAGATGAAAGTCAATACCTTACAAGTTTTGGTGATAGTGAACTAATAGTTCACCAAGTAAGAGGTTTAAATTTATGCAATAATTTGTTTCTTAAGTCTTATAGGTATAGAATATGGGACTTATTTGAATATTTCTAATATTTTAACATTTAGGCAATACTAAAAGGTGAGAATAAATATGATGATAGGTTGGCTACCGTTGGGTCACAATATAGTATCCCAACTAATATAAAAAGTGAGAAAATTCAGTCACAATGAAGTTAGTTTTAAGTCCTATTCCAAATAATCATGAGAATTGGCAAGTTTTCAAATATGAAAATCAAATTTTAAGATTCTTGCAAGAGGAGGTTGAGTTTTCTACAAGAAACTAATCAAAGCATTTGTAGTAGTATGGTGATCAGATTGTGCAACTAAAAATGAATAAGTTTCCAAAGGGATTGGTCACACTTGAGAACATTTTAAGTGGTGATGATGAGCTAAGGAAGGATAAGTCATCCTTGTCAATAAAAGAAGAGTACTATTCCAATGTAGATATTGTAGTTAGTAAGATTTTAAAGCTAGGTAAGGTATGCACTCCTTCACAAAAGAAATATTTCATTGAGTTATGCATAAGTTTTACTAATATATTTGCATGGTAGTATAGTGATCTCAAGGGATTTGAACCAAGTTTAGATCAACACACAATTGAGTTAGAGGATGAGACTAAAATAGTAAGACAAAAACAAAGGCAAATCAATCCTAAGCTTGAGCTTTTGATGAGAGCTAAGCTTCACAAGCTCATAGAACTAGCTATTATATTTCCAATCAAGAACTCAACTTGGGTGGCCAATCTTTTTCTAGTATGGAAGAAGAATGGTGAGATTCATTTGTGTGTTGATTTTCATAATTTGAATATGACTTCACTTAAATATCGCTATTTGTTGCCATCAATGGAACAAATTTTATAGCTTATTACAAGTTCAGAGAGGTTTTCTTTGTTAGATGGATATAGTGGCTACAATCAGATTTTGGTCAAGGAAGAAGACCAATTTGAGACAACCTTCACAACCAAGTGGGGAACATTTGCATATAGAAATATTCCATTCAGTTTATCTAATGCTGGAGGAACCTTTCATAGAGCCATGGATATGGCATTCCAAGGCCTTCTTAGTAGGTATGTACTTGTTTATTTGGATGATATAATAGTGTTTTAAAAGAATGTATAAGATCACATGGTTCATCTCAAGCAAGTGTTCAAAATTTTTATGCAATTTAGGGCATCTCTAAATCCCAAAAAGTGTATTTTTTCCATTCATGAAGGTAAGATTCTTGGAAATGTTGTTTCAAAGCATGGTTTAAGCATAGATTCTTAAAGGATTGACTCTATTCTTACACTTTCTTTGCCTAAGCATAAATGCAAATCTTCTTTGGGAAAATCAACTTCATAAGGAGACATATTTTAGATTTTTCCATTTTAGAAAAGCCACTTACAACCATGCTAAAGAAGAATTAGATATGTAAATGGTCCAAACAAGGAATAAATAGTTTTGAAGATATTAAAAAGGCCATAACTAGTGCTCCTATGCTTATAAATCTGAATTTCACAAAAGTTTTCATTTTGTATACTTATGCTAATATGGACACCATTTCAAGCATTCTTATGCAACAAAATCATGAAGCTTTGGATTATCCAATAGATTTCTTCAGTCAAGGCTTGGAAGAGTATGAGAAAAGGTATTATTTTTTGTAAAAACACATACTTTCAGTTATAAGATCTCTCAATAATTTTAGATACTTATTGTCTAACAATAAGATACACCTAATGGTTTCTCATCCAAGCATCAAAGAGTTTCTTTTGAACAAGGATATAAATGAGAAGAGAGCTAGCTGGATAACCAAGGTAATGTAATATGATGTCAAAATTAAGGTGACAAAGCTGATTATGGGAAAAGGACTTTGTGATCATCTAGTTCAAGACTTGCAAGAGACTAATGAGGTTATTTTAGTGCCAAATGATGAAGAGATTACAGTTGTTCATACCTCACCTTCCTACTAGTTTCATGAATTGGTAAGCTATCTCCAACATGGTATTTATCCCTCTCATCTAAGTGATTCAAAAAGAAGATATTTTAGGTTTCAGTCAATTTCATTTTTAATTATTAATGGTGTGTTGTTCAAGAAAGATATCAATGTCATGTTGCTAAGATATATACAACCAAGTCAAACTCAGAGATTACTTGAATAATTCCATGATGGACATGGTGGAGGACATTTTTATATAAGAAATATATCCCTTAATATCATGAGAGGTGGGTACTACTAGGATAATATATTTGATGATTACCATGCATGGGTTAGAAAGTACAAATAGTGTGTTATGTTTGTAGGAAAAGTGAAACTTAAAGCCTTACCTCTTCAACAAATTGTGGTGGTTTAGCCCTTTGTCTAATGGGGATTAGAATTTATTGGTATAATATCCTCCTTCAAATTTATGGCATAAATGGATTCAAACGTTGGATAGAAGGAATAGCATTAAAAAAAGAAAACAAAACTAATGTTCTAGATTTATATGAAGGTTTACTTACTAGATTTGGAGTTCCTTTAACTATTATTTCTGATAATGCAATGGATTTTGTAGGATTTAAGATTAGTCAATGTGATGTCTAACATAGCATTTACCTCAGCACTTCAACAAACTATTATCCATAAGGCAATGGATTTGTTGAATCTATGAATAAGAACCTATTAAGAATCATAAAAAGGACTATTGAAGACAATCAGAGGTCATGGCATCTCAAACTAAAGTCAGGGATATGGACTAATAGGATCACCTATAAAATATCAATAGAAAACTCTCCATACAAGTTGGTATATGGTAAGGAAGCAAGATTACCCATTTATCTTGAGTTTCCTACTTTAGAACTACTACATCAACTTGAATTATTCAAGAATGAGCCTATGGAGATCAGGTATTTTGAGCTCATGGAGTTGGAAGAGACATGAAATCATTTCATGCTAGCCATGGAAGTTCATCAAGCACAAGTGAAAAGAGATTTTGACAAAGGAACTTCTTCATGAAGTTTCAAAGAAGGAGATTTGGTCCTCAAGTGAGATGAGGATAGAGCTAAACTAGGAAGGCACATAAAGTTTGATTCGCTTTGGAGTGGCCCATACACAATTTCCAGCTACAAAGAAGGATGGTTAGGAGCTTCTAATCCTACTTAATAGGACACATTTGAAATATTTCTATTAAAAATCAAAGCTCTTTATACATAGTTTCTTTTGCTTTCCTCCAAGTGTTGTTCAAGCCCAATAGTTTCATTCTATTTTATTTTGAATAAGTTCTTTATTTGCACATTTACTTGGTTTAGTTAGTTTTCCTATTTTATTGTGTTTCCCTTATTTTTTTTGAAGGATGAAGGTTACTTCATGTTTGGTCAAAGGAGATTTACAATCATGGACCAAGTTTACCATTGTTTTTGTGAGTTCAATATCATGTTTATGGTATGAGTTCTCAAGCATAGTAGGCATGCTTCCTAGTTGAGTCACCATAACGTTGATAATTTTACCCCATAAGAAATAACATATGTTGATTCAAGTAGTTGAAAGGATTAAATTCTAGAGAAAATTTTAGGTTTTACAATAAGAAAGATTCTTCTCAATAGGGAAAAAGATCATGTCAAATTTCTAAAGGGTTCAAATAATTCAAACTTTTTGTTTGAAGGGTCACTAGGAGAAGAGGACCTTAGCAAAAAACCTAAAGGTTCTTTCTTTCCATAGGAGGACCATTTCAAAATTACTGAGGGATCTATTCAGTTTTATTGAATGGTTGTTTTTAGATGAAGGGAAATTTCCTTTGAACAATTTGTCAAAAGGAATTTTCCATTACAAAAAATCCAAAAATAAAAAATTTGAGTGAATTCCTTCAAACAAATTTTCTATAGGAATTCAAGTGAAAAACATACTCTAAGGAAATTCCTTCGAAAGAAGACAAAAAAAATGACATAAGACACAAGTCAAGAATCCTGAATGGTATCTTCCCTTTGGGAAAGTTCACATCACAAGCCCGAAGGGGTACTTTAAAGAATCCCAAAGGGTATGTTCCCTTTGAGAAGGTTCTTTTAATTTCTCTAAAGGGTCATTTATTTATCCAAAGGGTACTTTATAGAAGCTTGAAGGGGTAATTTGAAGAATTTTGAAGGGTAAGTGAAGTTTTACATTTTCTTTGAAAGGGTTTTTTCTAGGGTAAATAGACCATTGCAATAAGTCTAAAGGGCTCTTTTAGAATAGTTCATTTCAAGTTTTTGAGGGACATTTCAAGTTTCCTAAAGGGTATGTCCCCTTTGTGAAAGTTCTATTGAACAAAGCTAAAGGGCTTGTTATTTCTCCAAAGGAATTATTTTAGAAGAGATAGGTTAGAAGAAATGTCTATAGGAAGAAGACAAAGACAAAAAATTGAAATAATTCTTTCAAGAAATTTACCTAAGGAAAATCCATAGAGAATAAGCTTTGGAAAATTTGTCCGAAGTTGAATTCCCAAAGGAAATAAAAGGCCAAGGGAAAAGTTCAAATCAAAAAGTCTAAAAGGTTATTATTCCTTTGAAAAAGGTCCTTTACAAAATATTGAAGTGTGTATGCCCTTCGAGAAGGTTCAAAACAAGAAATACAAAGGGTTATTTGTGTTGGGTGAATATTTTGTCACCAGCTAACTAAAAAAAAAAATAGGTGCATCAACCACAAAATAAGGAGATTTATATAGCAAAATAGATGTGGTGACCACAGTCGGATTGGAAAAATCTCTCCTCTCAGCAAGGGAAGGTTCCATTTAAACTATTATATACTTATATAAGCTAGAAATACACTTAGAGGTGAAATCATACCATCCATCTCTCTTTTTTCAGAGATGATGTTCACAGAACATAGGATAATTCTAGTATAATTACTAAAGGCACTTCTCTTCTTTCAGAAGTGATATTTAGCCAACAACAAGATCCTTCCTGGGTAGTAATAGAAACTAAAAGAAACCAATGAAAGCACAAAGTCTTTCATTGTCTCTTCTACTGATTAGGACAAAGTAACATAGCAGGATTAAGCGTAGCTCAAAGTCTACACCTAAAACTACAATAGAGTAAAGGATAATGAAGGATAAAGAGAGCTTAAAGTCTCTCTAGTATCCTTTACACAAAACATAGATTGAAGATAATTATGGTAAAACAAAGTCTCCCACAGTCGGCTTTAGGACATCTTCTAGCTTACTTCCACTTGTTCTACTTATTTTATTAAATGGACAAGACTGTATTTAGGAAACAGACATAACAACAATTTCCTAGATGACACAAGTTTATTCTAACACAAAGTTTAAAAATTCACTTTCTTTCTCATTCATTTAACAAAATATGATTAACAGTCTAAGCTCAAAGTCTCCAGAATGCCTTTCAATTTGTGTAGAGCTTCACTTCTAATAACTAAGAGATCTTTCTTATACAAAATGAGATATTATAATATATAGCATTATAAGAAAGACTTGGACGCTTGTTTTCATGAAATCAGCCCATGTTGGATTAAATGCATTAAATATCTATGAAAGGGCCATGCTAGAATAGGTCATCAGCCTTGAGTTTGACATTTTGAATCATCTCAAATGTCTCCTCCTAAATATGGCTTGTATGGTCTTCTTTATGATGATTACACGGCTGTCCATTCCCTTTTACTTAATGCAAAAAAATAGGCCATGCCTTTGAATGCTTATGTTCTCTGATGTCCACTTGGTGAACTATTCCACCTACTAGAAATAACTCTCTTATAGATATTTCTAGATTTTTTTTAGTTGTTCTCTCTTTCCTTGCCATGTTTTGTCTTTTCTTGGTGATCTAAGTTCTCGGGGCTATCTTCTCACTTTCTACTACTCTTACAGCTCCTTTCTAGGCTGGTCACTGAGCTTGTTCCCAAGTCTTTTAAAAACCAATAGTTATTCCATCACCTTGAAATTGACATCAATGGGGATGTCATCGGTCACTTTGAACCTCTTTGAACCTTGAACCTTGAACTCTTTTAGTTCAAAGGTTGATAGTTCATTGGTTCAATTATTTGGTGATTGAATGTTTTGTAAAGGGCCACATTCCCTCTCTTTTTCTTCTTCAATTGAGCCATTTCTTCAAACCCTTTAGTTGAACCATCTTGTTAAACTTCTTTCTAGAATCTTTCACTTCATTCACTCGAAGCTTCCACTCAAACTTTTGAACTCTTTGAACCCTTTAAACTTTGAAACTTTGAACCATTTTGGTTCAAGGTTCAATGGTTCAACAGTTCATTCTCTTTTTAAAAATCCTTCAAAGCTTCAAACTCTCTGGATCCTTTGATTTTCTAAGTCCGTCAAACTTATCGAACTCATAGAACCTTTGAAATTTTTTTGGTTCAAAGTTCAACGGTTTAATCTTCACTCTTTGAATCCTTTTATTCTCTAAGTATTTTGAAATTGTTGAACCCATTGAACCTTTGAACTTTTGAACCTTTTAAAGTTCAAGGTTCAATGGTTTAAAAATTCAATGTTGAATCTTTGAAGCCTTCTTTTCTTTAAGTTCACCAAATTCATTGAACCTTTGAACTCGTTAAACCTTTGAATCTTGTGGTGATGGGGTTTAATGGTTCAATGCTTCAAAGTGGTTCAATCCAATTTTTTGAAGCCTACCATTGAGTCTTTTGATTGAACCTGGGCATTGAACCATATTCAAAACACTAAGGAAAAGCCTTAAATGTTTTGAAATTCCTTTGAAGAAATCCCACCTATTAAACCTGTGACTTCCTTAGCTGAAAAGGCTTAAATATTTGAAAAACTTAAATGCTCAGAACATTTTTGAAAAAGAAAAGAGAGAGTTTTGGTTTGCAAGACCAAAATGGTCGGTTTGTTGTCCAAAAAATAAAGTGATGGATTTTGGGAACAGCAGTTGACTCCAGTTGGGAAACTTCCATTGATTGAAAATAAAAGGAATTGAAGGGAGTAGAAACCAAAATCTTAGTGCTTTCATCTATGTTATTGGGCTACAGAGTCATGCTTACCCAAAAAGAAAGGCACCAAAAAAAAATAGTGCCAAAAACAAATGAAAAATAGAAAACAAAGAAAGACTATACATATATACAAATGGACTTATCTAATACTTCAAGGATTAAAATGCTTCACATGCTGCCCACTGTGAGGTAGAGTAAATGGCATTCCATCTTGATATCTCAGCAAGAAACTATTTTCACTATTTAAAAGAATGATGAAAAATGGGCCTCTCCATAAGGAATCCAATTTTCCATGCATTCATTTTGGTTCTCTCCTCTTTTCCCAGAACAAGACTTGATCTCCAATCTAAAAATCATGGATCCTTGCTTTCTAGTCAAAGAGTCTCTTTACTAGACTTTGATGCACAACAATTCGGTCCACCATCATAGTTCATTTCTCATTAAGTTTAGTCAAGCACATGATCCTCTTATCGATGGAGCTTTCATAAGTTAAATCTTCTACTACCTTTGCTAACTTTAATGCTGGTAATTCCAGGGTGATTGGTATCTCTACATTGAGACCATACATAATTTGGAATGGGCACATACCTATCACCCTCTTGGATGTAATTATGTCTACCCATAAAGAGTCAAGTAATGCTTTATGCCAGGTTCTTTGATTGTCATCTACTAGCTTTTTCATAATGGTCACTAGGTTCTTATTGCTTGATTTTACTTGACCATTTCCTTGTAGATAATAGTCAGAAGAGTGGGAGAGAATAATCCCATAATAGTAGTAGAACTGGGTGATGTCATGAGAAGAGAAACAAGCTACATTGTCTATTATAATATTGGTTGGGACCCCAAACTTGGAAATGATGTTTTCCTTAAGGAAATTACATACCACCTCTAAAGTGGCATGCTTGACTGGAATGGCTTCCACCCACTTGGTAAAGTAGTCTATGGCTGTGAGGACATAATCATGTCCAACACTCGAGGATGGATTTAGAACACTAATGAAATCAATTCCCCATTGTTGAAATGGCTCTTCTATCACCATATGCTTGAGAGGTAACACAACTAACTTAAGTTTGTCAATGAACTATTGACATAGTTCACATTTATTCACCCAAGTGTATGAATCTCAAAATAGAGTAGGCCAATAATACCTGGCTCATAAAATTTTATGGGTAGTCACAGGTGTAGAAAAATGTCTTCCATAAGCCAAATTATGGAAAGACTCCAAAAGTTTGTTCTGCTACACTTTATCCATGTAACAAAGGAATACCCCATCAAGGTTCCTCTTATACAGACCATTATTCCATAGGAGAAAATTGGAAGTTTTCAACTTAACAATCCTCTTTTTTTTATGAGATAGGTGAGCAAGGCGCTCACCATAGGTAAGGAAATGAGAAATATTTGAATGCCACTCATTCATAGTGGTGACAAAGAGAACTATTGGTGTGTCTTCAAATTCTATTTCTTAATGCCCTATTTCTTCTGGTATGTTATCAGCAATTAATTGGCAAAGACCCCTTCCCCTCACAAGCTTCATTGGTTTGATAACAAGATCAAACTCCTAGATTTTAGAAATCCAATTGCCCCTTTTGGTTCTAAACTCCTTCTGAGTTACTATGGACTTGACTGTTGTATCAGGGACCAAAGCAATGGTGTGTGAGTTCAAGATGTAAAAATGGAAGTGCTTTACCACCTTTACCACAACATAAGCATGCTTCTCCATGTTTGAATACTTTAGCTCATGAGCTTTGAGAGGAAAACTCATGAAAGATATGGGAGATTCCACACCTTCTTTGTTCTGTTGAACCAAGATGGTTGAAAGCATATATTTAGAAGCATAGCTATACATCATGAAGTCTTTGGTGTAATCAGGACAAACTAGAATTGGGGCATGCGCGATAGCTTCTTTGATGTCTTGAAATGCCAACTTGCCTTCTTTAGTCTAGCTAAAATTGGCTTTGCCCTTCATCATATTGACGATGTGGTGAGTCTTCTCTATGAATTTAGGAATGAACTTTCATAGAAAATTCACCTTTCCAAAGAAAGAGTGAACTATGGTCTTATTGGTAGGAAGAGAAAGCTATTAAATGGATTTCACCCTTTCTGAGTCAATCTTTATGCCTTCTTGGGACACAGTATGAGCAAAAATTTTACCTTCTGTAACCCAAAAAATTGACTTCTTAGGATTAAGAGAAATAGCATTATACCTACATCACTCCAGCACTTGTTGTGGATGATGCACATGAGCAGGAAGATGCTTAGAAAATATTGTCAAGTCATCAAGGTATACCAAAATGAACTTACCCATTTAATTTTTGAAAGCAAGATCCATTACTCTTTAAAATGTGGCACCAGCATTGATAAATCCAAAAGGCATTCTATGATATGCAAATGTGCCCCAAGGTGTTGTGAAAGCATTCTTATGTTGGTCTGCTTCACCAACTTCTACTTGATTATATCCTAAAAAACTATCTAGCATTCATAAAATCTCAGCACCAGTCACTATTTGTAGCAGTTAATCCATGATGGGTAGGGGATAGTTATCTTTTAAGGATGACTGATTCAAATTTTTGAAATCAATACATAGGAAAAAATTTCCATTTTTTTTCTTACAAGGACTATATTAGCAACTCAGGTGGAATGATGGATTGGGAAAATAATCCTTGTATTCAGCATTTTTTCTATTTTAGATAAAATAATGCTTGATATCTTGGGATTGTACTACCTTTGCTTCTACTCATGAGGCAATGGCCCAATCTTGAGAGGAATCTCATGCTAGATTTCTTCATGTCTGAGATATTTTAGATCATCATATGAATATAACAAACCATCATTTTAATGGTGAATTAGAGTGATAAATTTGAGTTTTTTATAAAGGGTACAACAATTTCCAATGTTGACCATTTTTTGATTATCTTTTGTACTCAAATTGATTTGATCAAAATCCTTAGAGGATTTTAAATCCATTTGTTGTTCCTTGATAAACCTATCATGCTTGTTAAATAGTTTCTCAAGAGAAACTAATCCTTTAGGAATTTTATTCCCTTTGAGCTAAAGGAACTATTCATTAGCTTTTGAATTTGTTTTGAGAGTTGATTCCCACAGTAGAGATTCACTGCCTTCAAATTGAAGTTTTTCAAAGCTATCTTTTTGTTCCAAAAAAGCAATGATTTGGTTGTCACCATTGAACACCTGACAATGGTCAGCATTATCAAGTACACTTGGTCAAAAGACCAACTCGATAGTATACCTTTCTTTTTTGAAATCTTAGTGAGGGACCAAGAGAGTTATAAAGATAGCTAATGCATCTGCATGACTGTTGAACTCTTTAGGCACAACAAAAATACTAAAAGTATCAAAGCTTTCAATGAAGTCTAACACTAGATTGCAATAATGTCATAATATCTCATTCTTAGTTTGATACATGTTTCTCACCTGACAAACCACCAGCTCAACATCTATTTTGGCATGAAGGAGCTTAACACATTTATCTTAAACAACCTTTAATCTGAGCAGTAGTGATTCATACTCAATAGTGTTGTTAGTGTTGCTGAACTACAACTTATATGCATAGGGGAAAATATCTCCTTGAATAGATATTAAAACTACTCTAGCTCCAAAACTGGTAGAAGAGTTACTACCATCAAATTTTAGAATCCAAATATCATCAAAATTTGATCTTCTTTCATATTTTTCTTCATCAAGAAGAGAAGATCAATTTTAATGTTTACTGCACCCTACCAATTCTTCTGATGTCTTATCTAATTTTTTTTGGATTGTCACCTATGGAACTTTCATTTGCTAAATTAGAAATGTCTTTAGTAGTCAAAAATTAATTACCCAAGCCTAAAGACTCAAACAAAATTTGAAATTTAGGGGCTGATGTTTGGGTGACAATGTAATTTGCCTCCTTCTCAGGAATTAGCCTTTGCATGATACCCTTGACAGGGATCCTCACCTTAGATAGGTTCATGCTTAATTCTCCACCAATGTCCTTGTAAAAATTTCACCCAAGAATAATGTTGTATGAGGCTGGGACGTCAGCCACCAGGATTATCATTTTAATTCTTTTATCTGGGAGGGTCGTAAATGCAAATTGAGCATCTTTGATTTGTTCCAACACAGGCACTTATTTGTTTTCCATGGATAAACATCTCCTAAAGGTCTTAGTCAATGTGAGACCAAGAGATTCTACCACCTTGGTGGGCATGACATTGTCAGATGCACCAAAATCTATAATGTAATTATTCAATTGATAACTGTTTATCAATAGGGAAACATAAAATAGTTTTGTCTTTCCAGGGGTAGCTGGAGGAGTAATCAAAAGATTATTTTAGGTAGGTGTGTTCTTTGGTGGAATAGGGGTTACTTCCAAAATTTATTTTCCTATAGGGATGGTATTATTCTTGATGCATTGAAATAACCTATCCAACTCTCAGGGTTGGATTGGAACAATTCAAACTCAGACATTTGAATTTTGGTCTTCTTAGCATGGTTAATTATATCAAATGGCTGAAATGAATTAGAAATAGAGGAAGGTAGTCCATCAATATAGTTTTTTCTAGGTGTAGGACTGGTCTATGAATTTGAAGCAGAAGGTAAAGGAATATTTGAGGTACTTACTTTTTTAGTGATCACTAGGTCCTTTTATTTGAAAGGCAGTGAAGTTCCTCATTTAGCAATTGAGATTTTTGGTCAAGATTATTCCCCTATTTTTCCTTTATTCATTTGTTGAGCTGACTATTTGTAAGACTTGATAAATATAATGTATTATCCATTAAATAGTTCACCTTCACTTATAGGTTCATCTTGGTAATTCAGAAAACCAATGTTGGAGTCACCAACTGATTCTTCTTACTTCTCTACTAAGATATCAATATCATCTTCTTGGTCCAACTCAGGTTGGAAAGAGAAATCATGTTCAGCTTCATGATAACCAACTATTGAGTTGGTTGGTGCTACTTCAATGACAATCTTCCCTAGTGGGGGAGGAAGACGATTTGGTTGCCCTTGATTTCTGGTAGCATTGCCTTGATACGACTGGTTGGGAAACATCCTCTTTGGTATATCTCAATAAGAAGGAGGAGCAGACATCCCTTGTGTCATTTGTTTTTTTAGAGCTAGCCATTCATTTTCTAACTTTTTCACCATAAGATCAGTGGTGCCTATAGAAAAATATTTAGAAAATGAAGAAGATTTACCTTTTTTAGGATCTCTTCTTATCTTTTCTACCAAGATAAGATCATCTTCAACCTCAATGGCCAAAATTTGAGCTGTAGCAAGTTCTATGTGGCCAACCCACCTCAATAAGAAAATCACTTTAGGACGCTGAGAATTGATGAAGAAGCATTTGAGATTCTCAGGTGTTAGTTGAGCAATTGTGGGAATCCTATTTCTTAGCTTGTCAAATTTAACAATGAAGTATCTCATGGGTTCATGAGGCTCCTTCTTCATTTGTGTAAGCTAAGCTAATAGGGCATGAACATCTTTTACAATTTTGAATCTGGCCTCAAATTTGGCTTTGAGAGTGTTCTAGTAAGTTATTTTTTGTGCTTGTAGATAATAAAACTAGTCTATAACAGTGCCTTCCAATGTTTTCACAAATAGTCTGTGTGTAATGTCTTCATATTCAATTCCTATTACACCACAAGCTATGCAAAAGGCTGCTATATGTTCAGTAGGATGAACCTTCCCATTAGCATTATCTTCTTGGTCCAACTCAAGTTGAAAAGAGAAATGATGTTCAGCTTCATGATAACCAACTACTGAGTTAGCTGGTGCTACTTCAATAACAAGCTTCCCTAGTGGGGGAAGAAGGAAATTTGGTTGCCCTTGATTTTTGGTAGCATTGCCTTGATGCGACTGATTGGAAAATGTCCTCCTTTGTATATCTTGATAAGAAGGAGGAGAAAATATCCCTTGTGTCATTTTTCTTTTTAGAGCTAGCCATTCATTTGCTAGATTTTGCACCATAAGATCAATGGTGCCTATAGAAGAATATCCAAAAGATGAAGAAGATTTACCTCTATTAAGATCTCTTCTTATCTTTCCTACTAAGATAAGATCATCTTCAACCTCAGTTGCCAAAATTTGAGCTATAACAAGTTCTATGTGACTAGCCACCTCAACAAGAAACTCTCTTCAGGAAGCTGAGAATTGATGAAGAAGCATTTGAGATTATCAGGTGTCAGCTGAGTAATTATGGGAATCCTGGTCCTCAACTTGTCAAATTTAACAATGAAGTCTCTCATGGGTTCATGAGGCTCCTTTTTCATTTGTGTAAGATGGGATAATAGGGTGTGAGCACCTTTTATAGGTTGAACCTAGCTTCAAATTTAGCTTTAAGAGTGTTTTAGTCAGTTATTGTTTGTGCTTGCAGATAATAAAACTAGTCTACAATAGTGCCTTCCAATGTTTTCACAAATAGTCTAACTACAATGTCTTCATATTCAATGCCTATTACATCACAGGATATCCAAAAGGCTGCTATATGTTCATTAGGCTAAACCTTCCCATCACCATAGAACTTGGAGAAAATTTTTCTTGAGTTACGGGGTAGCTCATGTAGAGGTGGGGTCAGATTTAGGGGACCAAAAGTATTACCCCAGGGGCCTCGAGCTACCATGGTATGGATGTTAAAAGGAGGGATAATAAATCTCTATGGGATATGTATAGACAAAGCTCTACTAGTAGAGAAATGAAAAGCTTTGCCTGGTATTAGGGCCCTGATGTTTATAGGAGGAGAACCCCTAGTTTGCTGAAGGCAAGATGGTGGAGGAAAAAGATCAAAATTACTTAGTTGCACCAACTCAAATATAGGGTCAACAATACCTTGATCTCTCTAGCTTTGTGTGTATGGTGGATCTACCAGAGTGTAAAATGGATATGAAAAAGAACTAGAACTGCTTCAATTTGAAGCTTGAGACTTCAAACTACATGTTCTTCCCTAGTGAAGTTGCCAAAAATTGTTGGGTGAATATTTTGTCACCAGCTAATTGATGGAAAAATAGGTGCATTAGCCACAATATAAGGAGATTTATACAACAAAATGGATGTGGTGACCAAAGCCAGATTGGGACAAATCTCACCTCTCAGCAAGGGGAGGTTCCCTATGGTGGAGGAAAAAGATTAAAATTACTTAGCTACACCAACTCAAATATAGGGTCAACAATACCTTGATCTCTTTAGCTTTGTGTGTATGGTGGATCTACCAGAGTGTAAAATGGATATGAAAAAGAACTAGAACTGCTTCAATTTGAAGCTTGAGGCTTCAAACTATGTGTTCTTTCCCAGCGAAGTTGCCAAAAATTGTTGGGTGAATATTTTTTCACCAGCTGATTGACGGCAAAATAGGTTCATTAGCCACAATATAAGGAGATTTATACAACAAAATGGATGTGGTGACCACAGCCAGATTGGGACAAATCTCACCTCTCAGCAAGGGGATGTTCCATATAAACTATTATTTACTTATATAAGCTGAAAATATACTTAGGGGTGAAATCATACCATCCATCTCTCTTTTTTTAGAGATGATGTTAATAGAATAGAGGAAAATTTTGTTGTAATTACTGAAGACACTTCTCTTCTTTCAGAAGTGATATTCAGCCAATAGTATGATCCTTCCTGGGTAGTAACAAAAACCAATGAAAGCACAAAGTCTTTCGTAGTCTCTCCTACTGATTAGGATAAAGTAACACAGAAGGATTAAGTGTAGATCAAAATCTGCACCTAAAACTATAACAGAGTAAAGGATAATGAAGGATAAAGAGAGCTCAAAGTCTCTCTAGTATCCTTTACACAAAACATAAACTGAAGACAATTATGGTAGCATAAAGTCTCCCATAGTTATCTTTAAGAGACTTTCCAGATTACTTCCACTTGTTCTTCTTGTTTGATTAAATGGATAAGACTATATTTAGGAAACAGACATAAGAACAATTTCTTAGATGACACAAACTTATTCCAACACAAAGTTTGAAAGCTCGCTTGCTTTCTCATTCATTTAACAAAATATGATTAATATTTTGAGCTCAAAGTCTCAAGAATTCCTTTCAATTTGGGTAGAGCTTCACTTCTAATAATTTAAATATCTCCCTTATACAAAATGAGAGATTACAATATATAACATTACAAGAAAGACTAGGGCACTTATTTTCATGAAATTGGCCCATGCTGAATTAAATGCATTGAATATCTATGAAAGGGCCATGTTGGAATAGGTCATTATCCTTGAATTTGGAATTATAAATCATCTCAAATGTCTCCTCCTAAGCATGGGTTGTCTAGTTTTTTTTATGATGCTTACACAGCTGTCTATTCGCTTTTACTTAATGTAAAAAAATAGGTTGTGCCTTTGAATGCTTATGTTCTCTGATGTCCACCTAGTGGACTGTTCCACCTACTAGAAATAACTCTCCTATAAATATTTCTAGATTTCCTATAGTTGTTCTCTCTTTCCTTGCCATGTTTTATCTTTCCTTGGTGATCTGAGCTTTTGGGGCTATCTTCTCACTTTCTACTGCTCTTTCAGGTCCTTTCTAGGCTAGTCACTGAGCTTATTCTCAGGGCTTTTGAAAACCAATGATTATTCCATCACCCTAAAATTTACGTCTACAAGTATGTCACTGATATCTTTAAACCTCTTTAAACCTTGAACCTTGAACTCTTTTGGTTCAAAGCTTTGATGGTTTATTGGTCCAATCATTCAACAATTGAATGTTTTGTAAAAGGCTGCATTCACTCTCTTTTTCTTCTTCAGCTGAACCATTTCTTTGAACCCTTTGGTTGAACCATCTTGTTGAACTTCTTTCTAGAATCTTCTGCTTTCTCCATTCGCTCAAAGCTTCCACTTGAACTTTTTAACTCTTTGAACCTTTGAACTATTTCGGTTTAAGGTTCAACGGTTCATTCTCTTTCTTTAAATATTTCAAAGCTTCGAACTCTCTGGATCCTTTCATTTTATAAGTCCATCAAACTTATTGAACTCGTAGAACCTTTGAACTCTTTTTGATTCAAAGTTCAATGGTTCAACAGTTCAATCTTCACTCTTCAAATCCTTTTATTCTCTAAGTCTTTTGAACTTGTTGAACCCGTCGAACCTTTGAAATTTTTAACATTTCAAAGTTCAAGGTTCAATGGTTCAACAATTCAATGTTAACTCTTTGAAGCCTTCTTTTCTTTAAGTTCATCAAATTCGTTGAACCTTTGAACTCATTAAACCTTGTAGAGGTGAGGTTCAATAGTTCAAAGTGGTTCATTATAATTGTTTGAAACCCACCGTTAAGTCTTTTGATTGAACCTGGGCATTGAACCATCTTCAAAACACTAAGGAAAAGCCTTAAGTATTTTGAACTTCCTTTGAATAAAGCTTGCCTATTGAACCTGTGACTTCCTTAGTTGAAAAGGCTTGAATATTTAAAAAAATTAAATGCTTAGAACATTTTTGAGAAAGAAAAGAGAGAGTTTTAGTCTGTAGGATCAAAATGGTTAGTATATTGTCCACAAAACAAAGTGACTGATTTTGGGAATAATAGCTAGCTCTAGTTGGAGAACTTCCATCGATTGAAAATAGAAGCAATTGAAGGGAGTATAAACTAGAATCTTAGTGCCTTCATCTATGCCATTGGGCTACGGAGTCATGCTTACCCAAAAATAAAGGTGCCAAAAACAAATGGCACCAAAAAGAAATGAAAAACACAAAATAAAGAAAGACTATACATATATGCAAATGGACGTATCTGATACTTCAAGGATTGAAGTGTTTTAGATGCTTCCCACTGTGAGGTAGAGTAAATGGCATTCTATCTTGATATCTCAGAAAGAAACCATTTTCACCATTTAAATGATGAATGGAAAATGGGCCTCTCCATAAGAAATCCAATTTCCCATTCATTCCTTTTGGTTCTCTCCTCTTATCCCACAACAAGACTTGATCTCCAATTTGAAAATCACAGATCCTTACTTTTTGGTCGAAGAGTCTCTTTACTAGACTTTGATGCGCAGCAATTCGGTCCACCACCATAGTTTGTTGCTCATTAAGTTCAATCAAGCACATGATCCTCTTGTCAATGGAACTTTCATAAGTTGAATTTTCCACTACCTTTATTAAATTTAATGCTGGTAATTCTAGGGTGACTGGTATCTCTACATTGAGACCATACATAAGTTGGAACAAGGCATACCTATCACCCTCTTAAGTGTAATTATGTCTACCCATAAAGCGTCAAACAATGCTTTATGCTAGGTTCTTTGATTGTCATCTACCAGCTTCCTGATAATGGTCACCAAGTTCATGTTGTTTGATTTTGCTTGACCATTTCCTTGTAGATAATAGTCAAAAGAGTGGGAGAGAATAATCCCATAATATTAGTAGAACTAGGTGGTCTCATGAGAAGAGAAACAAGTTGCATTATCTGTTACAATTTTAATTGGGACCCCAAACCTAAATATGATGTTTTCCTTGAGGAAATTACATACCACCTCTGAAGTGGCATGATTGACTAGAATGGCTTCCACCCACTTGGTAAATTAGTATGTGGCTATGAAGATATAATCATGTCCGGCACTTGAGGACAAATTTATAGTGCAAATGAAAGAAATTTCCCATTGCTAAAATGGCTCTTCTGTCACCAAAGGCTTGAGAGGTAACATAGCCAACTTAGGTTTGCCAAAAAACTATTGACACAACTCACATCTACGCACCCAACTGTATGAATATTGAAATAGAGTAGGCTAATAGTACCTAGCTCATAGAAACTTATGGGTAGTCAAAGGAATAGAAAAATGTCCTCCATAAGCCAACTTGTGGAAGGACTCTAAAATTTTTTTCTACTATGCATTATCCATGCAACAAAAGAATACCCCATCAAGGTTCCTCTTATACAAACCATTATCCCACATGAAAAAATTGGAATCTTTCAAATTAACCATCCTCTTTTCTTTACGAGATAGGTGAGAAAAACACTCACCATAGGTAAGGAAATGAGTAATATTTGAATACCACTCATTAGTAGTAGTGACAAAGAAAACTTTTGGTGTGTCTTCAACTTCTATTTCTTCATGCCCTATTTCTTCTGGTATGTTATCAATAATTAATTGGTAGAGACCCTTTCCCTACACAAGCTTCATTAGTTTGATAACAAGATCAAACTCTTGGATTTTAGCAATCTAATTGCCCCTTTTGGTTCTAAACTCCTGTTGAGTTAGTATAGACTTGACTGTTGTATCAAGGACTAGAATAATGGTGTGTGAGTTTAAGATGTAAAAATAGAAGTGCTTTACCACCTTTACCATAGCATAATCATGCTTTTCCATATTTTAATACTTCAACTCATGAGCTTTGAGAGGACAAATCATGAAAGATATGGGAGATTCCACAACTTATTTGTTCTGCTAAACCAAGATGGCTAAAAGCATATATTCAAAAGCATAGTTGTACATCATGAAGTCTTTGGTGTAATCGAGATAAACCATAATTGGGGCATGGGTGATACCTTCTTTGATGTCTTGAAATGTTGACTTAGCTTCTTCAGTCCAGCTAAAAGTGTCTTTGCCCTTCATCATATTGATGATGTGGTGAGTCTTCTCTATGAATTTAGGAATGAACCTTCACAAAAAATTCACCTTTCCAAAGAAAGAGTGAACTGCGGTCTTACTATCAAGAAGAGCAAGCTTTTGAATGGATTTTACCCTTTCTAAGTCGATCTTTATGCCTTCTCAAGACACAATGTTATTGAGAAGTTTACCTTCTGTAACCCCAAAAATTGACTTCTTGGGATTAAGAGAAATACCATTCTACCTACATCACTCTATCACTTATTTTAGATGATGCACATGAGCAAGAAGATTCTTAGAAAATACTGTCAAGTCATCAAGGTATACCATAATTAACTTACCCTTTTCATTTTCGAAAGCAAGATCTATTGCTCTTTGGAAAGTGGTGCCAACATTGATCAAGCCAAAAGGCATTCTATGATATGCAACGGTGCCCCAAGGTGTTGTAAAATCATTCTTATGTTGGTCTGCTTCACCAATTTCCACTTGATTATATCTTTAAAAACCATCTAGCATTCATAACATCTCAATGCCAGTCACTATTTGCAGCAGCTGATCCATTATGGGTAGGGGATAGTTATCTTTTAAGGATGATTGATTCAGATTTTTGAAATCAACACACAATAAAATTTTTCCATTGTTCTTTCTTATAGGGACTATATTTTCAACCTAGGTGGAATGATGGATTGGGAAAATCATCCCTACATTTAGCATTTTTTGTATTTCAAACAAAATTGTGACTCATATCTTGGGATTGTACTACCTTTGTTTCTGCTTGTGAGGCAATGACCCAATCTTGAGAGAAATTTTGTACTAGATTTCTTCAGGTTTGAGAGATTTTAGATCATCATATGACTATGCTAAAACATCAATGTAATGGTGAAGCAGAGTGATAAATTTGAATTTCTCATCAGGGGTACAACAATTTCTAATGTTGACCATTTTTGGATTATCTTCTATACTCAAATTGATTTGATCAAAATCCTTAGAGTATTTTAAATCTATTTTTTGTTCTTTGATAAACCTATCATGCTTGTCAAATAGTTTCTCAAGAGAAACTAATCCTTTAGGAATTTTATTCCCTTTGAGTTGAAGGAACTCTTCATTAGCTTTTGAATTTGTTTCAAGAGTTGATTCCCATAGTAGAGATTCACTACCTTCAAATTGAAGTTTTTCAAAGGTATTTATTTATTCCAAAAAAGAAATGATTTGGTTGTCACCATTAAACACCTACCAATGGTTAGCATTATCAGGTACACTTAGTCAAAAGACCAACTCAATAGTGTACCTATCTTTTTTGAAATCTTAGTGAGGGACCAAGAGAGTTATAGATACGACCAATGCATTTGCACGAATGTTAAATTATCTAGGCATGATAGAAATAATGAAAGCATCAAAGCTTTCAATGTAGTCCCACACTAGATTTTGATAATGTCATAATCTCTCATTCTTGGTTTGATACAGGTTTCTCACCTGACAAACCACCAGCTCAGCATCTCCTTTGGCATGAAGGATCTTAACACCTTTATCTTGAGCAACCTTTAATCTGAGTAGTAGCGATTCATAATCAATAGTTTTGTTAGTGTTGCTGAACTAAAACTTATATTCATAGAGGAAAATATCTCCTTGAGGAGATATTAAAACTACTCCAGCTCTAGAACCGGTAGAAGAGTTACTGCCATCGAATTCTAGAATCCAAATATCATCATAATTTGATCTTCTTTCAGATTTTTTCATCAAGAAGAGAATATCCTTTTTCATGTGTACTATGCCCTACCAATTATTTTGATGTCTTATCTATGTTTTTTGGATTTTCACCTATGAAACTTTCATCTACTGAAATAGAAATGTCTTCAGTAGTCAAAAAATAATTACCCAAGCCCAAAGACTCAAACAAAATTTGAGCTTTAGGGGCTGATGTTTGGGTCACAATGTACTTTTACTCCTCAAAAAGTAGCCTTTACATGATGCCCTTGATAGGGATCCTTACCTCAGACAGGTTCATGCTCAATTCTCCACCAATGTCCTTGCAAAAAATTTCCCAAGAAGAATGCTGTAGGAGGCTGGGATGTCAACCACCAGGACTATCATTTTGATTTTCTTATTTGGGAGGGTCGTAAATGCAAATTGAGCATCTTTTATTTATCCCAAAAGAGGCACTTATTTGTTTTCCATGGAGAAACATCTCCCAAAGGTCTTAGTCATTGTGAGACTAAGAGATTCTGCCACCTTGATGGGTATGACATTTTTAGATGCACCAAAATCTATAATGCAATTATTCAACTAATGACTATTTATCAATAAGGAAACATAAAATAGTTCTATCTTTCCAAGGGCAGCTAGTGGAGTAGTCACAAGATTATTTTAGGCAGGTGTGTTCTTTGGGGGAACAAGGGTTACTTCAAAAAATTCTTTTTCTGTAGGGATGGTTTTATTCTTGACACATTAAACTAACCTATACAACTGCTCACGGTTGGATTGCAAGAATTCAAACTCAGACATTTAAATTTTTGTCTTCTTAGCATGGTAAATTATATCAAATGACTAAAATGAATTAGGAAAAAAGGAAGGTAGTCCATCAATTTGGTTTCTCTTGGGTGTAGGACTGGTCTACAAATTTGAAGTAGAAGGTGAAGGAATGTTTGAAGTACTTAATTTTTTAGTGATCACTGGGTCCTTTAATTGGAAAGGTAGTGAAGTTCCTCATTTAGCAATTGAGATTTTTAGTTGAGATTCTTCCCCTATTTTTATTTTATCTACTTGTTGAGTTGACTAGTTTTGGGACCTGCTAAATACAATGTATGATCTATTAAATGCTTAACTTTTACTTTTGGGTTTATCTTGGTTATTCAATAAATCAATGTTGGGGTCACCAGCTGATTCTTCTTGGTTATCTACAAAGATATTAGCATCATCTTCTTGGTCCAACTCAGGTTGGAAAGAAAAATCATGTTCAGCTTCATGATAACCAACTGTTGAGTTACTTGGTACTACTTCAATGACAAGCTTCCCTGGTGGGGAAGGAAGGTGATTTGGTTTCCCTTGATTTTTGGTAGCATTGCCTTGATATAACTGGTTGGGAAATGTCTTCCTTGGTATAGCTTGATAATAAGGAGGAGCAGAAATCCCTTGTGTCATATTCTTTTTTAGAGCTAGCAATTCATTTTCTAGATTTTGCACCATAGGATCAGTGGTGCCTGTAGAAGAATATATAGAAGATGAAGAAGATTTACCTCTGTTAGGATCTCTTCTTATCTTTCCTACCAAGATAAGATCATCTTCAACCTCAGTGGCCAAAATTTGAGCTACAATAAGGTCTATGTAGCTAGCCTGCCTCAATAGGAAACTCACTTCAGGAAGCTGAGAATTGATGAAGAAGCATTTGAGATTCTCAGGTGTCAACTGAGCAATTATGAGAATCCTATTCCTTGGCTTGTCAAATTTATAAATGAAGTCTCTCATGGGTTCATGAGGCTCCTTCTTCATTTGTGTAAACTGGGATAATAGGGCATGCACATCTTCTGCAAGTTTGAACCTAGCCTCAAATTTGGCTTTGAGAGTGTTCCAGTTAGTTACTATTTGTGCTTGCAGATGATAAAACTAGTTTTCAATAGTGCCTTGCAATGTTTCCACAAATAGTATGATTGTAATGTCTTCATATTCAACACCTATTACACCACAAGTTATGAAAAAGGCTACTATATGTTTATCAAGATGAATATTTCTATCACCATAGAACTTAGGGAAATTTTTCCTTGAGCTACAGGGTAGCTCATGTAGAGGTGGGGTTAGATTTAGGGGAACAAAATTATTACCCCAGGGGGCTCAAGCTTCCATGATATGACTATTGAAAGGAGGGATAATAAATCTATGTGGGATATGTATAGATAAAGCTCTACTAGTAGAGGAAAGAGAAGCTTTGCCTAATATTGGGGACCTAATGTTTATAGGAGGAAAACTCCTCATTCACTGAAGGTGAGATGGTGGAGGAAAAAGGTCAAAATTACTTAGCTGCACCAACTCAAATACAAGGTCAATAATACCTTGAGCTCTCTATCTTTTCATGTATGATAGATATGCCAAAGTGTAAAATGGATATAGAAAAGAACTAGAACTACTTCAATTTGAAGCTTGAGGCTTCAAACTATGCATTCTTCCCCAGCGGAGTCACCAAAAATTATTGGGTGAATATTTTGTCACCAAATGACTGATGGCAAAATAGGTGCATCAACCATAGCATAAAGAGATTTATACAACAAAATGGATGTGGTGACCATAGCCAGATTGGGACAAATCTCTCCTCTCAGCAAGGGGAGATTCCCTATAAACTATTATATACTTATATAAGCTGAAAATACACTCAGGGGTGAAATCATACCATCCATCTCTCTTTTTTTAAAGATGATGGTCACAGAATAGTGGAGAATTCTAGTGTAATTATTGAAGGCACTTCCCTTCTTTCAGAAGTGATATTCAGCCAACAGAAGGATCCTTCCTAGGTAGTAATAGAAACTACAAGAAACCAATGAAGGCACAAAGTATTTCATTGTCTCTCCTACTAATTAGGATAAAGTAACATAACAGGATTAAGTGCAGCTCAAATTCTACACCTAAAACTACAAAAAAGTAAAGGATAATGAAGGATAAAGAGAGCTCAAAGTCTCTCTAGTATCCTTTACACAAAACATAGACTGAAGATAATTATGGTAGCACAAAGTCTCCCACAGTCAGCTTCAGGACATCTTCCATCTTACTTCCACTTGTTTTGCTTGTTTGATTAAATGGAAAAGACTGTATTTAGGAAACAGACATATGAACAATTTCCTAGATGACACAAGCTTATTCCAATACAAAATTTGAAATGTCGCTTACTTTCTCATTCATTTAACAAAATATGATTAACAGTCTAAGCTCAAAGTCTCAAGAATTCCTTTCAATTTGGGTAGATCTTTGCTTCTAATAATCAAGAGATCTCTCTTATACAAAATGAGAGATTACAATATATAGCATTACAAGAAAGACTAGGGTGCTTGTTTTCATGAAATTGACCCATGCTGAATTGAATGCATTGAATATCTATGAGAAGGCCACGCTAGAATAGGTCGTTAGCCTTAACTTTGGAATTCTAAATCATCTCAAATGTCTCCTTCTAAACATGGGTTGTCTGGTCTTTTTTATGATGCTTACATAGTTGTCTATTCACTTTTACTTAATGTAAAAAAATAGGTCATGCATTTGAATGCTTATGTTCTCTAATGTCCACCTAGTGGACTATTCCACCTACTAGAAATGACTCTCCTACATATATTTCTTGATTTCCTATAGTTGTTCTCTCTTTCCTTGCCACGTTTTTTCTTTCCTTGGCGATCTGAGCTCTCGGGGCTATCTTCTCACTTTTTATTGGTCTTTCATCTCCTTTCTGGGTTGGTCATTAAGCTTGTTCTCAGGTCTTTTGAAAACTAATGATTATTCCATCACCCTTAAATTGACATCCACGGGGACATCACCGATCTCTTTGAACCTCTTTGAACCTTGAACCTTGAACTCTTTTGGTTTAAAGGTTCAATGGTTCATTGGTTTAATGGTTCAGTGATTGAATATTTTATAAAGGGCCAGATTCACTCTCTTTTTCTTCTTCAGTTGAACCATTTATTTGAACCCTTTGGTTGAACCATATTTTTGAACTTCTTTCTAGAATCTTCTGCCTCCTCCATTCACTTGAAGCTTCCACTCAAACTTTTAAAATCTTTGAACCCTTTAAACCTTTGAGGCATTTCGGTTCATGGTTCAATGGTTTAATGGTTCATTCTTTTTATTTAAATCCTTTGAAGCTTCAAACTCTCTGGATCCTTTCATTTTCTAAGTCTATCAAACTTATTGAACTCGTAAAACTTTTGAACCTTTGAACTCTTTTTGGTTCAAAGTTCAACGGTTCAATCTTCACTCTTCGAATCTTTTTATTCTCTAAGTATTTTGAATTTATTGAACCCATTGAACCTTTGAACTTTTTAACCTTCTGAAGTTTAATTTTAAATGGTTCAACAATTCAATGTTAACTCTTTGAATCCTTCTTTTCTTTAATTTCATTGAATTCATTGAACCTTTGAACTCATTGAACCTTATGGAGGTAGGGTTCAATGGTTTAAAGTGGTTCATTCTAATTGTTTGAAGCCCATTTTTAAGTATTTTGATTGAACCTAGGTGTTGAACCATCTTTAAAACACTAAGGAAAATCCTTAAGTGTTTTGAAGTTCCTTTAAAGAAAGACTGACTGTTGAACCTGTGACTTTCTTAGCTGAAAAGGCTTGAATATTTGAAAAACTTAAATGCTCAAAAACATTTTCGAGAAATAAAAGAGAGAGTTTTATTCTGTATGACCAAAATGGTTGGTATGTTTTCCACAAAAGCAAGTGTCATATTTTGGGAACAATAATCTGCCCTATGAAAAAGGTCATTTCTTTAGATGAAGGTCATTTATTAGAAGATGAAGGGTCCATTCTTTCATAGAAGTGACAATCAGAAAATCCAAAGGGTTAGAATCCTTTAAGAAAGGTCCATTAAAATAAATCTTAAGGGTATGTGACTTATAGAAAAGGAAAAGGCTATGAGAATGAATGAAGGGAAATTAAAGGAGGAAGAGACAATTCCTATAAACAATTTGTCTATAGGAAAATGATGAAGACAAAAGTTCAAAGAGAAAACTCCAAAGTGAATAGACAAATACATGTAGAATAAAATTCAACAAAAAATACAAATACAAATAGTAGGACATGCATAGAAATGAAGAACCAAAAAATACAAGAGATGTCAATATCCAATAAATAGATGAACACATTCTATAACATGCAAAGTGGCCCAAAATAGGATTAGACATGTCCAAAATGTGTAACCATTTCAAACATGACACCTTCAGTTATAAAATGGAGGCTTATTTACATGAATAAAGGAGGTTAATGTTGGAGATCTTAACATTGATTTCATGAATTCACATTCTTGTTTGTTCTGAGCCTTTCAAATGTCCTAGTAGTTCAAGTGAAGACCATTGGAGGCTGACTAGTCTTGAAATATAGTTGACCAATTGACAAGTGTCACATCCACTCATGCTCACCATGAAATAGAAGACATTATCACATTATAATTTAGCTTTAATTTTGTTCAAGCTTGAGTTTAGACATTCAAATTAGCTTGTTGTTCATGCATGAAGGAGATTATCTTACCATCTATTTTGCAATGGCAAGGAGTTTTCATGTAAGCATAATACAAAGGGATTTATTTTTAAATATTTGGATAATAGAAGTTGAATTTTGGTTGAATTCTCTTCTATTTTTAGTACCATTCTTTTGTCTTATTGTATCTTTTCTATATAAGTTGGCTTTTTAGCCTTGAATTGTATCCCTCTTTTGGCAAGACAAATTCTACCAAAGATTGAGTTTGTAACCTATTTTTAGATTAATAGGACTAATTTTATTTTCCATAATGCTGGTATAGTGTATTCATGTTAGTGATTTACATAAGTGATATAATCTCTCGTCCTTGTCAAGTCTTGATTCTTACCTAGTAGCATAGTTGATCAGTTTATGTAGGTCATGTTTTATGTTTGATACCTCTTGGCTGAGTTTATAGTGGATATAAGTGGTTGGTTAGTGCCTCAAATTAAGCCTATTCTTTCATTTCACTCAAAATTGGATCACTATATAAAACCTTTTCATGAAATACTAATGCATATTGGTCAATTGGAGTTGAAATTTCAGCCCTTTCCTTGTCTAAATTAGTTTTCTTAAGAGCTCAAATTGAGTGGATCAATCAAAAAATATAGGTGTATCACCATCATTAAATAGGATTTACATTCAATTTTATCTCTCTTTTCTTGTTATTTTATAGTGTAGATTAAATATCTTAATTGATACACCAAAGGGAGCTAGCCCTTAGAATCTAGAGATTAAATCCACTGATTAGGTCAGCCACAACCTAGGATTGTTTCCATGTTTTAGCAGACTATGAAGGCCTAAAACTACCTTCATAAGGGTACAAGTCTAATTGAAAATATGTATAGATCCAATGATGAGTGGGCATTCATATATATTTATTAAATGATGAGCCTTGTTTGTTAAAGACCTAGTATATCCATGAAGATCGATGCAACACATTGAGACAACATTTCAAGATTGTAGGAGATGAGGTCAAAGTGACTAAAGTATAATGTATAACATTGGTAGAATATATGTTAAATATTGAATAATATTTATGGTGTCTATTTGATCTGAGTTAAGAGCACACGATATTTGAGCATTGTGTTTGAAGGTTAATTATGACTATTTGAATTCAAATATTTGAATTTAACAAAGGGAGAAACTAGAGCTCTATATTTTGTCCATATCTTTTGATATAATTCAAATTTGTTGGTTATATAAAAATTGAAGATGAAGAGGACTCCATTTTTCATCTAATGAACTTAATGTGAAGATATAGAAGTGTGTACAGACATAATTATTAATGTTAAAAATTTATTGTGTTTTTGCTTATTCTACAAGTAACTTGAGAAGGATATTTGAGCTTATGTAGATATTGTTTCAATGTTTCATGATTAATTGGATATTTAGGAGTGTTGAAGACTCCATAAGGATGATTTTTGAGTATTTTGGAGGTGTGATAAATCTATATTAAGTACAAATAATGCTTAAAAAGTGGATTTTATGTTCGGTAATGGTGTTCCTATGTATAAGGTCTTTGTTTGAGTTGTTTGAGCATATGTAGTGGTGAGTTAAGATGACTATGATCATTTGAGGATGTTGAAGGGGATATAAGGAGTGGACTCATGTTTTTTAAAGTGGTTTTGTTTTCATATTTTGTTTGATGGTGTGCTAAATGGGTGAATAGGTCTCCATGAGACCTATAAGATCTACAAGGGCCTTATTAAAAGGTGTAGCTACTTAAGTGTGATCCATGTGAAATGCCTTAATGGTGAAGGCATGTATTTTGGCTAACATGGATTATTATGGACTTGATAATTCATGATTTCTCTATATATAGTGAGACCAAATGTGTTGGGTTCTAGACTTGTAAGACTTGAATGAAGGAGTACAATTATAGTGCCAAGCAAAGGAGATAACATTTGAAAGAGAAGGTATAGGTTAGTAAAGACTAGTAGAGAGTGAAGAGGATTAGACATGTTAATATAACCAAGGTGTTGAAGGTGATCACATAGGTCATTAGACCTAATAAACCTAGAAGAGGTAGAATGGGTGAGTATGCTCAAGAGGTTGTTTGAGAGAGACTTGGGAGAGTTTTTGAGAGAGGCATATATATGTGAATTGAGGAGCGAAGGAGGGGTAGAGTGCCCTATTGATGATTTGATGAGAATATTATTTTTATTACTATTTATATGACCTATTGGTTATAATTTTATTAGAATAATGGTGCTCTTACTATTTAAGTATGAGTGAAGGCAAGGTGAAGACTATGTGTGCTTGGTGGTTGATATGAGAGGCAAATTAGTGTGAGTTGAAAAGTGGGGTTAGTTGGGATATGTAATGTGTCCTAATTTATATTTTTATTTTGGTTCAATTATGTAATGTCCTTTGAACAATAGGGTGTGTTGGGTGATATATTTTTTGTTTAAAGGTGAGAAGGGTGATATCTAGAGATCCATCATTAACTATTGAAGACATCAACTCTAAGGTGTAAGTGTTCATAACAAAGGAGGGTATTAAAGAATATTCCTTATAAGTAGTTTCTGATTTTAAAATAAGTGTTTTACTAAATGTAAGTGGTCTAAAGTATTTTATCATCTTAGGGGTAGGTGCTCCTTGTGGAATAAGTGTTTCACTAAATACCTTTGGTTAGGAGGACATGATCAAGGGTTGATAGTGTAAAGCAGTTGATTAGTCTCTTATTTGTAATCTATTATAGGACAATAGTACATTTGTGTTTTATTTTTTAGATTTGGTTTTATTCCCTATGAGGGTTCCCATAGGAACTATGTGTTTGATCTTGTGTATGCATTTAATGAATAAGCTCTCTTGTTAATATTGATTGATCAAATGTATATATGTTGAATGGTTAATATTTTAAGGGATTGTGATTGAAATTTAAATATCTAGGATAAATAATTAAACCCCACTCTCAATGATTATGCCTCTAACAAATTGTAGCTACATAGTCAAACTATTGAAATACTACCACCCTATCAATGTTACTCATCAAATTCTCTCACATTTGGATGCTCCAATTCTATTTTCAATGTAATTAGATTCTCTTACAAATTAATTTAATATTTATTCTCTTGAATGATTGTAGTATGAAGGATAGATTGAATACTTGAAAAAATTGAAAGATTTCCTGAACTAGCCTTTATACACTCCTCTTCACTTAGATGCTCCTCATTTACCCTCCAAACCATAGGTCCTCTGTCAAACAAGGAGATGATGGGAGGAAAAGAATGTCCAAATAGAGGAGTTATAACATAAGGTTTTATAGTCTGATCTTGAGTTATTTTTGTGGGTGAAAAGGTATTCTTCCAACTTAGGAACTCTCTAGTCTTGGTACTCACAACTTCCTTCTCTATTCCTAAGAATTCATGGATAATTTGAGATTGGGGAATAGGTGAGGGGTTTTGAAATCATAAGAACCTCCTTGTCATTACTTATATGAGCTTTCTCACTTTTAGGGTGGGTTTGGTATGAGAGTAGTAGTCCAAGGTTATTGACATGGGGTATTAGGAGGTGGAAGCTCATAGGGTTGGTTTCATGGAGATTGTTTCTCCTTCAAGGTTAATATCTCATTAATAATGATTTGATTCATGCTCTTCAACTCCTCCAATTCATCAAAGAATATATGTGTAGATTAAAAGGGTGGTTGGAGAGGAAAAAAGGGATAATAACCCTAAGAGGAAGGATTCTAAGGATATTGATAGGGAATCTAATCTTGAAACTGATATGGTTCATAGGGAGGGTAACAAAGTTCATGAGGCTATTCAGGCATGTGGTTGGGTTACTAAGAGGGCTGGTATGAACCATCATATTATTAATAGGGTTCATTATATGGTTTATAGGGATCATAGTGAGGATGGTATGGGTGGACATAGCATTGAGAAGGAACTTTAGGATATATATCTCCATCATATCTAGTCATTAAGCATCATGAGTTGATAAAAGACAAAATAAACCATGAACAGATCCATCTTATTCTTACCCTTGGATGGAGACATCCTCATGACCATTGGGATGAAATTTGAGTGTTTATATGCTTATTTAATTCTTGAAACTACTTAATATCATTGAACGGTGATGGAATGTGCTCCATGATACTTGAATATAGTCTCACTAGGCATGTTAGAACTTTTATCCACTAAACTGCACCCTTAGTAGAAGAATGTTCAGACCTCTCTAAGTTTGGGGTGACATGGGATTAGTCTAAGGTTGTGGTTTACCTATAGATGGATTAAACCTATATTTTATGGTGATGGTTTTCCTGGTGCATCAATTGATATCAATTCCTAAGACTACTAATTTGGTGATGAAAAGGGATAGAAGAGAAACATGAAAGGAAAATTATACTATTAGAGGTGATGCACCAACATGATGTCTTCCACTCTATTTTACCTTTAAATTAACACTAATGAACAATGTAGGTGACTTAAAAACTCTCTCCAAAGGCTTCTAAGCAAAAATGTTTCACATAGAGGTTGTTATAGGTGATTATAAATTGAGAGTTATGAATAGAAGGCATGATTTAAAAAAACTAAACAAATTCCACTCCAAGCTCAACCATTAACACCTTCACACACTATATGAAATTTATAAAATAATGTACTAATTTATAGGTGAGGAAATGATCTAATAAGGGAGAGAAACCTACCACCTATGTAAATAAAATAAACATAAATACACTAAACCAATATTAGAGAAGATAAAATAGTTCTTACATTATTTTAAGAGGTTAGACAGTACAAATTTGGGCATAATCTCTTCATACTCAATAGAGGGATGGATACAATGGCCTTATTACCTTAATTTATAGGATAAGATAAGGTGAGAGAAGGGAATATTGGTGTGTAATTGAGGATAAGAATTCACAATGGTCATCATTCATTTTAGACATCATTTATAAGTAGCCTCAATAGCCTCATGATCTCTTCATGTGTTACCTTGACTAGTTATTTTCATTCAATGAGATTATCATGTAGAGATGGAGTGGTGGAGGATGATTCATTCTAGTTTGACATCATCCAAGTCATGTCTATGCTAACTTGGTCAACTATCTCATTTCATAATAGTTACAAAGGTAGAAAAGTGGTCCAATTAGGCCTCCATAAAGTATTAAGTGGCATACCTTGTGCATGTTGACTAGGCCAAAAATGCCTAGTCCTCTATAATGTCCATGAAGTGTGCATGTTTTCTTAGATGTTTTATTTTAAAGGATGTTCATGTCCCTCCATTTAATCACATAGTATCCATCCATATCAAGAAACATCTCCCTTAGCTGACCAAATAGTCCTACTAGGCAATTAGGCATAGTCACTTAGTGTTAACTACTTGGATGACCACGAAACTCACATATAACTTTAAATGATGGATAATTTAGTGTGTATTAGGTTTAAAAAATCATATTACATAATTAATTATACCATTTCAATAGTATTGAACTAAAAATTTTCCCATCTAGGTGATTGGGTAGCCTTTTACTTGCCTTTTTAGACTGGCCTTTTAGCTCAGACTTGTAGAAGAACTTCCAAGAGGATCTGAGAGCATTTGTGATTTTTAAATATTTAATACACTTCAAAATACCCTCATTAATTACTTAAAACTATTCATCATTCTAAGAACTCTATTTTTACCCTAAAACCCTGTAAAACTATAGTTTTTAATGAATTCGTATAGGGGTCTATACAATGAATGAAATAACAAGTAAATACTTAGAGAAATATATGAATTTAAAGTGTTTCTCAATAAATTTTAATTCTAATTCATCTATATTTCCTCCATCGGTTCATTAGGAATAATTTAGGAATGTTCATACATGTTTGACCTCTTAATGATTGTTCATATCCCTAAGGGCTTGAACTAAAAGAAAATGTCAAAAACATGAAATATACAAACCTAATAAATCTTAAATATAATTTGAGATCCCAATTCATCTTCTCCCTAATGTTTCAACATGGAAAACATGCCTCTCGGTCTCAAAACCTTGCATTTAAAGATGTCCAAGGAGAGAAATGGGGTGTAGTAAAGAAAAAATTATTTGGTTCTATATTCCAACACCTCATTAATATTTTTGAAAAACTACCTAATAAATTACCATGGTTTATTTTCCTTGTAAACTCCTCTAAGTGTTTTCAAACTCCTCATACCTCTACCTATGGCTTGTGAGACACTATACCAACCTAACCCTAATAGAATAATTCATGGAATCTGTCTTTACTTTATTGAGTCAAAACTTTAAGATCATGTCTTTAGGACATCCTTACTCACCTTCCTAATTTTTTAATCCTTAAAACATCTCCTAACTCAATTTTATCCCTAATTCCATGTCTAGGATTGTGCATGCCTATTTAAACACATTAGGCCTAATTAGGCCTTTAGTCTCTTGTTCCTTCCAAGGACCAGAACCTTTTAGTGTAAAACATTGTGAATATATATAATGTAAGTTATATACCCTATATTAAATCTTATATTTCACTTTTATTTAAGGTTCAACAAATCTCTTATACTCTGCCTCCCTATTTAGGCTTAATAGGTCTAACTAGCCTATCAGGGCTCTCTTTTACATTGAATGAACCAAAGAATTCAAATTGGGATAATAGCCTTTATAAAATAAGTCAAACTAATTATTTTCACTCATACACCTCACTTATTTGTAAGGTTAAAAATTATTTTATCTCTTCTTGGAACTCTACTTGTAGGTGGAAACTAGGTTTACTTGTGCTATGAGTGTAGATATCCCCTTCTTGGTTTTCATATTGATACCTAATATAGTTGTGAATAATGATACACAATATATTAATATTTACCCATACATTATGAAAAATATTCAAACCATACTCCATATATGATTATCCAACTATAAAATCCAACCATATTTTCTCATGAGTGAGATGTGGAGAATAATTTATGATCTTGACTATATGAGTGGATGATTTTATCAATTGTATATTATGGTATTTTTGTTATATTGAAAACCATTTGGAATTATATATAACCCTATAATATTTTTCACTCATAAAAACCTTGGCCTTATCATATGGAACTATTAGATGTAGTTGAGTTCTTTGACTATGTCATTAGGTGAGGGGTAAGATTTATTTCTTCATGGAAAATTTACCCAATTATCAACATTAATCATCCTTTCCATGGTATTTATCAATATAAGCTCATGACTCACATTAAATTCACCCTAAAATATATTTTTTTACCCAAATTTCCCATTCTTCTATAGTTAGGCCTGCATATGACAACTTTGAGTTCCTTGACTATGAGCACCTAGGGTTGAGTACCATTTTATTTAAACTGATTATCATAAGGCCTCCCATGGACATGAATACCTAGAATTATCTCTCTCCATATGATTTTTTCACTCTTTAACTCATTATTCTATTATATTTTCTTAAATTTATCAGCATAACCCTATTTACATTGAAGTCTTGACTTAGCCTATAATTATGGGGTGATTTGATGGTGTTTATCCTTATCTACCCTTATATTTACAAGTTTTATTACTATTTTTGATTCCCTATAACAATATTGGATGATTTTCCTAACATCTTAACCAATGTTATAACCATTATAACATTGATTGAATGATTTTGAACCTTGCACAATTCAACTCAGCCTACACAGTCCCTTAGGGTGCAAAATAGACTACTCTTTGAGATTAACATGTGATTATTATGGTTATATGATATTAATATAATGATAATTTTATTTTAAATATGGTTTATAAAATATCATATTGTTTTTATAACAAACTTTTAGTACCAAAGGTGATTCAAAAGTCTTTTAGACTTGTAGTATTCACCAACCTTCTTATGTTGACCTAGAGAAGAGACACCATGACCTCTATGCTAGCTAGTGTTTTAAAATTCTTTGTGATAATTATCATAGACTATATAATGTGTTACACTACATTAAAAATGGATTTATTAGTGACAACACCTTCATGAGGCTTAAATACGATCACTTTTCCAAGGTCTCTTCAAACCATTTGACTATATGTGGGAACTGTAGGTGACCACCCTATGGGTTTTTTAGTTCATATCATCACTAAAGACCCATTTTTTTAGCCTCAAGTGTGTTTTTAATATTTCAGAGACCTCACCAATACTTTGAAAATTTTAGAGACCCCTAAAATCTCAAGAATCCTATTGTTGTCATCTTCCAGGTAGTTCTACAAGAAGGTTTCTTGTCTCCTTAAGGTCACATATGTGAAATGGGGATTGAGGATGGTGTAGAAAGGTTTTGAAAACCCTAATAAGACACCTAAATTTCCATTACCCTTTAATCATCCTTGAAAATGGAAAAAATAAAGTAAATCAGAACCCTTTCTAGATGGATAAAACATAATGAGTCCCTCACCTTCTCAGTGATTGTTCATAAGGTAGTAGAGCAAATCTAAGGACTAATTACCCAAAATAGAATCCATATAGGGTCCCCTCTTCTTCCTAAATCCTTAGGTCCTCACTTTCTCTATCTTATCTATAAAAAATAGAAATATGATTGGCTTTTCTGAGCTACAAAGGAGATAATGAAGAAAGGGGCTTATTTTTTGACTTTTATGACTTTGAAACTCACATATTTCCTTATCTGATGCCTACATTGAGACTCCTTATTATTTATAACCTCCTATAACCTTGACATGTCTGTACAAGCCTTGAAAGTACCTACATAACACTTTTTTTTTTACATTTCTTCATGTTATGGACTGCGAAAGACCATTAGAGGATGAGAAGAGGGAAAATGGAGGTCAAATCTAATTTCAAATTAGATATTAGGGGTGGGGATTCTAAAAGGTCATATATTCACATGTGTGGGGCCATTTTTATGGATAAAAACCATTTGAATTATAAAGTGGCCTCCTTTTTCACATAAGATCATCTTGTCATGACTGGGGATGTCTATGAAACCTTTTAATACCCCTTATTTCAACATGACACCTTACTTAAAGTGATTTTTGACTACATTTTTTCTTCTATGACATGATTTAAGGGTGGATTAGATGACTTAGAGGGATAGATAAATCTTGAAATAGGTTTGAATAAGTATACCATGGAATATAATCTTAGATACATATTTAGATCTCATGTTATGACTCAAAAATGGCTTTGACACCCATATATAATGTTGAAAAATCTCATGTCACTAGAAGTGGATTAAAACAAGCATAATCACTATGAGAACTATAAACCTTAACTTCTCCAATTACCTTGATTTATGCTAAAGAACCTTAACTTTATCAAACAAGGAATATATTACCCTCTAGGATTCATAAGATACTTGACATACTTCCACTTTCCCCAAGACCACCATAAAAAATTAGTATACCATCTATAACCTCAAAATAGGTTGTCATATGATGATCCCTTAAGAAATATGTAATAGATTCAATGACACTTTAATCAATGCTAAAAGACTCAAAATGAGACCAAAAGAGGACATCACAAGGCATGTAGACTACCATGTAAATCTTAGGGGGGTCTCATGAAAAGTTTTGGATCTTAGGGGTTTAAATTTGGCCTAGAAGGCCAAATTATCAACAATGACTAGTGCTTCTTTTTTTACCAATGGTACTCATGCTACTAATTTGGTGCATGCTACTACTCATAGTACAACTCAAGCTATTAATACTAACACTAATGCATCACATGATATGCGTATTGGTCAAAAAGATACTCAAACTAACCAATTACTATTACAGAAACTTAATCAAATTCATACCTTTCAAACCAATAGTTAAAACTAGATGATGTAGATGCAAAATCATCTCATTCATCTTCAAAAGCAACTTTAATAGGTTTCATGGGGAGTAAAAAATATAAATTCCACCCAACCCCCTTAGGGATTCACATGTAAACCTTATCCCATAACCACCACTCATCAATAAAACCATCAAACATCTACAAAAATAACCTCTAGTACTCAATTTTATAACATTGATATAAAATTTATCACACCCACCATCACCTATAATGGATCCATCAATCCCACTTTGCATTTAAAAACATTTTATAATATTTTTAAAGATTGGGTTAAACCTAAAACCTTTGGTGATACAAAATTATTTGATAAAACACTCTCAAGAGATACTTTAGATTAGTATAATAAATTAAAAACCCATTCTATCACTAGCCCCAAATATTTGGTCAACTTACTAGTCCAAGAATTTCAAACAAGTGATTCTTCATGAGAATAAATTAGCCCACTTTATAAATTGCAAACAACTTGAAACTAAAATGGCACAATCCTTCATCAAATGATGGAAGAAATTTTCTATAAAATGTGAGAATAATATGGTATATGACATCCTTTTCCACCTTTTCATTAATTCTTTATACCTATAATTACAATATCAGGTTATGAGTTTGTTAGCTACCCAGATATCACTCATTAGAGATCAGATTGCTCAAGTCTGACTCATATCTTGAATAACATGGGAATGATATAAGGTTTTGGGATGGATATGTTTATATTATACCTATATTTGTGATGCTAGATCCTCTGAATATGTGAATTTATGACCAATACTAAATTTATTTATTTTTTGAATTTTAAGCTGAAAAGGGAAGAAGAAAATTGAAAATGAAATCTACTTTATTGTTGGTGATGCACTTGAATAGTTATTTATCCTCTAAAATATTTGAAACTAAGGTACATATATGAATGAAAAGGAAAATATTCAGATCATTCCTAAACATAAGTGTTTCAAAGGAAGTATTGAAAGAATATTTTCATATTGAAGGTATGTGCATGAAGGTATCTAAAGACATTGTATACTAACACTCTTTAGTGGAGTTTCTATTTTTAGCTCTTCAATTAACCTAAAAAGAATCAAATTATAGTAGTAGGTGAGGAAAAGAACTATAAAAAAGGGATATATATCACAAATATATGAAAATACACAATCAATATTACACACTATCACCATAAATTGATATGTAAATAACTCTATTGATTTTATGGTGCAATTTATAATTTTTGTATCTCTCTATATACCAACTTCAAGAATAATGAAAATTAATTAAAAAACCCAACACATATATCTAAAAGAAATAAATAATCTATCCATTATGGAATAGAGGAGATCAGGATCAATATTGATTTATTTATCTCAAGACATTAATCCATTTACAATAATAAATCAAGTCCTTAAAAATCTTCAAAGTCTTCAAAATATACATGATCTTTATTTTTAGCATAGAAAGGGAGGTGGTGGGCCCATGTTCAGTTGTCAAATATTTTTTCATATAAATTTACACAAAATTTTTAATGTTAAATCCATTTAAATTTAATTGAATCGGAAGTGGGAACCCTTGCATGAAATGACATGAAACTAACTAACTAGTAAGGTCCAGTCAACTCCCTTTAAACTGAACATGCTTAAAGTGGCACTTGAATTATTGAAAATATGTATGAATATTTATGTGAATATAAGATAGTTGGAGTGTATTTATCCATTTATATTCTTGGTAACCTTTTCAATTCCAACATTAATTTACTTGATTGATAAAATAGGCCTATTAGGCCAACTAGGCTTAGTAGTCTATCTATACACTTGAAACTCCATAAAACCTACACAAGAAACCATGAAACATTTTAGAGGCTTAAAATCATCAATAGGTTCCTTTATTAATTTATACATCTTGTAAATCACCATTGGAGACCTTCAAAACTTGCACAAGGGTTAGGAACAACCATAATCTTGCATTTTGCTCTTTGTGTCTTCATCTTGCTCATGCTTGTGAGCTTGTCCAGCATCTTGGGAACAATTTTCACCATATTTGTCCATATAATGACTTAATTATCCTAAAAAATGATCTTATGGTCTCTAAAAATTTCCCATATACCTCTGTAAATCATCATCAAGTCCAAATTTCATGAGTTTTCTTTTTTACTACCTTCTTTTGGCTTTTATGCTCCTCTATGAGAAATCTATACAAGTGATGATGCAATATAAAACCATGAGGAGGATATATCATGAGTCTATAATGAAATTTTAGGAGTTTTATTGGCCATTTTTTTCATTTAAAGACATTATAAGAGGTTTCAAGGAAATCAATCTCTTAGAAGGGTCTCGGGAGGATTTTAGACCTACAACTTCTTAGTGATCATTCATAGAGTACAACCCATCTTATATTATTCATCCAACAATAATATTCATATCAATAACCAATATTTAGTGAATTTAGTCCTAATTTTACCCATATAACCATTCATCTCCATGCAACTTCTCCTAGTTGTACTAAGCACAAGAAGGTGTTAGTTGCTTAGCAAATAGGCCATTTGGATAGGGTTGTAGTCTTAGTGACTGTTTATGACTCTCAAGGCTTCAATTAGAAAAACATTAGACTATAATAAAGATTAATTGTCCCTTTAACTCTTCCTAGAATCATTTTGGCTCATTCTTTATCATATAGGAGAACCAAGGAGGTTTCTAAACACCTTTTTATGGGTTGTAAAAAGAAGCTGAGAAGGTGTTTTTTGATAAAATTTATAATTTTCCTTGCATATTATACCTAAAATATTCTCCAATATGTATAATACACATATAAAAAACCCTCCCTGATAGTTATTTTTCCATCATCCAATGAATGTATCTTATTTTGGAGTTTAAACCTATAAAAATGAGTGATTTTATACTATTTTGTATAGTACCTGTATGAACTAACAACATGTTGATAATCCAAAGAGAATCTTGACCATTTTTAAATAGGTATAGGGTAAATTCTAGGCAGTTGGATGCATTATATTGCAAATCTCTCACATCGAGCTCCTAAAAGGGTTTAGCTAAGGTTTTAAAGCTTCTCACAGTCTTAAAGTTTTTTGATAGAGATGAGAACATGGATTGAACCCTTTATAGATTTTATGTACTCTTTGAATACCCCTAAAAATATCCTAACTAGCTTAGATCCCTATTCATCTTCTTGTGTATGGTATGAGCATGTGATTTTATCTCTTTATAGGAATTATTGGGCTTGAGAAGAGTAATTGGAGATATTTTTTTTGTCTTAAAACTTTGCTTTCAAGATTGAGGAGGATATAAAAACTCTACAAAAACCTCTAATATGTTTCTACATGATTATACAGTGAGCACTAACCTTTAGTTTGTCTTTAGACCCTTTGGGCAAGATATTAGGGTTTCAAGGCTCCTTTGACATCTTTTAACAAATTATGTATTGTGTCATATAGATCTCCTTCAAAAAAAAAATGACTTTTATGATGCTTATCCCCACCCCTTTTATATCTTATAAGGCATCCCAAATTATTATAACCCTACCTTTACCATTATCATGTCCCTGGGTCTCTTGAAGCCTTAAGACATGTTTTAAGCCTTCTTAGGCCAATTCTAAGTTTGCATATTTTATTACCTATAGGTGAATCCTATAGACATGAAAGGATTTTATATCTTCATGTCAGTGTTCCATTATATTCCAATAATCCTTCCAAATCTATACCAAAATTTTTGCTTGCTTAAGCTTTATATAAGGTTTCTAGGCCAAGTAGGCCAAAGTTGGGCTTTGGATGCCTTTTCCACATGTAGGTGGTATTTATTAAGTGAAACCCTATTAAAATTTTATCACTAATGCCTTTATAAAATTCCATTATTGCGAAGTTCCTAACTTGTGCTTTAATGTTCAACACCCTAAAAACATGCCTACCTTCTTTTGGAATGTTATAGATGACTATTTGAAAAGGTAAGAGTCTATATTAAATGTACTTGGAAACCCTACCATCTTGTTTGAGTCTATATCACCTTTATTACTCCTTTTAAATACTCATGAATGTCCTAATAATTTTAAAATAAAACCATTATTTATGATATATCCTTATAGGCTTGACTGTACCTATGTTTGTTTATGCATGTAAGTTGTCCTCTAGTAGGATAATTTTAGATTATATTGTAGTGGTTTTAAGTCATGATTTTATTACTATAGATCATGATTCTTCCTAAACTTCATTAGTTTTTCATACTTCACCCTTCTTGATATTGATAATCTCAATGTTGATTCATGCCATTGATGACCAACCAACCTTCTTGAGCCCTATGTTGGGATGAATAACTTGACTAATATAGGACTACCTATAGGTCATATATCTAGCTTGTATGTACTATAGGTCTCCTTGAGGTATAAAACATGTATTTCCATGATTTTCTTCTATGATATTATGATCAATTAGGCATAAAAAATCAAGGAGAGTCTGTAAAGTTGTTAATAAGGCCTTCCTTGAAATAAGAGAGGTCTATGTATGACTAAATGACATTATCCTTGTATAGGAGCCTATATGTGACTTAAATGAAGGTCCAAAACCTAAATTAACCCTTGATACTTTCTTAAATATTATTAATGAGATGAATTCTATCATCATTCCTTCCTTCTTTATGAGTTTCCAAGATAACTTCTTTTTAAAGCAAGTTGTGAATACAAGTGTATTGGTTGTCTATGATGTTTTCTTACTATAGGTAGGGTCTCTTAAATGTTCATCTTTGCTTATTATAACCTATGATGACCTACATTCCTTTATGTGAGAAAATGGATTCTTTGATAGACTCACTAGACCCTCAAGAATATCTCCTCTCACCTAGGCTCTTCACTGACCTTCATGACCATATTGATAGTTTTACCTACTGAAGGACTATATTCTTGACTATACATGATGCTCTGTAGGCCTACAAATTCCTTGATCATGCTTGATAGTGACCTCCATCCCTTGATATATTATGACATTGATACTCTTGATTTATATATGATTTTTCAATGATCTCCATACCTCTTTCCTCTTCACTATTCTCTTATGATAAACCTTTGGCATGTAGTGTATTATTATAGGTGATCATTTACATGAAATGATGTGACCTTAATTGTCTTACAACATCTTTTTTCATGATTTTATGTTTCCTTATAAATTTTTTATATATACACTCCATGATGATGGTAACATGAAATGGATGCAAGGTGAGGGTGGTAAATGATGAAAAACATGAAGGGAGGATAAAAAAAAAAGGTAGAAAACATAGCAAAAAGGATGTGTATGATAGTGGGGTGGGGATGAATGGCATGGTGGTGGAAAGAAACATTAAGGAGTATGAAAAATGATACCAAATGGGTCATATTAGAAAACAATCTAATCATCATCACACCATATGAAATTGGAGACCATTGGAGGGAAGCTACAGACTAAAAATGAATCATAGTTTTCTCCAAAAGACCTTAAAATATGAAAAATTCCTTGAACCATGATAAACTAGGCTCTTGGGGAAAATTTGAGTGCATATGATGACTTATCAATGGATATTTTTGAGGATTTATTAATAAAACCTACTTGAAACATGAAATCATGGAATAAATTGATGCAAATGAATAAAATATGAAATCCTTAAAATCCACTTTCTCTCTCTAACCATACAGCTCTTCTTGAAAGCATGCCAATTTACATATTTGATTGGATATGTTTTATTAATCTATTTGACCTTTATATACATTAATAAAAACTAAAGGATGGCATGGATAGGTATCTTAAGTCCCCAATATTCTTTAATAACAAATTTTTTCTTGAAACTCTACTAGGTTAGGAGAAATTGAGAAAACCCAATTGCCTTTCTGGTTTCAAAGATACAAAAGTTATTATATCTTCAACTTGATGGTTTATGAGCATGGAAAATACAAATAAAAATCCACCTAATCCATGAGGATTCCCTTTGAGTCTAGTTTTTACACCCCAAAATTCAAACCATCACCTTCCTCTAGTAGACTGTACCATCAAAAAACCTACAAGTAGGTCACTTTGTGCAAACTGGGAGAGTGAATGTAGGTAAATAGTTTTCAGCCTATAGGTCTTAAAATGACATGAAATTCCTAATGAATATTCATCATGCCCTAATATTCAAAAATATCTTTTGTATATGTATGTATGCATACTTATCTCTATGAAAGTGAATGAAATAAGCTTATTTTGGCATTTTTGAAATAGAATATTTTAGAAGAAATACATGCCAATAATTTCAAAAAGTTATCTTTTCAACATTTTTTCATGCTTTAAATGGGAAAATTGACACATGCAGGGTGATTTTGGGTCCTTTATACCTTAGAAAACATATGAAAACACCTTTTTAAGATTTGAAACTTTAGGATAAGGATAAAGTCATATATTTGAATATGATTAAAGGAAAATTGTATATTTTAATGACATTTTAATCTTATATTTCAAAATTTGACCAAAATTTGCTTTTTTAGGCTCAAAAATTGCTTGTTTGACCAACTATAGAGGGTTATTAACCAAATTTTAGAAATTTTCCTATTATAGGGGTAGTAATTTGACCTTGGAAGGTCAAATTAATAACAATTATGGTGATTCTCAAGGGTTTACTATCCTAATTATCAATGAGTTGTAGAATCATTTGTAATAACAAACTTAGACTATACATAAAAATTTGGAAATCTTTCAGACACACTAACACAAATAACATGTGCACTTGTGCACTTAGAGGAAATAACAACAATAGACTGGAAGAGGACAACAACTAATGAAATCATGTGAGCATGTGCACTTAGAGGAATGAAACTATTACTATGTACAAAGGAGTGACTCTCCTAATAACAACATTTGAGGAACATCCCATTCAAAATAATAGGAAGTTCCTCTCCACTCAATTTGGATAATTAGAAAGCATTGATTTCCTTAGAATCAGTGATAATATAAGGTCCACTCTAAAGACTATCAAATTTTGAGTGCTTACCTGGTTTTCCAATCTCTTCATCCCTTTTAAGTACTATGTCTCCTTATTGTAATGTCTTTGATGAAAAAAAAAATTCAAAATTTTTCTATACTTACTATTGGTTTGACCACATGGTATGCATGGCATCATCTCTTATCTCCTCCAACTATCTTAGTTCATTCATCCTTACCTCCATCGCATTACTTTCTAGAAGCTCTATTTGGTGTGCAAGCTCCAAAGTTTGAAGCTCTAATGAGATAGGCAACCTTGATTTCCTTCCATAAAATAAGTGATAAGTTTAATGGCCAATGTAATTCTTGGAGGTGATCCTATCATCCCATAAATTAGTCTTAAACTTTGTATACCAAGATCTCTGATTATCTTTCATTATTCTCTTGATGATCCGAATTAGTTTCTTGTTAGTGGACTTATCTAGTCCATTAACCTATGAATTTTAATTTGATTAATATTTTATATAAATACCTTTCTCAATATCCCATTAAAATACCTTTTCACTACTAAATTATAAAGCATTATCTGATATTATAGTGGAAGGTACTCCAAAATGGGTGACTAGACATTCATAGAACTCAATCATAGAGTTCTCACTTACCTCTTTCAAAGGCACTACTGCCACCCACTTAGTGAAATAATCTATAGTTTTCAAGACCAAATTATGACCAGCACTGGATGGAATATTTATCATGCCAATGAATTCTAAACCCCATTGCATGAAAGGCTACTCAACCTGAATAGGCTTCAATGACATAGCAACTAGTCTATGTTTCCCTACAAACATTGCACACTTTTCACACTTCCTAACCCATGTATGTGCCTCCCTAAATATATTAGGCCAAAATTAACTAGATATAATTATTTTTGAATTTGTGGTCTTGGATTCAAAATGGCCTCTAGAAGGACTATCATTAAATTGCTCAAAAAGCTTGTCAAATTGACTAGTTTCAACACACATTAAAACCATACCTCCAACGTCCTTTTTGAAAAGAAATCCATCAACCAGAATGTATGGCACTAATTTCAGCTTGAAGTGTATTTTTAGTGATGTATTTAAACCCATTAAACACTCTCTTATTTGAATAAATCTATCAATATCTTGTGTCCAACTTGTAGGAGTATTTTCAGCTTCATGCTAAGTGTCCTGAATTGTCAAAATTATATCTTTTTCTTATTTCACATATTTTTAAAGATGTTCACATAATCATTTACCTTCAAATATATTTTTTACTTTGAATTAAATTTAATACTCCATGCACTTAGTGACCCATACAACTCTCTTTTCACTTAAGTCTCTATTGGGGATGTAATCCTTCACACTTGGATGAGATAACATTAGTATAATCTTATTATTTGAAACCAAATGTCTAATTTTTTTCAACCCTATTATAAAATAAAGTAAATTTTTTTATAAAAAATAATACCTCTCTTCATGAGTGGCCTTACTAGTTTTACAAAACTAGGAATGAATCTTCTGATGAAATTGATCTTGCCCAAGAAGCTCTGCAATCCTTTCTTATGTTTAGGTGATGATAAAACAAGGATTTATTCTATCCTCTCTAGATCAATATAAATAATATATTTGGACACCACATTCCTAAGAAGTCTCCCCTCATATACTGAACATATGCACTTCTTTGGATTCAATGAAATTCTAAATTGTCTACATCTATCAAAAACAGTTTTTAAGTGTGTTATATGATCATTAGGATTATTTAAAAATACTATACTATCATAAATATATATTAAAACCATTTCACTCAAAATACCATGAAAATAAACATCCATTTCCATTTGGAAGGTGGATCCATCATTAGAGAGTCCAAAGGGCATCTTGTTGTAGGAAAAAGTACCCCATTTGATGGTGAAAGTTGTTTTATACTGGTCTTGCTCTTTCACCAATATTTGGTTGTAACCTGAGTACCCATCTAGTAAAGAAAATATCTATGAACTTGATACTCTCTACAAGATTTTATGCATGTAAGGAAGTGGATAATGGTCTTTTAATGATAATTTATTCAAATCTCTAAAATCCATTCATAGTCTTATTTCTCCATTTTTATTTCTGACTATTACAAGGTTTACTACCCATGTTGAGTGCTTGATAAGAAATATTATACTTGAATCAATCAGATTTATAATCTCCTTTCTCATGAGAATTTATATGTTCGGGTTGATGGGCTTTTGCTTCTATCTTATTGGTTTTGGATCTTGTTCAATCTCAATAGTATGTTGTGTTAATCTAGGGTAAAAACCTTTCAAATCATGGTATTTCCAAGAAAATACATCCATAAATACCTTATATAATGAAATGAAAGATAGTCTCTTAGAATTAGTGTTTACTTTACCCAACTTGAGTTGCTTACCTTCAACTATGCTTATTTTCTCAAAATTCTATTTCTTGGAAGAAATGATCACCTTGTCCTTCCTTCGCTCATATTTCTCTAAAATAATTAAAACTTTAGGCATCTTTTTTGATATCAATTCCATAATTTTATTTTCATATTGATCCTATAATTTATCATGATTTCTTGGGTAAAATTCCACCTCATCCTATAAAAATATGTTATCTACTTATCAGAGTCAAAAACTTGCCAACTTCAATCATTATTTGAAACTAAGAGCCTACATACAACCTTGATATAGGTTTGATTTTTATTACCCTTGAGATGATACACAATATCATATTGTGCTCCTATGGAAACAAGTCTATCTATTTTTTTATTTGCTCCTCTAAGAATGGAGTGGATATCAAATGCTTGGAAGTCTTCCATGAGATCCCAAACGCTATGTTTATAGGTATTTATAAGAGGATTATTTTATGAACTTATACCTATGAATTGATTCACTACCAACTCACTATCACCTTTCACCTACAAAAGTTTAATATTCATCTTTCTTGCCCATTGAAGGCCATTAATAAAAGATTCATACTCTACATTATTTGAAGTAAAACTAAACTAAAATCTAATAGAATAATAATACCTTTGATTTTATGGTGAAACCCACATTACACCAGCCCCACTTCCATTCTTTGATATGGATCCATGAAAGTATAGATTTCATACTCCTTGATCCTACATTGAGCTAGTGAGACTAGGCAATAAATCACCTTCTTCATGCATATAATAGACTCCAAAACCAACATATTCAATACTTTTATAGGGGTCATATCCAAGGTTTTTATCATTCCACTCATACAATAATAAATCTAGTATGTCTTCAAGTTACTTAGAAAGGATCTTGATCAATGATATTCTCATCTTCTTCTGAAATACTCTAATTCACATTTGACATATTTGGTATATATGGTTCAAGGTAAAATATGGAAATAATCTCAAATATTATAGTGACTTTGGTTACATATCTTAGTTATAAAAACCATTTATGACCAATATAAAGAAAGGTAACCTCTTATTTTAGTATTAAAATCTCTAGATAGGCATAGTGCAAAATATGGAGGTAAATCAACAATAAATACATCCTATGTAATGGTGAAATTTGGATAAGCAACAAGTATGAATTTGAGATCTTTCAACACACCTACAATTTTTGTAGGAGACCCACCTAATTTTAAGACACCTTTCTCATGGGTTTTATATTATAATCCTAGTTTATTAGATATTAACTTGGGCATGATAGAGGTACTAGCCCCACTATCAATCATACAATTATAAACCAGAGAATCTTCTATGATAACAAAAAGATAAAATGGAGGAGGCTTAGTCACCTTGAGATCTTGAGGTTTAAAAAATTGATTTGAATTGGTTAGAACATCACATACTCTTTCCTTTTCATGTTGTCTATCAGACATATTAATCTTTGAAAGCTCCTCTAGTAGATACTCTTTTTGTCCTAGGATATATCAATGTATCCCACATAGATATTGATACTAAAGTTTAATTCCTTTGATATAAAATAGTAAGTGTATAAGTGGATATATTTGGTTGTAATTTAGGATTAATATGGTCTCCTAAATTATGTGTGAATTGAAGAATGTAAGGCCCTTTAATATTTTACCCCTTTGGATCTTGAGATTGCTTATTCGATGTCTTCTGAGGTAGATCATGAGTGGTGGTATTTTGTGGTAGCTAAGAAGGAAGAGGGGTTGCCTTATCAGGTCTTGAACCTTCACCAGTTTCCCTTTTCTAGGATTTACTATGCGATAAAACTAAATTATTAACATTAGATAAATTTTGACTTTGATTTGAAGCTATATACTCAAAAGAATTCTCACCTTCCTAGAAGTTCACAAATGTAATTTCAGTAGGTGTTTTACCAGTACCTTCTCCTTTTTGATTTGGAACTTCTACTTGAATGAATGAAGGAATGTCTCCATGTGTTATAGAGGCTTCCTTATTCTAAGAAGGAGGATGGTTTTCATATGAAATAAAAACCAAACTCTATTACATATAATATTGATGTGAGTTATCCCTATTTGGAGACATTACCATGTTATTTGTTTGATCTCATTAATTATTACATTGTTCTTCTTGAGTATAATTGATTTGAGTTTGCACTGTAGCTCTAGAATTGCTTGGAGAATTGGGATTTTATTTCCTTGACTAAAAATTATGCCCTTCTCATTATTTATTGAATTGATAGGATGGCCTATTGTACTAATAATTCTAATTAGTATTCTAATATGGCATATATAGTGGATCTTGTTGACTTTCCATCGCAACCATCTTGTTGTTTTGAGCTTTGAGAAGACTCTCTATCTTCCCCAATTTTTTAGTTTGGTAATTTTATATTTGATAAAACTTTGATAAATCTATAACTAGAGCAATAGTTATAACAAGAAGATGAATCTCTAGAAAGAGAAGCATTGGTGGCCTAGGAGACAACTCGATTGATTGTGTAATGAAATTTTTAGCCTTGATTGCCACTTCAAAATCCTTAGGTAGAGTGTTCCCTCCCATTGATTTAATCATAAAAACCACATATAAATTAAGAGCCTTTATATATTATATAAAAGCATAGTTGGGTGTAGGCTTGATCACTATAAAAATTCTATCCCAAGTCTTCTAGAACTTATAGTTGAAATCTACCATGAATTAATGATTAAATATCTTTATTGTTGTATGCTATCCATCAATGAAAGATGATAAATTTTTTCCTCAAAATTGTTTCACATGACCTCTCCAAATTCATCTCAATTATTGATTGATGTAAGAGCCAATACTTTGTACCACTGAAGTGTTTTCCCTTTGAAATAAGTTGCTAACAACCTCATTGTTATATTTTCATGAGTCACATGATGCACTGAACAAAGGTTAACAATATTTAAAATATGTTATGTAAGAGTAATTTAATTTTCTCCTATAAAATAAGGAAGAGCCTTCAGATAAGAAGCTAGAATATCATCATATTGAGTAAGATTCATAAGACTAACACCATTGAATGGCACAAAGGCTTGTCTTCTAGGAACAAACATCTAAGGTATGGGATTTATAACAATGTTTGGTTGAATAATATTATCTTGAATAGGAGGATTTTGTGCAAAAATAGGGGTAATAGAAGGTGTAGGATTTGGATTTGACTGAGAGGCTTTTTTCTTCTTTGTTGATTGGAAAGATAACTCAGAGAAATCAATCTCTTTCCCTTTTGAAGAAGATATTATAACAAATCTTAGTGACATAAAAATTATGAAAATTTGAAAATGAAAATCTAGAATTTACTACAATACTCATATATGTAAATATATGATTCAAATTATGTGAATAAGTTATCCCACTGGGCATGCAAAAATTGTTAGCTACCTAGATAACACCCAATAGAGATCAGATTGTTCAAGTCTAACTCATATCTAGACTAACATAGGAATGATCTAAGGTTTTGGTATGCCTATGTTTATATTATACCTCTAGTTGTGGGGTTATCTCCTCTAAATATGTGAATTTATGACCAATACTAAATATATATATTTTTTAAATTGGGGTAAAAAGGGAAGAATAAAATTGAAAATGAAATATACTTTATTGTTGGTGATGCACCTAAATAGTTATTTATGCTATGAAAGATTTGAAACTAAGGCACACATATAGATTAAAATGAAAATCTTCATATTAGTCCTAAAAATATGTGTTCAAAGGAATTCTTAAAAGAATATTTTAATATTGAAGGTATGAGCATGAAGATCTCTAAATACATTGTTTACTTACGCTCTTCAGTGTAATTTTTGTTCTTAGCTCTTCAATTAACTTGAAGAGAATAAAATTACAGTAGTAGGTGAGGAAAGGACCTATAAAAATGGAATATATATCACACTTATATGAAAATAAACAATCAATATTACACACTACCACCATAAACTTATTTGAAAACAACTCTCTTTATTGATTTTATGGTACAAGTTATAATTTTTATATCTCTTTGTATACCAATTTTAGGAATAATGAAAATTGGCGTCAAAAAGCCAACATATATACCCAAAATAAATAAATACTCTAGACATTGTGGCATAGAGGAGAAAAGTATTAATATTGACTTAGTTAACTCAAGATATTAATCCATTTACAATAATAAATCAAGTCCTCAAAAATCTTCAAAGTCTTCAAAATATGCATGATCTTCAATCTTAGAGTAAAAAGGGAGGTGGTGGGCCCATGTTGAGTTGTAAAATATTATTACATGAAAATATACACCAAAATTTGAATTTTCACTCCATTTTAACTGAATTTAATCTTAAGTGGGAACATTTCTTGCATGAAATGACATGAAACTAGCTAACTAGTAAGGATTAGTCAACTCCCTTTGAATGAAACATGCTTGAAGTGGTACTTGAATTTTTGAAAATATGCATGAATATTTATGTGAATATAAGATAGGTTTTGTGTATTTATCCATTTTAACTCTTGATAACCATTTAAATTCTAACCTTCATTTACATGATTGATAAAATAGGCCTATTCAACCAACTAGGCATATTAGTCTATCTGTGCACTTGAAACTCTATAAAACCTACACAAGAAACCATGAAACCTCTTGGGGTATTTAAATTATAAATATATTCATTTATTCATTTATAAATATTTTACATCACCATTGGATAATTTCAAAACTTTCACAAGGGTTAGAAATAACCATAATCCTACATTTTACTCCTGGTGCCTTCATCTTGCTCATGCTTGTGGGATTGTCCAACATCTTGGGAGAAATTTTAACCATAATTGTCCATATGAGGAATTAATAATCATAAAATTCATCTTATTATCTCTTAAAATTTCCCTCATACCTTTTAAAATCATCATCAAGCTCCACATTTCATGGGTTTGCTTGTTTTTACCTTTTTTTGGCTTTTATGTTCCTTTATGAGAAATCTATACAGGTGATGATGCCAGACAAAAGCATGGGGAGGAGATATCAAGATTATATAATGAGTTTAAATATGTTTTATGTAAATTTTCAGGTCAATTTAAGTCCTTATAAGAGGTTTTAATATAATTGATCTCTTAAAGGGTCTTGGGAGGATTTTAGACCTACAACTTCTTAGTGATCATTCATAGAGTAAAAACCCTCTTAGCTTATCTCTCCACCACTAGTATTTATATATATCACTAATATTTGTTGAATTTATTCCTATTATAACCCTTATGATCATTCATCCCCATGCAGCTTCTCCTAGTTGTACTGAGCACAAGAAGGTGCTAGTTGCTTAGTAAATAGGTCATCTGGATAGGGTTGTAATCTTAGTGATTGTTCATAGATCTTATGGCTTTAATTGGAAACATAATTGGACTTGAATAAATATAAATTATGCTCTTAAATCCTCATAATAAAATTTTTTCTCATTCTTTGTCATATGGGAGAACCAATGAGGATTCTAAGCACCTTTTTCTAGGTTGTAAAATGAGGTCAAGAAGGGTTTTTTGATAAAATTTGGAATTTTACTTGAATATTTTTCATTAAATATTATCTAATAGGTCTAAAAATCCTCCAAAAACCTTATCCAATATTTATTTTTCCCTCATCTAGTTACTATACCTTCTTTTGGATCTAAAACCTATAAAAATGAGTGAATTTATACTATTTCATATAGTACCTATACAGATGAACTAATATGATAAGTATCTTAAGAGAGCCTTGAACATGTTTCAATATGTTATAGTGTCAATTTTGGTCATTTGGATCCCTCTAACTATCCTGACCTGGTCAGCTCCACATGCATCTTCTAGTGTATGGTATGAGCATGTGAGGTTGTCTCTTTATAGGCATTATTGGGCTTGAGAAGGGTAATTAGAGATTTTTTTTGGCCTTCAAACTTTTATTTTATTCATAAAGATGTTATAACACCTATATAACAACCTTTAATATGTTTATACATGATTCTATAGTGACCATTAACCTTAATTTTGTCTTTAGACCCTTTGGGCTAGGTATGAGGGTTTCAAGCCTCCTTTGAGGTCTTTTATAAAACTATGTATTGGGACCTATAGATATCCTTCAAATAAAAAATTAATTTTGTGATGCATCTCCCCATCCATTTCATATATTATAAGGTCTCACAAATTAGTACAACCATGTCTTTCCCATTAGCATGTCCCTAGGTCTCTTAAAGCCTTAAGACATATTTCAAGCCTTCTTAGGCCAATTCTAAGTTTGTGTATTTCACCACCTATAGGTGACTCATATATACATGGAAGGATTTTATATCTTAATTTCAATGTTCCCTTGTATTCCAATATTCCTTTGAAACCTATACCTCACGTTTTGCTTACTTGAGCCTTGTATAGGGTTTCTAGGCCAAGTAGGCCAAAGTTGGGCTTTAGATGCCTTAGCCACCTATAGGTGGTCTTTATTGAGTGAAACCATTTTTAAATTTTTTCAATAATTCATTGATATAATTCCATGATTGTTAATTTCCTAACATGTGCTTGAATTCTCAACACCCTAGAAACATGCTAGCCTTATTTTAGAATATTGTAGATGATTTTTTCAAAAGGCAAAAGTTTAGATGACTAGTGCTTGGAAAACCTAACACTTTTTGTGAGCCTATATCACCATTATTAATCCTTTTAAATAATCATTAATTTCCTATGAATTTTAAAACAAAACCATTCTTTATGATATATCCCTATAGGTCTGACTGTACCTATGTTTGCCTATGCCTATAGGTTGTCCTTTGGTTGGTTGACTGTAGATTATAATTTAGTGGTTATAAGTCTTGATTTTATGACTATAGATAAAAATTATCCTTTAAATTCATGTTATTTTCATACTTCACCCTTCATGAGATCGATAATCTCAATTCTAATTCATGCCTTTGATGACCAACCAACCTCCTTGAGCCTTATATTGAGATGAAGAACTTGACTATTATAGGACTGTTTGTAGGTCTTCTATGCATCTTGTCTATAATATAGGTCTCCTTAAGGTACAAAACATGTAGTTATATTATTTTATTATATTATATGATGATTAGTCAAACCTAAAAAATTGAGAGTCCTTAAACTTGTTAAGAAGGCCTTCCTTGAAATAAGAGAGGTTTATGTATGACTAAATGACATCATCCCTATATGGATGGAGCTTGTATGTGACTTCAAGGAAGGTCAAAAACCTAAATTAACACTTATTCCTTTATGCTTGATGTGATGAATTATATCATCATTCCTTCCTTCCTTATGAGTTTCTAAGACAACTTATATTTAAAGCAAGTTGTGAATACAAGTGTATTGGTTGTATATGATGTTTTCTTATTACAGGTAGGGTCTCTTAAATATTCATCTCTCCTTATTAGAACCTATGATGAATATTATTCCTTGATGTGATCTAATTGTTTCTTTGATAGCCTCACTAGACCCTCAAGAATATCTCCTCTCACCTAGGCTCTTCACGGACCTTCATGACCATATTGAATATGTTACCTACTAAAGGACTTATTCTTGATTGCACATGATGCTCTATAGGAATAAAAATTAATTTATCATGCTTGATGGTGACATCCATCCATTTATATTTTATTATAGTGATACTCTTGATTTATATATGATGTTACATTGATCTCTATACCTCTTTTCTCTTACAATCAACCTTTAACATGTAGTGTACTGCTATAGGTTATCATTTCCATGAAATGTTGTGACCTTGATTGGAATACAACCTCTTTTTTCATGCTTTGATGGTTCATTGTCAAATTTTATGATATATACTCCATGATGATGGTAACATGAAATGGAGGTAAATTAAGCGTGGTAAATGATGAAAAACATGAAGGGATGATGGGAAAAAGGTAGAAAACACAGTGAAAAGGATGTGTATGATAGTGAGGTGGGAATGAATGTGAGGGTGGTGGAAAGGATCATGGAGTATGATAAAGGACACTAAATGGTTCATATGAAAATAAAATCCAATCACCATCACACCATATGAAACTGGAGACCATTGGATGGAATCTACAGGATGAAAATAGAACATAGTTTTCTTTAAAAAAAAAACTTGAAATATGTAAAATTCCTTAAACCATGATAAAATAGGATCTTGGGGACAATTTGATGCATATGATGGATTATAAATGGATATTTTTGAGTATTTATCGATACAACCTGATGTCAAACATGAAATTAGGGAAAACGTTAATGACACAAACCAAAATATGAAATCTTGAAAATCCACTTTCTCTCTCCAACTGTACATCTCTTCTTGAAAGCATGCCAATTTATAGATTTGACTAGTTATGTTAGCTTACTATATTTTAACTTTAAATTCATAAATAACATCTGAATTAGTACATGGATATTTATCTTATGTCCCCAATATTTTTTAACAACTTTAATTTTTTTGAAACTCTGCCGTAGGTGAGGACAAATTAAGAAAAACCAATTGCCTTTCTAGTTGCAAGGTTATATAAATTTTCCTATCTTTAAATTTATGGTTTATGAGCATGGATAAGCCAATTAAAAATACACCTAATACATGAGGAATAAATTTGATCCTAATTTTTACACCCCAAAATTTATAATTTCACCTTCCTCTAGTAGATTGTACCATCAAAAAACCTACAAGTAGGCCACTTAGTGAAAACTAGGAGAGTACCTGTAGGTGAATGGTTTTTATCCTATAGGTATTAAAAATTCCATGAAATTATTGATGGAGCTTCACCATAACCTGATATTCAAAAATCTCTTCTGTAGGTGTACAGAATCCATACGGTTTTGTACTTCTCTATGTGAAATTGAATGAAATAAGCTTATTTTAGCCATTTAAAGCCAACTAAAGCTTCCACCACTTTTAATAGAATATTTTAGAATAAATACATTCTAATACATTAAAAAAAACACTTTTCAACCTTTTTCATGCTTTAAATGGGAAAATTAGCATGCATGGGGTCATTTGGGGTCCTTTATGCCTTAGAAAATATATGAAAACATCTTTTTAAGATTTGAAACATTAGGATAAGGATAAAATAATATATTTTGATATGATTAAAGGAAAATTGGATATTTAATGACCTTTTAATTCTAAATTTGACATTTTTTACAAAAATTTAGTTTTTTAGGCCCAAAAAAGCCTTGTTTGACTAGTTGTAGAGGGCTATTGACTGGGTTTTGGAAATTTTCATATTATAGGGTTAGTAATTTAGATTTGATAGGTCAAATTAATAAAAAAATATCTCTCCAAGAACCTTGGAATAAGTTCTTGACCAAGCCAAATAATAATACTTCCTCATGCATTAATTTGAACCATCTCAGCCTATAATGTGCACTCATATTCTCATTAAAAAAATCATCATGCAACTAATGATGGTGTTACTGACACCTATGAAACTATTCATACCATCTAAAAAACTGATCAAATCCTACTCCTACATTTTCTCAACCCAATCATTCTAATGTGCACAAACCATTATCCTTACCAAAAATTCAAAAAGATCTTCCAATACCTATACCAAAATATCTTGACCCCACTCATCCTATGAATTCATGGTATAATATAGACAAATTTTGTTGGTTTCATGCAATTTGGGGCCACTCTCATGAGACTTGTAAAAAATTATGCCATCTTTCCATGGATTTATTTCTTTGTACAAACTTTGATTATTAAAAACTTATTTGAAATCATCAACAAGCATATGACAGATTTTAAAGTTCATGAAAATCAAAATAAAAACCAATCTTTAAACCAAGCTAATGTTCGTCTTACTATCTACAATGATCCTCTTCCCAACCACCAAGATAAGATAAAAAAAACCTACTCCTTATACAAACAATGTTGAAAGACTTATATACCTCATTACTAATGAATAAAATGTGGTTAATATGACTAACATGAGAAGATTAGTTACTTTTATTTACTCCAATCCAACACCTAAACATCACACCTCTCAATTATTTCACGTAATTGAGGATACTTACCCATCCTATCTAATGTAATTAGGGTAAGAGGAAATTATAACCATTTAAGCAACACTCTCAACAACACAACTTGATTATACCTCTCATACCATCTATACTTTTACCCCAACATCCACACAAGAAAAAATACCCCAAACTTTCAAGAGTATTTATTCTACCCAACTGCAATAAATACTTTAACCAACCACCACATCACCTAAAGTAACTCAACCCATTTTTAATCATCCTAACCAACTACACCTTATCAACACAAGTTTAATTTTACCTCAATCCTCCTTCCTAGAAGCTCTTAAAATAATATGTGCTTATATCTAATAATCTTCCCATAGGTTATGATGAATGGGATCTCATTGCTTAACTTTCTCATCTCCCATCTCAAATAGCTTTCTTATATTAATGAGAAATTATACCCATCATCAAAACTATCTAATGAAATTATTTTTTTGAATTGAATGTCCTTCATTCTCCTCTAGTAGGAGGTGAAGTGAACTTATATGGATCTAAAGATAGTATACTTCAATAATTTGAAGAGATGTCCATCCATGTTATTTAAATAGTGGACACTCCTCTTTCACTTAAGTTTCTTATTATTTCCATCATTCATGATGAGATATTGCTTCATGTGGATGATCCTCCTCTATTCATTAGCATCTAAATTGGTGATATCCAAGTTAATAATGTCTTAATTTACAAAGTTTTAGGCACTTGTATTACCTCCCTTGACTTCATTAAGACACTTGGATATTCTAAATACAGCTTTAATTCTACACATAACACATTTCAACGATATAATAGAATGAAAATTACTCATATAGGTTGTTTTTTTATTCCCATTATCATTCCGCCTATCACAGTTTATGTGAAATTTATGATCTTTAACTTTCTACTTTCATATAACATCTTACTTAGTTGAACTTGGATTCATCATATGAGAGAAATCACCTCATTCACATGTCATTGCATAAAATTCCCTCATAATGGAGCTATCTACAAGATTCAAAGAGACACAAACCCTTGTAATTTTGAAAAATTCCAAGAATGTGGTGTTTTTAAAATATGTACCCTTTAACCTTTGCCTAGTGTCCTATTTTAGGAATCTAAACTCTTCAACTATTCAGTCAATTCCACTCGAGAGTATTATTGACCAAATTTTGACCCCAAGTCAAAATTGGTCACCTGCTATAATTTGAAACTTAGTATAGGTGTATAATGTTTTTCATGGGTTGTCATCATCTCTATTGGTCCTAAATTGTTTCATGTGGTCATATTTGTCCTTGTCTAGCATTGTCCAAGTTCTGGTCTTAGGTTCACTTGTTTAATCCTATGGTCAAGTAAAAATTCTTATATATTAAAAGTTGTTCAAAGGTATAGTATGTTCCAAGTTCATTTCAAAAGGTTATTTAGACATCATTTATGACATATTATCATGCAATTACCTTTATTTGATTCTTAATTACAAAAAATCACATTTTGGCCACTTTTTGGCCCATGTAGAAGAGGTGGACATGTCATTTCAAGAGGATAATCTTTAAAATAGATTTGAAATGTCCTTGATGTCATATGTTTGTCATAGAATGTTTAGGGGTAGTTAGAGTCTAATAAAATTTATAGTTCAAATCATAATCTTGGCAAAATGACACTTTTCAAGCATTTGAATGACCTCACAAGATTAGTTTCTAGTTAAAAATGGTTTATAAGTTTCTATTAGGCTCCCTTAGATCATTTTCAAGCTCTGTACCAAGTTTTAGGTCAAACTAACACTCCAAACTACTTTTCTCCTCCATTTTTGCCTTTACAAGCTCAGGAAGGAAAATTTACATTGAATGGTATGACTGAGAGAGAGAGAGAGAGAGAGAGAGAGAGAGAGAGAGAGAGAGAGAGAGAGAGAGAGAGAGAGAGAGAGAGAGAGAGAGAGAGAGAGAGAGAGAGAGAGAGAGAGAGAGAGAGAGTTAGGATATTAAATTTTGTCCATTTTTAGGTGTTTAAGTAAGATTGAAATAAGTTTAATTGGTTTGTATAATGGTGGCCTTTTATTTATGAACAATCACTAACAATGTTAGTAGGTCACTATGGCTTATGTATCTAAAAGGGGTCTATTCTTAAACCAATTTCTCCATCTCAAAAATTTATGGAAAATAATTATTTTTAGGGTGGTTTTTATAGGTTGTGTATCTAATTTTCATGGTGTTTTAATTAGTTTAATCATCACTATGAATTAATTTAACTTGAAGGAAGAATGTCTTAGTATATAAGTTGTTTCAGATAATCCTATTGGAAGTACCTATTTCATATTCATGGTGGTAATTATAAGAGGTTTTTTATACTTCATATATGATTTAATCCCCCTCAATTTAATTTAGTTCATGTTTTTGGTCTAAATATGTGTTCTTATCCATACTCATCTTGTGTATTTATTTTTTGAGACATTCTCGGTGTTTGAATAAGTATACTAGAGTTTTAATTCTAATGTAGGATCATGTACTAGTAATATATCATGGTATAGGCTCTTGAGATAATATTGAATTATTGGAAGTGAGAAAACTAAGATAGGATCCCCTATGCACACTTTTTAATGAGAATCTAGTGTTTCTTTCATATGTAGGCTTATATGGACTATAAGAGCATTTAGAGGATGCTTAGAATCATGAAAAGATACTTGATACATATATTAGTTATATTCATTTGACTTTAGTAGCTTATTGACCTCAAAAAATTAAACAAACTGATTAGGATACTCAAAATCTCTACTCATAGACCTTCTATATTAATTGATTTTACCTTCTATTTGTATAATAGCTTGAAAGTGAGTTGAGGTTAATAGGAAATATTGTGAAATCCTATAAGATCTATGTGCCTTGAAATGTGTAATAATAAATGAGGTATTAAGTAGTTGATATTATTGAATAGCTGAGGAACTCATGGATGCTTCTTTGTGTAGCCATAAATAGTTTAATGGTGACCTAGAGGCCCTAAGCCTGTAGGTCCTCTTTTGGGGATGAAGATCAACTTTAGACTAATAAAAGGGAGACTATAAATATGAATCTTTGACTATGATAAAAAATTAGACTATTCCTATATCAAGATGAGGAATATCTAATTTTCTTAGAGAGACCTAAAACCCAAGGAACATAGAAAAGATAGTCAAGTATCCACTTACAATAGGTTGTACAAACAATGTACTTGTGATAAGAGTCAAGTGACTTAGGAGGGTGAAAAAATTAAGTTTTAAAAACTTATAAAACCCATTATAAAATTAAAAATCCCTATGGTCTATATCTTCAACCATCATGCATTATGAAAGGAGTTTAATTTATAAACCTAGACATAGATATGAGCCCTCTAAATCACCTATAAGTGGCTTAAAGACTAGACAGTTAGACATAATAAACATAAATAAGGAATATATAATTATCTAAGAGAATTTTAAGCCCAAATAATATTACAAATAAGTTAAAAATCATAAATAAGGTCACTAAAGTGAGAAGGGTGATAAGGTCCTAAAACAAAACATAGTTAATGCCTCTTAAACATCACCTATAGGTCATAAATAGAGGTTGGTCCTAAACCAAATGGATGAGGTAGAGAATTTATGATAAAAGTTTTGAACTCACTTGGATGTTTAAGTAGGTTAAAATCCATGGAGAATATAAATGTTGAGAGGGTAGGGTCTCAAACTCCCATGCATAGTCAACACCCTATAATTCACCTACAGGTGGCTAAAGAACTCAATCTAGACTAGTTCAAACATATGGAAAAGGGTAGTGATGTTTGTGATACATTGAGATATATCTCAGTTAGACCATGGAACCAAAAATTCAATTTGAAATACAAGATGAAAATTGAGAATGTTTGATCAGGTTAGGTTTTAAGGTCTCATACACAGTCAATCAATAACCTACAGGTGGCTTATTAGAGGGTTAGTTCATTCTTAGGCCTAATGAAGAGGTAAAAATGTTGGAATTTTTTTTTAAACATATTTGTAAACTTTAGTTAATTTTAATACCATTAAAAATTTTCAATAATTAGAATATTCAGGCTAATTTTAATAATATGCAGTCAAACATTCTAATGGTCATCTATAGGCCTATTTGAGACACCATTCCACCTTCAACCTAAAGGAGAGATAGAGTTGGTTGATATGTTTGAATGGGTTTTTTAAAAATCAATTGGATATAAAAATTATGTTCATATAACTTTGAGATTTAATTTATACAATGGTGAATGCCTTAGACACATAATGCATAATCAAAAATCCCCAAAGGAACACCTACAAGCCACATGACAATATGCTAGTCTCAAGAATTAAGAATAAAATAAAAGAGATGATTGAGATACTATTATGTATAATAAATAAAAAAAATAGTTCATAAGTTTTATTTATATTTAAGGAAACATAAATAATGTTGATCAAATTTGAGTCTCTGAAACCTACACACAGACAACTCAAATACTAGTAGATCCTGCCTGTCATGAGACAAATTATTGTTTTAATGGTCCTATAGGTATGACCATGCCTTGTAAATTAGTATATAGGGTGGTAATTAATTTTAAAATAATTTAATTATATCCTTGATGTCATAAAAATAGTGTAATTAATAATTATTTTTTCTTAGACCTTGCCCACTCCTTGGGCAAGGGGCAACCAAGGGACTTAGTGGTCCACTTGAGCTCAAAGGCACAAATAAACTTTTATAAAACTTCAAGAAGAGTCATAAAGGAGTTAAATATTCATGGAAATAGTATTAATATAAATAAAAGTGTCAAAAAAACTCACTGTTCAAGCCTAGTACCCTTAAGGGCCAACAAAGAGGAGACTAACTTAAACCCAAAACACCCTGATCAGTGTAATAGTTGCATACGTAAGGGTAAAGGGAAGTTATAGAGAATTCATAATAATTTGAATTTATTTTATATAGGTTTATTAACTATTAAAAGTATTTATAGTGAATTATAAGACCCAAAACTCAAAGTAGACCTCTCTAGCCTCAAGAATGCTAAGCAAGCCACCCAAAGAGCAACTTGAGATGCTCATACCTTTGCTCACACTTTGCATGGGATTCTAATCCTTTTGGAATTGTTAAAGGGGTTAGATAAGAAGGTTTTAAAATTATAAGGAGTTCATGTAATGATATTTTATTTATTAACAATCATTAAGACCCTAAATAGTTCTTAAACCTTGATGTGACTATTTAAGGAGAAAAGGCCTCAAATGCATATCTAATGAAATAGTTTGCTCATAAAACCTCTTGGATGTTGATGAGGACTCCAATGTGGTTAATCACATGTACTTTGATTCTGATTTCACTTGTATATATTAATGTATGTTCCTATTTTTTGTGTTATGGCATTGATGTTATCATTGATGTCAAGGTCAAGATGGATGTCAATACTGTCAAGGTCAAAGTTGATGCCATGCATGGTGAAGTGGTATGTGACAAGGAAGTATTTTAAAAAGAGATAATTTGAAGGAAATATACTATCTCTTTGTTTAGAGAGAATTTTAAGGTAACTTAATAATTCTTTTGAGGTTGATGACATGTTTCAAGGTCAAGATCAAGATACAAGGTAATCATACAGCTGAGCACTAGTCTTAAGGAGCTTTACACACTAATCTTAAGGAGCATTGTCATATCATGAGAATTTGTATGAATATGATGGTATGGTAAGGTAGATACACATAGGTATGATTGTATTTTTAATTATTCATAGGAATTCATATAAAGTGTTGAAACACTTAGGAAATTTTCAAGGTAAACCTTTAGGGGTAAGGTCTTAAGCCTAAGCATGCAACTAGACTAGTCCTAGACACTACCTGACCTAATGAGGAGTCTTGAGGTGTTATCAATATCTATGAAGAATTAAAATTAGTGGTATGTAATATGAGAATATTTTTAACACTATGTAGACATGTGTATAATGTAGATAAGATTTTAGAGGAGTTTTCTAGGTTATTTCATGGCTTATTTATTTTCATGAAGAGACCTAGTGAGAAGGCATAGGCTTGATAACATGATGAGGAGAATATTTTTAGGATTGTGAGAGGAATATTGGTAGTATTTGATCATGTTATGATGTTTTATTACATGATTATGAACTTTTGAGATTAGTGCAAGTGGTTTCAAGGTATGTTCAAAGTCTAAGTGTGATTGGTAGTTCAAGGCCTAATGTGCAAAGAGACCTAGTGTGGCCTAATGAGGGGTCAATTTTAGATTCCAAGGTGATATATATCATGAGATATTTTATAGAGTTTGATATGTTTTTTCAAGTGTTTTTATGAATTTTAAGGTCTTGAGTTGAATAAGAAAGCATGAAAAATGGTTTTGAGGTTTTTTATGTGCACAAAATTAGGTATTGTAGACCCATGAAGGATTGTATTGTGCTTGTTGGCATGTGAAAAAATTTCATGGGATTATGAGTACTTAATGGAAATTTTTGAATTATCCTATGTTTATTCTCTAGTAATTAGTTTTTTAAATGAGAGGCAATCCTTTATGAATGATTGTTAAGAGTGAAAATTGGTTTTTAGTGCCTTAAAACCCTAATAATGACCTGATATGGAAGATATTGATATAAATGGATTATAATGTATTATAAAACCTATATTTATGGTTGGATCATGTAGAGTAATCTTTTAGGTAACTCTAGGTGGAATTATTCTATCAGATGAGTGAGTGGAAGCTATAGTAAATCACTTATTTCTCAAATTCTTGATATATTAAGCAAGGTTAACTAGGTCAAATCATGAAAGTGGAAGGAGGTTGAAGCTTGAGAATTATATATTATTAACATGGTTGTTTATAATAAATTTATACACTTAAAATATGATAAATTGTTCATGAAAGTTGACCTATCACTAAAAAGGCCTAGTGAGAAAGACAGTGAGAAAAATAGGTAGAAGTGGGAATGAGATTAGAGATGTATTACCATGGATTAGAAATGGATCTAATTACACTGAGTTTTTTAAAATGATTATAACACATATAATTTATGAATATATGTTTTTAATAATCTTATGTATGGTATAAATTTGATCTCAAACTGACATATCTAACATAGTGAGGTCTGTGTATAGTAAAGCCATAAGATTGGTCTGTCAGACCAATATTGATATTTAAAATTATAATTTATTTATTATAATAATTTATAAGTATGATTAAGGATCATATATACCCATTTTAAGTTTATAAAGTGATTATATGTGTGTACTAAGTCTTTATTTTCATGACTATGTTTTTGAGGTCTATTTGCAGTTCTAAGGATATGGAAGTGGCCAGTTTTAGATATTTTATCCCATATGGTGAATTATAATGGAAATTATGATTAATATAAGGTTGTGATACTTATTATTAATTTATTTTTTAATATTTTTATTCATAAAATTTGATTTTATGTTTTAGATATTCAAAACATATTTTCTAGCTATGAGAAGACCTTATTATGAGTAGGCCTAATGGTGTGGTTCAAAGAGTGAAATGAGATAAATGGTGTTAGTAAATAAGGTGAGATTATAAGGGGTATGATTTAAGTATGTGTGAAATATTTTATCCTTTTATGGAGTCTCAATATGTTCCAAGGTTGTCAAGGTGAAACATGTGCTTTAAGAAGGCCTAATTGCATTAGGTCTCCTTTAAGCCTAATGATGGTTTTAGTCCTTATGAGTAATGGATGACATGTGTAATGTTTTTTTATCTTATGAGACATGGTTTTTAATATATTCTAATTTTTATCTAATTATTTATAGTTTTGTGGCCAACCAAGGTATGTGAAAACAAGAGTCAAGTATAAAAAGGTCTAATAGACCTAATTTGACTAGTTAGAATATTGAGGTGGTGAAAAAATGAAATAGAAGTTTTAAATTTAGGTATATGGATTAAATAAAATTTTATATGTGTTTTTAATATTTAATATTTATTTTATATATGATGATAAAGGTCATATGACCTAATTCTGTCAAGAAAAGGGTTAGTTGAGTGAAGAGACCTAATAAGTTATTTGAGAGGGATAGGAGTGTGTGAAGAAAAAAAGAAGGTAATCATAATTAGTTAAGTAATAAATAGGTTTAAAAAGTTTATCATAGGTTTTAGGTGGTTTATTTTGTGTTTATTCACCTAATATTTGGTGCCTCCTTGCAAAATAATGCTTGCTAAAGGCCTAGTTGAGTTGGTGCTTGACAAGTGAGGGGTTGGTGCTCCTTGTGGGGTTGGTGACTCACTAAATATGGAATATTTGATTATAATACTTTAGTACAAGTTTTGTTTCAATTTATTTTATCCCCCATGATTTTCTACCATGTATCTCTTGTTTTCATATGTTATATGTTTATGTGGATGTATGTTTATGCATTGATTGATGTATGTGTTTGAATGAATAATTCATGAATGATTAGTGAAATTTAATGATTATTTTAAGGATAAAAATTCACCCCCACCATCTCCATATATATATTTAGAATAATTGGTATCATAATAGGTCCTTTGAATTAGGCCTGATAGCCTAAAGTAGATCGTTAGCAACTGAATATGGCTAGTCAACCATAAGGTGGTTTATCTAAAAGTAAGGATTCATTTTTAAACATATATAATTATGATTTTTGGAGTGTCAAGATGATAAAATATTTGATTTATTAAGTTCATGATGTTTGGTAATTATTTTTGGATAAATATACTACACCCTTTATTCCCCTACAGATGCAACAAGTAAGAAGGCTAGTGATAGCACTTTAAATGTAATGAATGGTATTATTTGTGGCATATAAAAGGAAAATATTATAAAGGTGATAAAATATGTGTCTAATAAATAAATTTGGGATAATTTTAATAATATCCATGAGGTATACTCCAATGTAAAGTTGTCTAAATTGCAAACCCATAGAAGACAGTTTGAAATTCTAAGGATGAATGAAGATGAGACCATTGGAACCTACCTATTGAGTGTTAATGAAGTGGTCAAAATCATAAGAGGCATAGGTGAATAATTGAAAATTCCTAATATTATTTAAAAGGTATTGATATCTCTAACTCCTAAGTTTGATTCTAAAGTGTTTGTTGTTGAAGAGATGCAACATCTAGACAAGTAAGATATGGATGGACTTCATGACACCCTAATAGCCTATGAGATGATGAAAAGTGAAGGAAGAATTTAAAATAACATAATTTCATTCAAGGTAGAAAATAAGTAAAAGGAGAAGAAGAAACAAGGTAATAAATTTAAATACAATGATGTTTTTGATATTGATGATGATGAGTTGATAGCTATGTTTTCAAGAAAGTTGAAAAATGGTTGAGGTAAATAAAACTCTTCAATTCCTTTAATTAAGTATAAATTAGACACTTTTATAACAAGTTCCATCATAAGTACAATACAAAGGATGATGAAGAGCATGATTAACATCATGATGATGAAAAGAACTCTTATAGGTTTTATAAGAGCAAGAAAAGCTTCAAAAAGTATGATGACAAGAAGAATTTCAAGAACAAAAGAAGATTTTACACTGAGGAAGATTGAAGCTCATTTTATGAGAGTGAGAGAAGTGATTCTAAGAGTGATTATGAAGGTTTTGATCCTAATTTCAATGAATTTATCTTCATAGCTGAGGAAGAAAATTACTCAAATCAATAAGAGGCCATGTGGTTTGGATGTACTATTGGTGATTTAGATGAATAAGAAGATGATGTAGAATTTTAGGTTGAGTTGATTAATGATCTATAAGAACTAAAGATGGTGAAGAAGAAGAATAATGTGGTGAATTATCTTGTTAAATACTTGTTAAATAATTAGATTACACCATTAGCTAAGAAGTGGATTGGTTACCTAGTCCAACATGGGAATAACCCTAGGTTATGGGTTACCTACTCTTGGGTCATACCTCTAGGATTTTTAATAAGGCTACCTCATCTAATGCATCACTTTGATCATTTCCACTAAAATTTACTAATTACTAGGGTAAAATGGGAGAGAAATATAACTAAAATGGAAATCTAAGCTAATGGTGGTGATGCACCTAAATTGATTACTCATACACTCTATTTGAACTTATAAAAACACTAATGAGACAAGAAAAATATCGAATCTACAACTCCAAATGTTTTTTATGCATAAATATTTCACGTAGAGCTTCACCAAGTGATTGAAACTGATGGAAGTGATTGAAACTAATGGAAGTGATGGAAAGGCCTAATTTAAGGTATTAACCAGTCAATGTATCCACTTGATAGCTTCAATAAAATGACATTAAAAACTAAACATGACATGAATAACAAGATAAAATAATAGCTAGGTGAAATGAATATTTGACAAGGAAGATATTTCTCCCACATATGAAAATAAAATTGATATTAACAAACTATACTAGAATAATGAAATATGAAGCATTCATCTATTTATCTCAAGAGGTTATAAAGATCAATATTGTCAAAGTATAGTCATGCCCAAGAGAGGGATCCATTTCAAGGCTTAAAAGCCTATATTTATAGCACAAGGGAATGAGAGATATGGGGGACATGCATTGGATAATGGAGAAGGAGTCATTAATGATCAATATAATAGTTGTACCAACTCCTCAAGATCCTCATGTATTAATGTCATTAGGATTATATCAAGCATGGAAAGGTGGAGAAAGAAGCATGTAACTTGTGACTTTTGGAAAAATGAATCAACAATGGTTGTATGGAATTCTTCTCAAGATCCTTAATGTATTAAAATTACTCAAAACATCCCAATGGTGATGTTTGATCCCTAAAAATACACTCTAGTTCAACTTTAAATTATATTTTAACCTCCATTAAAAGTCTCATAACTTCCACCTTTAAGTTTGACCACTGATCTTGATATGGGTCTTCAAGATTATGATACCATCAACCTTCATCATTATTCAACAATTTATGATCAACATTTTAGATTAAGACACTTGGAAATTTCACATTTATCCTCAACATATGCTATCAGTTTCATATGCTCCTACACTTATTCCACATGTCAAAATCACATTTTATTTGAGCTCACTGACCCTTTGGGCCTATACACATCATCAATCTCCTTAGTCTAATTAAACATGTGCCATTGATCTCCTTTTTATTGATCAAATGTGTACTATTGATCTACTAAGTCATTATGATCATGACACTTATCATCCCTTCACTTGATCTCAAGATACTCTAACTTTTTGACTGGATGTTTGCCATTATATCTTAGGTGCATGATCAAATGCACTCTATTAGATATTTAGGACCTATTGACATTGTTAGGTTACTACTTGCTATTGTATATTTGATCTGATCAAACATGGATCATTGATCTTCCTCTAGGAGCCTTTTTACTCTTTGACCTTGTGTGTTTTGTATATATTCTACCCAATATCCTGATATCTTAACACCTATTAGATTTGTGTTAAACCTTAGGATAATTTGAACCCAAATGGTTACTTACCATAGATTTATATTGACATCTTTGTGAATGTCTCAAATTGTTGGTTTAACTTTGAACATTTGTATCTTGAGATAGAAAATTCAATAAGATACCAATTTTGCAAAAATGTTCAAGGCATGAAAAACATCATATCCATGTGATATTCGACCCTGATTGACTTCCAAATTACATTTATTAAAAATACAACCAGACTAACATATCCATTTCTACATGACATGAGATGATGGTTTGGATCTTCTATGATTGTTCAAGTAATTTTATGATTCACTCAATTAATAAACTACTTAGTTGATATATCTAAGCAAAAGCTCGGTATGTGGGCCAAAATTGGCCAACATCTTTGGTGACTCAACTAGGGAGCATGTCTGCTATGATTGAGAACTTAGACCATTTGTATTTATTGATATATTTGGTATGGAGTCTCCTCTCTTTTTTCCCAATTGATATGAAATTATACAAGGCTTCCCCTCTAGATAACTCCTTTTGAAACAACAAGGACAAAAAAAAACTATGCCCAAGAAACTTATTAAAGGAAACATAGAATAGAAAGGAAATATGCATAAGGCACTTAGAGGAAAGCATAAAATCTACCTACCCTAAACTAACCAATCAGAGTGGAACCTATACAAAACCATTGATTGTTTGTACAAAATAGCTACCATTTCTCACTAATCTAATATGTTTTACATTCTTCAGGGAAGCCAACCAAATATAGAGGAGTGGATATTTAACATATTGGTGATACACTTATCCAATAATAAGAACAAAAATATACTTACCTACCCAATCTAATTGATTGGACATACAAGTATCTTGGACTGGATAGGTAAGCTAATATTGATATTTTTTATGATTGACTTTGTGCTCTAAATTAAGCACAACATATGATGGCTTCTCCTTGTCATGTTCCAACCAAGCTAGGTACTTAATAGGGCATCCTATTATTAATGCAAACATTGAGAAATAAAATTTTACATCAATCATATACTTTATTGCTCCATCATTATGATCCTTAGGAATAATTAGATCATAGTCTCCTTAGATAGGAGCATAGACTACTCCTAAGATCCCAAACAAGTCCTACAACTCCCTTTCATATACTGGTGTATATAAGTTGATCTTGAGTTGATTGGGATCTTATATTTGAATCACGTGGTCATATTGAAATCCTTTTTCACCCTCAATGTCCTCCTCCATTACATAAAGTGTTATCTCATCAAAATTTATTACCTAAGAACTTGAGATGTCTTCTTCATCAACTTTAGTCAAGATTTCAACTTGTTTTTCAAATAAAAATGAGGGTTGATTTGACCAACCAAGGTCAAAAAAGACACATTTGTATTGATCACGGTCTAATTTACCTTCCTCTAGATCTAATGTATCATGGCTACCTTCATTTGACGACTCATCTTGAAGTGAACCAACCTCTGGTTCCTAGTTCTAGTCCTATTCTTCATCTATATAAAATGGACCTTCAGTAATCCATTCAAGTTCTACTCTATTTTCAACTTGAGGATTGTCCTTATTAGGATCTAGTTCATAGTGTCAAATCCATGCCAAGAAGGCTGGTCCAAACCTAATTATTCCCCTTCTAAATGAATTAAGATGCTTATCATGATATCCTCATCATAGATACTTGTATTTTCCTCTTCAAATTCACCTATGACTACAAGTTCCTCCTATATCCTTTGTAAAATAGGTTCTTTATCCAAGAGGGAGATGGTGGGAGGGTGAATAATTTTACCTTTCTTGTAGCTTAGGAGGGTATCCTTCTAGATAGGGACTTTGAAGTATATTCTAGGTGGGTCTTGAACTAGTGCCTCCTTTTTTGTATGCCTTCCTTGATTGATTTTCATGAGGGGAATGTTTAAGAAATATTATCCTTTTCTTGCTTCTGAATCTCTTCTTCTTTACTCATGTTTATCTATAATTATTTGATTTGTCTATCTATATTCTCTTGTAAGAGCCCTTATTTAATGTGGTTGGTGGCCTCATGAAGATAGGGAACACAAGAGGGCTAGTATGGGGTACACAAGTATTCTTGGGGAAGATAAGTGAAATATTGGATCTCAAAAATAGGCTACTCAACAAAGGTATCCTTATTTCTTTAAGGGCTATCTTTGATATAATTCCAAAAAGGGAAGGTCTAAAGAACACATGAATAACTTGGAACACTCAAAAGGTCACTTGGAGTGTTCTTTTAGGGAAGAATGGGTGGCATATATGAGGGCTGAGGTGGTGTATATGAAGACACATGAGGTTGATAAAGTTGGACCTATTATTCTTTAAGGCCTCTTATCTTATCCTTGATGCTTTGAATGTAACCGCATACATCCATCATCTCACTTGAGAGGTTTTTATAATGTGCTCCCTTAATAGGTGACCATTCTTCATTTATTAGTCATAATGTATTCCTCATATCATGAATGATGTGATTAGGGATATATTGAACATATCCCCTCTATGTATTAAGGTTTATCACGTACCTTTCATAGCTTGATATCATTTACCTCCAGCTTGAAATGGATCAGTTTGGGGAAAAACTAGGGACATCTTGACCTTGAGAAGGCTGATGTACCGACTCTTAAGAACCACTTGGGGTGAATCCATAAAAATTACTAATATTATATGAAGGATACTAAGGTAGAGAATAAGCATACTGATCAAAAGAAAGGTATGCATATTGAATTTTAATGACCAACCACTTGGGTTGCTTAAACATGCTAATGAATACTTGAAATCTCCATTGATGTTTGCACACATGCCTTTAAAATGTTGATTAGATGAAGAGAAAACCAAAAGTCTTCACTGGTGAAAAACATAGTAAGTCCCACTAAGTGTGCCATAAATTGTTAGACACTTAGATTACACCCTTAGCTAAGAAGGGGATTATTCATGTCCTCTTACTCAAACCTAGTCTAACATAGGAATGACCCTAGGCTATGGGTTACCTAATATTGGGTCAGACCTCTAAGATTTTTAATGAGGATATCTCCTCTGATGTATCACTTAGCTCATTTCCGCTAGAACCTACTAATTTATAGGGTGAAAAGGAAGAGAAAGATAACTGAAATGGAAATCTAAGCTAATATTAGTGATGCACCTAAATTTATTACTCATCTACTCTATTTGAATGTCAAAAAACACTAATGAGACAAGTAAAATACTTAATATACAACTATAAATGTCTATTATACATCAATATTTCATGTAAAGGTTCACCAATTAATTGAAACGTAAGGGAAGTGATGGAAAGCCCTAATTTAAGTCACTAACCAGTCAATGTATCCACTTGCATAACATGACATGTATAACAAGATAAAATAGTATCTAAGTGAAATTAGGACTTGACAAGGGAATTTTTTTTACCACATATGCAAATCAAACTGACATTAACACAATATAGTAGAACAATGAAATCTTAAATAGTCATTTATTTATATTAGGAGGTTACAAAAATCAATCTTGGTAGAGTCTAGTCATGACCAAGAGAGAGATCCATTTCAAGTCTTAGAATCATGTATTTATAGTATAATGGAATGAGAGAGATGAGGAATATGCATGGGAGAATAAAGGAGTCATAAATGATCAAGACAAAAGATATACCAACTCCTTGAGATCCTTATGCATTAATTTCATTAGGACTCTATCTGGCATGGAAAGGTGGAGAAATAAGCACACATCCCATGATTTTTACAAGAAAAAATTAAGAATGGCTGCATGGAATCCTTCTTGAGCTCCTCAATGTGCTAAAGTTACTCAATAGATCCCAATGGTGATGTTTGTCCCTAAAAATCTGATTTGGTTCAGATTTAAAATATATTTTGACCTCCAGTCAAAGTCTCATAACTTTAACCTTTAATTTTTACCATCGATATTGATCTATGTCTTTGATATTATTCCACCTTTAACCTTCATCATTGGCCATTAACCTATGATATTCATTTGAGATTAAGACTCTTGTAAATTACATTTTTATCTTTAAGATATGTTGTTAGTTTCATATGATCCTACACTTGTGCCATTGTTGACCTTGTGTTTAATCTAAGCTCATTAGCCCTCTAACTCTATACACACCATCTATCTCTTTAGTATTATTAAACACGTATCATCAATCTCCTTTTACTTGATTGAACATGCACCATTAATTTTTTAAGTCACTATGATCATGACACTTGTCAGCCCTTTGATTGATATCAAGATCCTCTAACTTTTTAACTTGATGCTCACCATTAGATCTTAGATCAAATGTGTTTCATTAGATCCTTTTTACCCACTAATATCATTAGGTTATTTCTCTTTGTTGGATCTTTAATTTGATCAAACATCGATCATTGATCTTATTCTATGAAATTTTTGACTCTTTAACCTTGCATGTGCCACAGATATTCTACTCAAGCTCTCAAGATCTTGAAACCTATAAAATCTTCATTCAAACTTAGGATCATTTAAAACCAAATGGTTACTTATCATAGCTTTATCCTGACATCTTCATGCATGTCCTAGACTATTGGTTTAAATTTGAAGCTTTGTATATTGAGATAGAAAACTCATCAAGATACCAATTTTGTAGAGAATGTTGAAGGTATGAAAAACATCATGTCCATGTGATGTTTGACCTTGATTGATTTCCCAAATTCACTTATTAAATGTCTAACTAGAATAACATATCTATTTTTTCATGACATGTGATGATAGTTTGACTCTATTATGATTGTGCAAGTCATTTTATCATTCACTCAATTAGGAAACTACTCAGCTGATTTATCTAGGAAAAAGTTTGGTATGTGGGCTAAAATTGGCTAACAAGACTATGAGGAGAAATTCAATTTGTTTGAATAAATATTGAGTAACAAATCTAAGGAATAAGAAGAAATAGTCAAATAGGTGGAGATTCAAATTGAGATTGTAACTACAAGCGTAAATGTTAAATAAAAATAATGTGTTAGGTATGTAACTAAAGTGGATTCCTTGAGATCTAAGTTGGATCAGGCATCAAGTAAGGTAAAATACTTTGTGAAGTTTGAAAAGAGTACCAATGATCTAGATAACATCCTGAGTAGTCAAAATAATACTAATGACAAAAGAGGTCTTGGTTTCAATGTAGATGAAAAGAAGAATTATATTATGATCAAGGAGAATCAAACCTTAAGGGTCAATGGTTAATCAAGGAATGATGCTAATGGTAGAATGAAGACTAATCCTATCATGTAGCCTAATGCTATAAGGTATGTTAGTCCTTTCAATGGTTATTTTTATTCATGTAACCATTTTGGTCATAAAGTAAGGCATTGTAGAATACCCTCCAAGAATGAATATGCATAGACCTATGAGGAGAATCATAACTTAAATGGTATGGGTAATGGTGTGTTTTCATCAATAGAAATAGTGTGTTTCAATTGTCAAAAGTTTGGTCATATTGTAAACTTTTGTAATCATGGATTCTCAAGTCAAAAAAAGAAGATTGAGGCCCCTAGAGTGAAAGAAAGAAGACAAGATAGTGAATTGACACCAAAGGTAGCTAAGGTGAATGATGATTAGTATGCAAGTCCAAGTTGACTATTTTCCATGGTAAAGTATAGTTTATATGTAAAGGATTTCCATGAACTTTCCCTATCAACTTAGGTTGTGGATGAAGGATTTAATACAAATAGATCAAGTCAAAATGTTTTAAAATGAAGATTGAAGAGGATAAGCCAACGAGGCTATTCAATCCTATGAGGATCATGAATAAAGTTTAGTCTAGTGAGGACATGAAGATATGGGAATCTCTTGAGTTTATGTTGTTTTAGCACCTTAGAAAAGAGGTGAATCCATTAGGCTTCATGGAGGCACTTCGGTAGTAAGTAGAAGCATGAAAGATGTTTGGTATTAGGGGGAACTCTATACTCTTTATCTTAGATCCAAAGTTTAGTTAATAGTATATTAGAGGTGTGATTATAAGAGATGGGATACAAAGTGTTTGTATGATGTATTGATCAAACCAAGTCACATTCATAATAGTGTCTAAATATCTCATGGATATAAGGGGAGCCAATCATGTTCTAAAAGTAGGTTTGTTTGATAAAAGGATATGTAGCAATCATGAAGAAATTTAAAATATGGATTGATATACAAGACCAATGTTTTCATGAAGTTAGTTGGTTGTGATCCTGATCTGTGTTGAGTTTTGGCTTTGGTTTCAAGAGCTTAATTAAGGTAGTTGACTATGCAAGAATGTGATTTTCCTATATGCGTAGTGAGATTGGATTGAAATTTTTGAGTGTTTTTATGAGGCTATCAATTATAAGAATAAAGGGGGATCTTGTTATATGTTCACATTATTCATTTTAGTGTTTGAAATATCTGAAGATGCATCTGAGTTTATGAAGGCCTATGATGATTTATGCATAATATTAGGGGGAACATTTATGTGTGTTGAGTCTTTGTCAAAGAAAGAGAATGATCTTATTTGAAAATAAAAGGTATGTGTTCAGTTGTTTCACATCCAAGTATTAGTTATTTTACAAAGATGAACCTTTGTCATTAATGTCAAATGGAAAGAAAGTTCTTAATTGGGAGAAAGGTCAGTTTGAAGAACCATCTTGGGGAGATGAGAATAATGAACTTTATTTGAGTGTTTTCCATCAATGAAAAAGGATGAGATTATTGAGGTGTGTTCTTGTTATTGGTGTTGTTACATTGATGTTTTCATTGATTTCAATTTCAAGATGGATGTAATTAATGTCCAGGTCAAAGTTGATGTCTTGCATGGTGAAGTGATATGTGACAAGGAAGTCTTTTGATAAGAGAGAATTTAAAGGAAACCTATTTTCTTTCTCTTTAAAGATAATTTGAAAACAACCTAGTAATTATTTTAAGGCTAATGATATGTTTCAAGGTTAATATCAAGATACAAGGTAATCATACTGTTGAGCACTAGTTTTAAGGAGCTTTGTGCACTAGTCTTCAGGAACATTACCATACCATGAACATGTATATGAAGATGGTGTTTTGGTAAGGCAGATACAAATAGGTATGAGTGTATTTTTAAGGACTCCAAAGAATGCATATGAATTTTTGAAACACTAAATAAAGTTTCAAGGTAAACCTTTAGGGGTAAGGTCTTAATCCTAAGAATGTAACTAGACTAGTCCTAGACCCTGCCTGACCTAATGAGGAGCCTTGAGGTGTTATCAATATCTATGAGGAATTCAAATAACTGGTAGATAATGTGATAATATTTTTGAAACTATTTATACATGTTTATAAGGTAGATAATATTTTAGAGAAGACTTTTAGGCTAGTTTATGGATTATTTATTTGCATAAAGAGACCTAGTGAGAAGGCATAGGTGTGGTATCATGATGAAGAGAAAATTATGAGGCTTGTGAGAAGAATATTAGTAATATATGAGAATTTAGTGAGGTTTTATGACTTTATTATGATGTTTTTATAGTATTTTAAATAGATTTAAGGTATGTTTAGATATTAAGTGTGACTGGTAGTTGAAGGCTTAATGTGTAAAGAGACCTAGTGTGGCCTAATGAGGGGTCAGGTTTAGTTCATAAGGTGATAGAGATCATGTGAGATTTTATGGAGGTGTGATATGCTTTTTCAAGTTTTTTTGTGAAATTTGAGGTCTTTACTTGAAATATAAAGCATGAAAAGTGGTTTTAAGTTTTTTTGTGTGTTTAAATTGAGGTATTATAGACCTAATAAGGATTTTCTTATGCTTGTTGGCACATGAAAAATTTACATGGGATACTAAGTATTTTATGCTATTTTGGGAAGGTTCATATGTGTATTATTTAGGTATTAGTTTTTTGAATGAGGGGAAATCCTTTATAAATGATTTTTAGGAGTGAAAACTAGTTTTTAGTGCCTTAAACCCCTAATAATGACATGATATTGAAGATATTGATATAAATGGATTTGAATTTATTGGATGACATATTTTTATGGTTTTATCATGTATATAAATCTCCCACATACCTCTAGGTGGCATTGGTTTGTCAAATGAGTGAGTGGAAGCTACAATAAATCCCTTATTCTTGGATTTTTGATATAGTAGACAGGGTTAACCATGTCAAAGCATGAAAGTGGATGGAGGTTGAAGCTTGAGACTTATATATTATGTCCATGTTATTTTTGATCAATTTAAAAAATTAAAATATTCTAATCTATTCATGGAAGTTGATCTATCGTTAAGATGGCCTAGTGAGAAAGACAGTAATAAAAACAAGCAAAAGTGGGAATGAGATTAAGGATGTGTTTCCATAGATTAGTGATGGATATAATTAGATTGGGTTATTTTTAAATAAATATAACACACATCCATAATTAAAATAATTTTTTAAGAAGCTTTTGTATTGTATAAAGTTGATCTCAATTTGACTTATTTAACATAGTGAGGTCTGTGTACAATAAAGCCATGAGGTTGGTTTGTAGCACCAATATTTATATTGTAACTTATAATATTTTTATTTAAATATATTATACAGATGATGAATGATCATATAAATTCATTTTAATTTCATGAAAATGATTCTACAAGTGTACTAAATCTTTTTTTTAATTACTATGTTTTTGAGGTCTATTTGTAATTGTAAATAAGCATATAGAAGTGGTTAGTTTGAGATATTTTTTACCATATGGTGAAGTATAATGGACATGGTGATGGATATTGGGTCATTAAATATTTTAATAAGTTTTTTTGTGATATTTTTATGTGGTAAATCTAAGTGCATGCTTCAGATATTCAAAATAGACTTTCTGGTAGTGAGAAGGCCTAATTGTAAGTAGGCCTAATGGTGTGGTTCAAAGAGTGAAATGAGATAAATAGTGTTAGGGACATAATGTGAACTTATAAGGGGTATGATTTAAGTGTTTTTAAAATGTGTCATTCCTTTTTAGAGGCTCAATATGTTCCAAGGTGGTTAAGGTGAAACATGTGCCTTAAGAAGGCCTAATTACATTAGGTCTCCTTTAGGCCTAATGATGGTTTTAATCCTTATTAGTAATGGATGAAATTTTTAGTGGTTTTTTATCCTATGAAAAATGATTTATAATCTATTCTAAGGTTTATCCAATTATGGATAGGTTTGTGGCCAACCAAGGTATGTGAAATTAAGAGTCAAGTATAAGAAGAAGGTCTAATAGACCTAATTTGAGTAGTTAGAATTTCCAGGTGTTGAATGAATGAAATATAAGTTTGGAAACTAGGTAGAGGGATTTAAGACCATATATAGTTGTGTTCAATATGTCATGAAGTTCTAATAGTGATTCTATAGATGAATAGAAAGTTCATATGACCTAATTCTATTAAGAAAATGGCTAGCTAAGTGAAGAGGCCTAATAGGTTATTTGAGAGGGATATGAGAGTGTGAATAACAAAATAAGGTAATCATAATTAGTTGAGTAAGCAATAGGTGTCCAAACATGATCAAAATTTCTAGGTGGTTGAGTCACCTAGGGTTTGGTGCCTCCTTACAAGTTGATGCTTGCTAAAGGCTTAGTTGAGTTGGTGCTTGACTAGTGAGGGGTTGGTGCTACTTGCGGTCTTGGTGACTCACTAAATCTTGATTCATTACTTATAGGTTTGTATTCAAAGCTATGTTTAAGTGGATTTTATCCCCTATGAGGGTTTCCAACATATCTTTTGTGTTTATATGTTATAAGCTTATGTGGATGATTATTTATGTATTTATTAATGTATGTGTTTGAATGAATGATTCATGAATGATAAGTTAAATTTAATGATTTTTTAATTCTACTGATTCACCCCCTCTCAATAGTTGTACTTCCAATAGTACAAATTTCCAAAAACACCCTATTTTGGTGTTTTATAGGTGTTATGATAAGGGGGGATCTTCCCAATCATGGGATGTGGTTATTTTAAAAATTTTATAGCCATAAAAGTCCAAAAAATGCATAAGATATTTTGGAAATGATTAAATTAGGCCCATTTTCCAAGGTAGTCTCAAATAGGCTCAAACTGAGACTATATGGTAAGGCCATTTCTTGGTTTGCATACTTCTATAGGGTATCAAGACCTCAAAATTGACATGAATATTGGTTCTTTCCTAAGTAAATTTAATAAAACACTTTTGGGTGACTTCACATGTGTGTAAAAAGTATAGAGCAATAAAATAGGGTCCTAAGCAAGGAGGCTTAATTAAGGCCTAATTTATGAGAGAGAAAGGCATAAAAGTGGGTTTACACTCGGTCTAAAAATTAAATTTGAAATATAGATATAATGTCATAATGTGTCTTTCAATATGCCCTTATTTTCTCAATATCATCTATACAACTCCATACACAATGAGGTTTATAAATTTTTAGGACTATAAGAAAACTTGGCCTAATGTGGGCTTAAGGAGAAAAACAAACTATTGGGAGTTTCTACAAGAAAAAAAATAGTGTGTTTCAAAATTGATAACATATCATAAGACCATTATTGAATTTTGGATGAATTAGAGAATATGCACTTGAGTTTTGGGCCACTTGGAGTAAACTAGGTGTGGGAAATAAAGAGTTACAAGACACTTATGCACATGAATGATGGAATGGTAGGTCCAAGGAGTTTTTTAAGGAATGACATATATTCAGTGAGGTTTTTAATATAATTTAAAATATAATTCATGGATTTAAATTCCTTTTTCACTCCTTTCATGCAAATAAGGGTAGTTTTTAAGAAGCTAGTCAAGGTGTCAAGCAAGTTTGTTACCCCTATGCCACTTGGAAGGTTGGATCTACTTCATAAGTGAGAAAAATGGCCTTATAGGTATATTTATACTATATAATAACTCCCCTTATATTTTTAATTCTCATAGACACTTTTCAATCATCTTCTACCACACTTCTCTCTTTCTCTTTTCACCATTCTCTATAAGATTAGCTACTTTTGGCTATGTTTGTAAGATCCAGACCTGATATGGCAAAGACCTAATGGTTTAAATACTATATTTGATTTTGAATAAATATTTCCAATATATTTTTTATTTCATAACTTATTTTCTAAGTGTGTGACGTAGGGCATAGTTGAATGACAAGTGATAATCATCTATCCTTGTGTTCACTTTACTCTTTCATGTTTTGTGCAAGTAGTTTTCTCTCTAACAGGTCACATGAAGTGTATTTAGTATCTTTTTATATTTATAAGTGTAAGTAAGATAATTAGTTTTTATAATAATATGTCTTGTTTATTCACCTTAAGAAGTGTAATGCATATCACCTTCATATCTGAAACACTTATGTTAGAGTAATCTAGGATATTGAAGCTAGTTTTGTGAGTCATTTTTCATAGTGCAAGTATATGGTGGTATATTGGACATAAAATTGGTGCTTCACCTTTTCATATTATTTTCATTTCATGTTATCTCAATCTCTTTTAATCAAATAAATCAAGTAGTATAGGTGATAAGCTATCAAAGACAAATCTAGGGAGATAGCCCTTCAATCTAGAGGTTTACCTATACAATAGGAAACCCACAGTCGTACAGGTAATTAAATGTTTCACTCAATTTGGAGAAGTCTTGAACTACCTATCCATGGGTAAAAAAATTAATTGATAATAGTTCTGGCATGCTCAGTGGGATTATTGTCTCAAGAACATATTCTCAAAGTGAATGTTGGTATTGACAACATCATAGATACATATATGTGTTCTATTAAACATTTAGCGACATATCTAAAGGTAATATCTGGTTGCAGACCAATTTTTATTATTTAATTTTTTCATGTTTCATAATACTTACTAGTTCAACTTCTAGTAGATGTAACAATCCTATAAATCCACTCCCTCTACCTTAACCTCCTCTATAATTTTAGCACCCTAAGCCTATCTAGACATTTGAAGAGTAAGAAGATTTTTCAAGTCAAGAAGATCAAGAGAGCAAAGAATAATTTGAGGGAAACATGGCTAGGTAGTATGATTTCTTAACCTTCAATACTTAAAGTCCTATAAAACTCAATGCATATGATGATATCCATCCTAATGTTAGCAAGAGTGTTCCCACTTTCAATGAGGAAAGTCCTATCACCCCAAGTGAGCATATTAGGGACATATCCATCTTTTTAAAATTATATAATGTAATTGAAGTTAACATTATAGTCATATTACTTGCCATGTATCTCATGGGAAAATCCCTTGATTGGTATAGAACACTATCAAGATTATTCATCACTACTTGGGATGACTTTTGGGAGTTGTCGAATCAAATATTTGAAGACAAAAGTGATAAAAAAATCACTCATACATCAATTTAATGTCATTCAAATAGGTCCTAAAGAAACTATGCATGCCTTCAATAAAAGGTTTCAAAGAATAGGGAATAGGATTCCACCTCCCATGAGACCCCTTACAAGTTTTGTTTTCCCAACTTGTCTTAGAGCTATTGGGATTGATATATCTATCATGTTATAACTGATGGGTGGGTACACTTTTCTTGAAGCCTATGACATAGCCATTAGAGCTAAGAATGGTTTGATCCAAGCCAGTAAACTTCCTCTAAAATTATTTGATACTATCCTTCCTAACACGTATGTTGTTCCTTCATGTATTTATCCAATTTAAAATCCAAACACCAAGTCTAAAGTTGCCCCAAATAAATTAGAATATTCCATTAATTTGGATGCAATATGTAAGGGCTTATAATCTCATTTTACGCAACTAAATCAATAATATAGAGTTCATAAAAATCCATACTTATACCCTCCATAAGAAAATAGATTTCCATCTATGTGTAATGGTCAAGGGAGGGTATAAGGTCAAGCTAACTTCAATAGGCCACCCAATGCGTATAATCCAAACTTTACTCCCGCCACAAGAGCCATGATTCTAGTCCAGAGTAACTTGGTTCACGAAGAATAATACCATACTAAAAGATAATTCATGAATGATTATGAGTATCAAAGATAATCTTTGGTTGTTCAAGGAGGGCCTAATCCTTAATTGATAGCATAAGATGAGAATTTATTGTAACAAAATATAAATGAAGGATGGTAACCTCAAGGAGAAAGCTTGACAAACTTTCAAGTAGAATATACATTTATATTAAATAAGAGTACTCCATTTATATCCAATATAAGGTCAAATATAAGAGCTTTGGGAGATGTTCAAGGTGTAGATACAAGTCTAAATAATCCTCATATAAGGCCACAAGGTGTGAATGCAAATGTGGTAGCCTCTAAAAGTCCTACAGCTCCTCAAAATCATAACTTAGGAAGGATGACTCAAAGTAATCCATTTCCTCAAGATCAAGGCACTTCATTACCTATAAAGATGAAAATAAAGGTGTGTGTTCCTTATTTTAATATCATTGAATCCTTAAAGAATGCTAAGACTAGTATATCTCTTTGGGAAGTATTCCACATGCCTAGTCACAAATAAATACTTCAAGAGAAGCTATCCCAAATCCATATCAACACTCAACCATCATGATATGGTATTGTACACATAAAAACTACACCTACCCATATTTTTTAACCCTCCACCAAATATGAAAACCCCCCACCTTTCTACCTTACCCTCATTATGGGAGACAAACTAGTCCATAATTGCATTGTGGATAGTGGGGCAAGTACTTTAGTTATGCCCAAGCTAGTTGTAGATAAGTTGGGCTTTAAATATGAACCATATAAAAATAGAGTGTTTCAACTTAATGGGACACCATCTGGTTCAATAGGGATTATCAAAATTTTGAAGTTATTCTTGCATGATTGTCCGAGATTTTTAATCTTACAAGACATAGTGGTGGTAGATTTGCCTATACATTTTGCTATTTGTCTATCAATAGAATTCACCACCAAGATACGAGGACACATTTCTATTGATTGGTCATTCTTGGCCTTAAAAATCAGGTATGTATCCAAGGTGACTATTAGATCATAAACATTTTCCAAGTTTTACATTGATCCATATGTGGAAGCTAGTTCTAACTTGAATTATATTATCCATGAGCAAGAGGAGCATGATATAGATGATGGATCATCTTCCAAACTTAAAGGTAACTCTGATCTCTTTCTATATGAGTATGGTGCTAACACTTATGAGTGATCCATATACTTTATTTGAAGGGACAAGTATTATCACATACACCATATATGATGAAGGTGATGAATATTCTAAGGTAAGCCTTGATGGTCCTCTTCAACAAGATGCAGAAGGTAATTATCTTATTCATCTGTAGGATGGTGATGAGTTTTAAAGTGTGATAGATCATGATGATAAGGAAGATAATGAAATTATGCTTATTCATGGAGGTGATAGTCATGAAGAAGATAAGGTTTTATGGCAACAGTCCCATGTAATAGGTCAAGAGTTTGAACAAGTGAGCAAGTCAACTCTCCTTCCTAAGAAGAATGAGATTGATAATGAGGTCATTTGTGAATATAATAAATAAGAAGATAAGGTTCAAATAAATGTCAAATAAGGTATGCTATTAAAGGAGTGAAATGAATTCAAAGAAAAAAATTTATGATTATGGAGCATTTCAAACCTAAATCTGATGTTGAACCACTTTCAGACATGTTTGAGCATCATGAAGACAAACCTAAAAGCTTTAGACATAAAGTGCATCATGTTATAGATGAAGGTGAAATTAACCAAGCTTTCATGACTCCTAAGAAGTAGAATGAAGAGAATCAAATGATCATGAATGAGGAAAAACATGATGAACTATGAAATAGTCCTAAAAGAGAGCTTGGATAACTATTCCATGGAGTTTCAAATGGTGTACTTATAGCTAGCAGAGTTCCTATGATTGGTAAGCCCTTTGATCATATTCACACGCAATATTTTTAAACAATCATACATCATATGGTGAATAACTCTCATGGATCAGCTATGACTCAATAAACATCCTTTTTGATCCTAGGTGAATCAAGAGAAAATCTTTCATCACCTTAAATAGGTTTTGAGGTTTGTATATAGTAAGTTACGTGTGTTGGTTGTGTCTTTCATTGTATTTTTCCTAAATGATTTGAAGCATAGTGTGTGTTTCCTTATTTTTGTGTGTTTTGTGTAATTTTTAAGTATTTTAAATGCATATTATTTTTATATTGAGTATAAGAGTGACTCCATATCCCAATGAAATGAGAAGGCTACTAGTCCATGAGTATTGCAAGCATGCTACCCCTATAAATTACCAAGAATGTTTACCAAATTTTGACCCCAAGTTAAAATTGGTGACCCCTTATAATTTTAAACTTCATATAGGTGTATACTATTGTTCATGGGTTTTCATGGTCTAAAGTGGTCCTAAATTATTCCATGTGGTCATATTTGTCCTTGTCTAGCATTGTCTACGTTTTGGTCTTAGGTTCACTTGTTTAGTCCTATGGTCAAGTAAAATGTCTTGTATATTAAAACTTGGTAAAAGGTATAATATGGTATAAATTAAATTGAAAAGGTTATTTTGATATAATTTATAACATATTATCATGCACTAACCTTTGTTTGATTCTCAAGAATAAAAAATCACATTTTTGCCACTTTTTGGCCCATGTAGAAGAGATGGACCTGACACTAAAAGAAGATAAAGTTTAAAAATGATTGAAAAATAACTTATTTCATATGTTTTTTATATAATATTAAAGGGTATTTAGAATCTGAGAGAATATATAGTTCAATTCCTAATCTTGGCAAATGGACACTTTTCAATCACTTGTATGGCCTTCTAAGATCATTTTTCAATTGAAAATAGTTTAAAAGTGTCTCTTCTAATCCCAAAGATAATTTTTCATCTTTTAACTAATTTTAAGTTTGAACTAACACTCTAGAATACTTTTATCTTCCATCACTACCTTCACAAGCTCAGGAAGGCAAATTTGCATTGAATGGTACAGTAAGGAGAGAGAGATTTAGGAGATTAAATTTTGACCATTGTTAGGGGTCCGTGTGATATTTAAATAAGTGGCATTGGTTATCATAATGGTGGAATATTATTTATGAAAAATAGCTAATAGTGACATTAAGTCACTATATCTTATGCATCTGAGAGGGGTTTGTTCTTTCTCTTATTTCTCTAAATGAGAAATAAATAGAGATTAATGAGTTTTAGTGTTTTTTTTAGAGTTATTTTATCTGATTTTCATGATGGTTTAATTATTTTAATCATATCCTTGAATTACTTTCACTTGAAGGAAAAATGTCTTGGTATATAATCTATTTCAGACAATAAGTATACAATTCCCTATTTACTATTCATGGTGATCATTATCAAAGGTTTATAATTATTCATAGATCATGAAATACCCCTAGTTTTCATGGATTTCATGTGTTTGTTTTGAATGTGTGTTCTTGTCCATACTCATCTTATATGCTTGCTTTTTAAGACATTGTTAGTGTTTGAACAAGTCTACTAGAGTTTGATTTATAATTTATGATTAGGTACTAGTAATATATAATGGAGTAGGATATTAAAATAATATTTCATCATTGTAAGTGAGATAATTAAAATATGATCCCCTTATGCACACTTTTCAATGAGAATCTAATGTCTCTTTCATACGTAGGCTATACAGATTATAAGAACGTTTGGAGGATACTCTGAATCATGAAAAGAGGCTTGATACATATATTTATTGTATTAATTTACCTTGAATAACTCATTTACCTCATCAAATTGAAAAAATTAACTAGGATACTCAAAATATTTACTCATAGACCTCTTGTATTACTTGACTTTACCTTCAGTCCATAGAGTACCTTGAAAGTGAGTTGAGGTTAATATGATGTATTGAGAAAGTGCATAATCTTTGTGTGACTTGAAAGATGAAAAAATAAATGAGGTATGAAGTGGTTAATAGTTTTGAAGAGCTGAAGAACTCATGAATGATTTTTTGTGAAGTCATAAATAGTTCAATGGTGACCTGTAGGCCCAAAGCCTGTAGGTCTACTTTTGGGGACTAAGATCAACCTTAGACCAATAAAATGGAGCCTCTAAATATGGGGCTTTGATTATGATGCAAAATGAGACTACTTCTAGATCAAGACGAGGAAAATCAAAGTGTGTTGGAGAGTCCTAAAACTAAAAGCACATAGACAAGGCAATCAAGTATCCACATATAGTGGGTTGTACAAACTATTTACTTGTGACAAGAGTCAATTGACTTGGGACTTAGAACCTATAGACAATTAAAAATACATCTAGTCTAAATTTTTAAGCAGCACACCTTGCAAAAGGAGTTTAAGTTCTAAACCTATATATAGTCATGAGTCCTCTAAAACACCTATAGGTGGCTTTAAAATGAGATAGTTGGACCTAATGAACATAAATAAGGAATGCATGGGTATTTGAGAGAATTATTAGCCTAGATAAGAATAAAAACTATTTCAAAAGCATGAAGAAGGTCACTGAGGTGAGAAGGGTGATAAGGTCCTAAAATAAAACATAATCAATGCCTCTTAAACATAACCTATAGTTCATAAATAAAGGTTGGTCCTAAGCCAAAAATGTGAGTTAGATAATTTATGATAAAAGGATTCAAATCAATTAGATCTTTAATATCAAGGTCAAAGTCATGGAAAATATCAATAGTGAGATGGCAAGGTCTCAAACTTCCACACACATTAAACACCCTAGAAGTCACTTAAAAGAGGATAAAGAACTTAGTCTAGGCTTTTTTAAACATATGGAAAAGGGAAAAAATGTTTGGGATATATTTAGGTCTATATCAGTCAAACATGAGGCCAAAAAGTCACTTTGAAACACAAGATGAAACTTGATAAGGTTTGAGTATGTTAGGTTTCAATATCTCATACATAGTCAGTCCATAACCTATAGGTGACCTATTAGAGGGTAAATTCATTATTAATCCTAATGAAGAGTCATAAATGTTTATAATTACTATGAAACTTATTTGTAAACTTTATTAAAGTATAAGACCATTGATAAGGTTAATAATTAGAATATGAAGGCTAAGTTTCATAGTATGTAGTCAAGCATTCTAATGGTTATCTACAAGTATATTTGAGAGACAATTCAACCTTAAACCTAAAGGATAGGTAGAGTTGGATAAGATGTTTTAAGGGGGGTTTTAAAACTCAATGGGAACTTAAAAAAATTCATGAACCTTATAGGGGTTAATGATACAATTTTGAAGGTCCTAAACACACAATACACAATCAAAAATATTTTAAGGGGGGTTTTAAAACTCAATGGGAACTTAAAAAAAATTCATAAACCTTATAGGGGTTAGTGATACAATTTTGAAGGCCCTAAACACACAATACACAGTCAAAAAGCTCTAAAAAACACCTATAGGCTACATAATAGCAAGCTAGTCTCAAGGCTTAAGAATAAAATAACAAGGATGATTGATATGATCTACGGTCTACTACAAGTACAAAAAAGGTCATAAGGTGTATTTATATTGAATCAAACATAGAGAATATTGATGAAAATTGAGTATTTAAAACCTACACATAGTCAACACACACACTAGAAGACCCTACCTGTCAGGAGATAAATTATTGTTTTGAGGGTCCTACAGGTATAATCATTCCTTATAAATTTTTATATATGGTTTTAATTACTTTAAAAATATTTCCATGACCTCTTTGAGGTCATAAAATTAGTGTATTTACTCACTATTTTATCTTAGACCTTACCCACTCTATAGGCAAGAGATTTAGGGGTCCATTTGAGCTCACCAACACAAAACAAGTATTCCAGAACTTAAAGAGTCACGAGGGAAATAAAAATTCATGAAAATAGTCTCCATATAACTTTAGGTGGAAACAACACTCAATGTTGAGGCCAAATGCCCTTGAGGGCCAAAAAAGAGGAGACTAACTTAAACCCCAAACACCCTGATCAGTGTACCAATTGCATATATAATCATAATGAGAACTTATATATCATGTAGAATAATGTGAATGTATTTTATATAGGTTTATTAACTATTCAAATTATTTTTAATGAATTTTGAGACCCAGAACTCAAAGTAGACCTCTCTCTAGCCTCAAGAATACTAAACAAGCCACCTAAAGAGCAATTTCAAAAGCTCATACCTTTGCTCACACTTTGCATGGGATTTGTAACCTTTTAAAAAAGTTGAAAGGGTTAGATAATAAGTGTTTATAAGTGGAATGAGTTCATTTACTGATTTTTTATTTATGAAAAATCGTTAAGACCCCAAATAGGTCTTAAGCATCTCCTAAATACTAATAGTGACCAATCAAGGGAAAAATGACTAAAATGCATATCTAATGAAATAGTTTGATTCTAAAACATATTTTATTTTTTTAATGATTCCAAGGATGTTTCTCACATGTTATTTTATGCTGAGATCATTTGTACGTATTTTTACAAACAACCTATTTTGCATGTTTTTAGTGTTTTGAAGGTGTTTTGACAAGGGGAAATCTTTGAAATCATGGGATGAGGTCATTTTGGAGTTTTTATAGACATTAAAGTCTAAAAAACTGTACATTTTATTATATAAATGATCATACCAAGCCTATTTTCCAAGGCAATCTCAAATAGGCTCAAAATGAGACTATGTGCTAAGCCATTTCATGGTTTGCATACTTTTATAGGGTCTGAAGACCTAAAAATTGACATGGAGATTTATTATTAAATAATTAATTTAAATAAAATTATATTTGGTGATTTCAAAAGTGTTTTATAATTCTTTATCAATAAAATAGGGTCTTAAGCAAGGAGGCTTAATTGGGACCTAATTCATGAGAGAGAAAGGTAGAAAAAGTGGGTTTACACTCAGATTTTGAAGATGAAAATTGACATGGAGATATAAATAAATAATGGTTCATGTAATATTCCATTATTTTCTCAGTATAATTTATACAAATTCCTACATAAGGAGGTTTATGGGTTTTTAGGAATACAAGGAAATTAAGCCTAGTGAGGGATTAGTGAGAAAAATGAATTCCTAGGAGTTGTTACAGGAACCAAAATGGTGTTTCTTAGAAATAATAACATATTTTAATGCAATTAATGATTTTTTAATGAGATATAGAAGATGCACTTGAGTTTTGGGCCTCTTAGACCAAACTAGGTGTGGAAAATGAAGAGTTACAAGACACCTATGCACATGAATGATGGAATGGTAGGTCAAAGGAGTTTCTTAAGGCATGTTAGATGTTTAATGAGTTAAATTATATTATTTAAATTTTAATTCATGGATTTAAACTCAATTTTTCACTCCTATCATACAAATAAGGAAAATTTTCAAGAATCTAGTCAAGGTGTCAAGCAAGTTTGTAACACCTATACCACTTGGAAGGTTGGAGCTTATTTAAGAGTAATAAACATGGAATTTGATGTCTATTTGGATTATCTCATAACTAAAATTATTTATTTAACTCTCATATACACTTTTCAATCATCTTCTACCATACCTATCTCTTTTTCTCCTCACCATTCTTTATAAGAGCAACCACTTTTAGCTAAGTTTATATGATCCACATTTGGTATAATGAAGCCCTGCTAGTTTAAATACTATATTTTCATTTAAATAAATATTTTAATTCTATTTTTAAGTTCATAACTTCTTATCTAAGTGTTTGAAGTAGTTCATAGTTTAATGATAAGTGATAATCATCTATCTTTATGTTCACTTTACTCTTTCATGTTTTGTGCAAGTAGTCTGCTCTCTAACAAGTCACATGAAGTTTAATTAGTATCATTTTCTATATATAAGTTTAAATAATATAATTCATTTCTAAAATCAAGCATTTTATTCATTCACCTTGAGAAGTTCAATGCATATCACCTTCATGTTTGAAATACTTATGTTAGAGTAATCTAGGATGTTGAAGCTAGTCTTGTGAGTCATCTTTCATAGTGCAAGTATATATTAGTATAGTGGAGTTAAAAATGGTGCATCACATCTTTATATTATGTTACTTTCATGTTCTCTCTATCTATTTTCACCTAAGAAAGTCAGTAGTATAGGTGGTAATCTATCAAAGATAAATCTAGGGAGATAGCCCATCAATCTAGAGGTTTACCTCTAATATAGGCAACCCACAGTCCTAGAGGTAATAAAATGTTTCAATTAGTTTGGATAAGTCTTTAACTAACTCTCTAAGGGTGAAAATTTGAGTGACAATAGTTATAATGGTTACCCTAAATTAATTAGGAACATTCTACCTAACCTCTTAGATTCTGATGATGATAATCTAGATAAGATAAGCCTCAAGATCGAAACCTCCAATATTTCTGCACACATCATCACCCAACTTCCTCCTTATTTGAAATCTATATCTTATCAAACACTTTATGATGATATACCTATTATCTTAACCAAAAATAGACACTCTATCCACCACATATCATTTGCTGACAAAGTCATTACTACATGTATCATCAACTTGTATACACCTAACTATGATGATGGATATGCTTTATATGACCCTTTTTTAGCAGGATTCATCCAAGATATAAATGTATAATTTCTCTGATATCTCTCTTATTTATTTTAGTCTTTTTGTTCATCATTTAGCATTAATTCCTTTATATCACCTAATACTAATCTTTCTATTATTAATCACAAGGTAGAGATGGAACACTCACATAATATGCCTCTGGTAATAGAAAATCCACTTAATACTATGCTAATGGATCATTCTATAATAGGAACTTATCACTTTTCTAGATACATGACCCTTATAGTTTACTTCCTCTAAAGATTTTATCCATTGTCCTTAAACATGCTTCATAGTTAGCCTTACCTTCAGATGAGCTTAGTCTAGTTTATAATCCATCCCCACCTTTCTTTGGTGATGGTATTATTATTTTATCATAGCTTGATCCCATACCCACCAAATTATCACATCAGCTTTATTGTAATATCCACAAGGTTATTGGTCATTAGACCAAATATTGCCAATTATATCATCCACCCTAGGATTCTCCTTCTACCCCTCCATTTAGTAGGCCCCCAAAGTCTACTACTATACAAATTTGTTTCTTTAACATGATATATAACCACTCTTCCACTCATTACCAAAAACCTAGGCAATATGTCAACACATTATGCCCTGTCATTGCTCAGCCTAAAGATAAGACCATACCTCCTCCTAAGCTATTACCAGAGTATACACATAAATATAGGAAATTATAATATATTTGTCACAAGTGTGGTAAAAATAATAATAATTGTTGTCACATTATTCAATATCATATTCATAACTTCCTATAGTTGACACTTGTACCAATCATTCCTCCTTATAAAGGTCACACACGTAAGAAGGCTCCTCCTTCCCCATAGGTTGCACCTCTTTCTCTCCCTAGATACTATTCCCACAAATAAATTCATCCCTCACCTTGATTATTATATAGACAAGATCCCACATTAATATTATTACTCATCATTTATGCCTACCTTTTTAGTTGAGAAGATATGGAAGTCTTCTTTTCATGAAGATTAACGAGACTCTAGCTATCATCAAAATTTATCTTAATCTAGATTTTTTAGTTATTATGTATAACATTTATGTTCAAATATGTTAGTATTTGTGAAAATTACATGGTGTTATTTCACATTGTTATATGTTATGATTCAGATTAGATTTATGATCCATTTTTATATCTCTTATACACTTGACTATGTGTCAAACTTTGATTGCACTTATCTATTTTATATGGATCATTCTATTATGCTTTATGTGTATTATATAGTTTCATTTACTTTAAAATTTCTTATGTATTCTTATAATTATTTTCATGAATTCACACTTATGATTATGAGTTCACTTATTTCATAGATTCTTTTTCTTTTACAATGATTCTTTACTATCTTATCTCTTTAAAAATAGATAATTATTGTTGTGACTTACAAACCTTGATTTAGTTAGTATTAAATATCTACCATATACTGATTAAATTTAGATCTCCTTTATTATTTTATTTTCCTTTCACATATTAAGCATACATATAGTTTACACATGAGATTACATACTAGTTCATAGGTAAGCTTAAGTGTTTAGTCAATCATATCTTTAGTTACTATTATCACCAAATATTTCACCCTAGAGGATTTTTTTCAAGACTCCTCCAAATTTGGGCAATATGGGAATACTTTTAGGTATGTGGGTGTAGACACCGAAATCGTGTCTATCCCTTGGTCATCCTCCCCCTTGGTCTCCTTGGTCCACCCCATAAACATTCCTAACCCACACACTTATTAATTTAAAATAAATTAACTATTTTAAATTAATAACCCCCTTGACACATCACCCATGCCTCCCTCACCCCATGCCAAATCTTAATTACTTAAACCCCATTTCATCCCTCCCACTAACCTCTTGCGCTCATTTAATCTACCTTGGACCATTTTCCAATGATAGTTAGACCTGACAGTTGCAAGAACAGGCAAAAAGGCTAAAAATAGCCTCTTTTCCCATTCTTCAGCCACCGACGTCAGTCATTATTTAGTTGACATCAGTGGTTTTGCCGATGTCAGTTCCTTTAAGACTACATTTTTGCTTCTATTGCTGGCCCGCCCATGAATGTGAATTCTCTTGCTCTAGGCTTACAACTCTCTCACTCCTCAACTTCTTGCAGGCATCAACATTTCAACAATACTCTCTAGGCTCAAAGGTTTTGCACTAGTTATTCCACACCAAATTGAAGGTTGCACGACATCTCTAGCATCAGCCACAACGGAAATAGACCTCCTACACTTCTGCCTCTCCACCCACAGCTAAGTATTTCAACTAGTTTTATTTTAGTATCTTTTTAAATACATTAGCACTCAAAATACTGCCCATTTCCAAGCACTATTGACACAACCCAGTTTGTTCTTCTTGGAGAGGCTGAAAAGCCTTCTCTCACCCTTATCTCCCTTTTAACGTTGTCCCCTATCTAGTCCCTCTTTCAGGCCACACTCTCTACCCTGCAAACTCATCACAAGCCATCAAACTCCCACAGACCTCCCAAACCACTTTGCTAACCACAAGCAAACTTGAGACTCATCCAAAGCCTTATTACTCCAACTGACGCTGACCACTAGGCCCATTTCCCCTACTGACATCGGCAGACTAATCGACGTCAGTGACCTTGACCTACCAACGATGGCAGACTAACTGACGTCGATGACTGTGGAGGACAGATTGCCACATATAGGTACGCATTTATTTCTATCTTTTTTGTTTAGTCTTTTATCATTTCCTTTTCTAGCAGCATTATGTTCTTTATCAATCAGTGGACTATCACCCTTCTAGGAAGTCTTTGCACTTTTGGGATCAAGCATTGCTTGGCAGTCCACTACCTACCTATCTAACAATTTTATTGTTTAAAGTCTCTCTCATCTATAGGTGTCATCCTCCATAGCCAAAGAGGAGCTCTTTCAGTTGTTTTGATACGGTGTGTAAAACTTCATCTGGGTATGTACAAACCCCTGACCATTACTTTAGTTTCTTTCATCTTCTGAATGTAGAAAAGCAAAAATAGTTAGAAACATTCTGGCACACCTAGTGGGACACTAGGACTTTTCCGTGGGTTCATACTTTTTCTTCTAAAAGCAAACTTTTCATATAGGTGCATTAAGTCTCTTCTTGCATCTTTTTCTTCTATCTCTTCTGAAAGACACCATCAACAAAGTTAAAAAGAATCATTCTTTTTCTTTCTTTTTTGCATCTTAGAGTAGTAAAACTCATACTCTTCAACCTTTTCTCTACTTGTCTGCATTCAAACACACATTTCAATTTGGGCTTAAAATCTATTGCATCTCATTTTTGCCTGAATGCATATTTAGTCCACACATCTAGTAATTAAAACTGCATCATGAATAAAGCGTAGTCCACTTATGTTACACGACCAGACCACTTTCACAATCAAACATCTAAACATACTTGAGACAAGGTCTGACTAGGATTTCATCACCTAGCAGATACCTTACCCTTCTTGGTAATCCTACTTGGACTTCACTACCAAGGGGAGAGCCCACTCTATTCTCTGCCAGAGTATAAAATCTAGGGGAATTATATACTGGCTAAGTGACCCAGCTTATCTTTGGGCTCGTGAAGTGAAGGGAGCTTGCTCCTTAGCACCAGTCCATGTACGGAACCTAACACAGACTTTTGAGCACTGAAACTAACCCAAAACCAACCTTAGACATCTTCTTCTAGGACTCGTTCTAAAAGCCAACCTCCCACACACATTCTAAGGCATAAGCCAACAAAGACTCTAAAAATTTATTCTTAGGAATTTAACGTTTAGGGTCTACTTGTCTTCATCTTCTTTTCTATTCTTATTTGGTTATTTGAGCTAGTAAGGAAATATTATCTTACCTTGAATGGTTTTGACATGTAGTCAAACCAAGACTCTTGTTGACCACGTGAGGCAACAACCACTCCCACCTTCACCTTCCTTAACCAGTCCTCTAATGGAGTATCATTTAGAGACTGAATGAACTCCTACCCAACCAACCCTGACTCAGCCTCCCATTGTCCTTAAGGGGGACCAAGACTTTAAAAGGTTCCTTGACCTTAATGTCAAGGCCCTTCAACACTATCTCACATGAAGTCAAATGCGAGACTCTTTAGGCAACCAATTTATGGGATGCCAACCTCTTTAGTTGAGATGGCCATCATATCAACAGCATTTGTAATCCAGCCCATAGACACCCAAGCTATCACCTTGACTAATAACCAACCCATGATTAATCTTCTAAGCGTGGCTTCTCCTTCTATCTCTGGGCCCACTTCCATTGGGGTTTCGACCCCCCATCAACCACAGACTATTCAATAAAGCTCTACCCCTTTCCAAAATCTAGTTGTCTCCATCCCACCTACTCTTGCCCCCATCAACACTAGGGTGGCTACTCATCCATTGGCTAGTGTTGCCACAATCCAACCACCTCTAGCAACATCAAGCCTAGTCGTACCTTTTACCTTCACGACACAACCACCCTTGACCTCCACTTCTATCCTAATGACTAGCTATCAATATGTTGTGCCTATACAAGTGCAATCAACTATGTCATATGCCCCTTCTAGCACCTTCTAAGTGCCTTACAACCTAAGGGGTGCCCCACCCACAAATCCGTCAGCTGATCTAATCAAAATGCTAATGGACAAAATGTCTAATCTTGAGACCTTAGTTTTAGGCTTGAGAAATGTCCTTTCATATGACCAAATTTGTAATGAACCCATCCATCCCTCCATCCCAATCTAGCCATATCCCAGTCAGTGGGAACTTCCTAAGTTTACTCGCTTCTAGAGTAAAGAAGACCCACAAAAGCACCTACGAGCATTCAGACATGCTTGTTACCTGATAGCTCATGATGATGCGTTACTACTACACACATTCCCCATGTCACTTTTTGGTGCTGCTCTCAACTGGTACAACTCTCTCCCCAGACACTCTCTTTTCACATTCACCCAACTGGCCCAACTTTTCCTTGACCACTTCTTGATCAATATCACCAAAAAGGTCTCTATCATAGATCTATACTCTATCAGATAGTTTGATGATGAATCCATAGCCAATTTTGTTTCCTGTTGGAGAGGCCTAATCAACCATCTCTCCTTTTATTTACCTCAACCTGAGCTCATCGAACTCTTTTCCCAAGCGTGTGCCAAACATAGTTCCTCTACCTTGCGGGTCCAAACTTTCCACACCTTTGATGAAGCTTTCATGATGGCTAAGTAGCTTGAATTCCGTGCCATTAAGGAAAACAAAGTCAAATTACAGAGTAAAAACCCCAACACCAAGACAAATGACTCTTCCTCTAAACCTTCTTCTTCTAATTCCAAATCTAAGACATCAGCAAATGCTTTAGTCATTAAACCATCATCTTCAACAACAACCAACTAGCCCAAACCTTGTACATCCCAAAGTATCACATGACAATTCCAACAAAGATATGTGTAGCATTAGTATACTCCACTAAGAGAATCATACGTATCTGTGTTAGATAAACTTGTCAAACAGGGAGTCCTCAATCTCCCCCAAATTCAACCACCCCCTCAATTTGATCCCTCATTTGTCATCCCTGTGTGGTACAAGGAGAACGACTTTTGCAATTGTCACCGTGTCAAAGGCCATGACACAGCCAACTATAAGACTCTCAAGAACATCATTCAGGACATACTAGATAAAGGTGACCTTGTTTTGGATAACCCAAATGTGCCACCCAATCGAAGCATAGACATCTTTAAACAACATTTTCCCAACCATCCTCCTATCCAAAAGAATGTGCAGACCATGATTGATGACTCTCAAGAGCATAATATACGCATAGTCAACATAGTCTCACCTCTCATGCCTGACCAACCTCTCTCACAGTCTCAAGAGGTTATTCCACCCATCAGTCCATCACATGTGGATGAACCCTCTTCTCCTGTTAGTTCTCCATTGAATTCCCTTATATTGGAGGACACCTTGACTATACCAGCACCACTAGCCCCGCCTTCCTCCTTGCTACCAATGGAGGACCCTACCCTTCCTACTCCTCAGCCACAAGTAGAAGGTACAATCATCCCTACCCTCTATCCTCTTGAGGAGCCACATTCTATGATTCCTTCTCCACCAAGAGAAGACCCTATCTCTCCACCTTCTTTGACCAAAGACAATCCAGTTATGACTCCCTCATGCCTTAGGTCTGAGACTGCTATACCTAACACATTTTCGGCCCTGCAACCATCCACATCTTTTGAAGGACCAAAGCCTCATCCAACATCTTCCCAACCATTCTCTCGATTGGTGGAGAAACTAGGACTTCTCCAATTGAGGAAATTAGAGCATCAAGTATTATGGGAGTGACTCAAAGCTCCTCATCCTGCCCAGCCTATCTCATCTCATGCTGCCAACCCTCCCATGACAAAATCTCCAAAAGTCCCCAACATAAACTAGATTTCTACTTCTAAACCTTCAAAACCTCAACCATCCACATCAAAACCTAAACCCTCATCCACCACAAGTCACTCAGTGTTTGCCCCGTCACTAACCTCACTCACCCGCAAGTGAAGGTAGACTTGAACCTTGCCTCACCCAATAGTGGTCCTCAAACCAAACCAAAGACAGCTACTAAACCATGATAGTGAACTCCTCCTCCACCATCACCATCACCTTTGCCCTCCATTTTGGGCCCTTATCCTTCTACCCTAATAGGAGTGATCCCTACTCCAACCCCTAACCAAAGCAAGTTACCTCCACTACTTCCTTTACCTACCACAAGCCTACCACCTTTGAAAAATTTGGAACCTCTCATGAAGAAAGTGTCGTCTACGCAATTGGCCGCACCACCAACCCAAAAGGTGGTACAAAAGCCTCCTTCAACACCTCCCAAGTAAAAGTCATCAACACCTCATGCATCAACAAGCACTGACCCCTTAGTGGGTTCATATGCTTTGATATTGCACCAACTTTTGTAAACCTCTAGCATAATCCTTCTGCCTATTAAACCATTCCAACCACTTGGGTTAAAACCTTCTTAGTTTGATGATATTAAAATTTGTCTATATCATCACACATCAGGACATGATACCAAGAATTATTGTGCCCTCAAGGTTGTCATTTGCCAATACATAGAAAAATACACCCTTCTCCTTGAGGATACTATCCACAGATCTCCAACACCATCTCATGCCTCCCAAACTTCTTCACCTTCACACTCATCAACTCTCAGATCAAAACCATCTTAGTTTGATGATGCTAAATTTTGTGCGTATCATCACACACCTAGACATGATACTAAGCATTGTTGCGCTCTTAAAGCTATCATTCATCAAAAGGATAACCTTCTCATTAAGGATCCTCTTGACCATCCTTTGACCAAACCATTGACACCATCCCATGCATCTCAAACATCCTCACCTAAATCGGGATCCCCTCATCAGACTATGATCCCTCTACCACCTTTAACCCCATTATTTGAAATCAACACCATCAATGTGACCACCAGTTCACAAAACATGAAGGACAAAATGAAAACAAAGGTTTTTATCCCTTCAACATATCCTTCCATCAAGCCCTCTCAACCACCACAACCCAAGATTTCAACCTTGGACACATCTCGACCAACTTCTTCAAAACCAATTCGTGACTCCATGGTAAAACAATCTCATCAAACCTATGTGAAGGCATCTTTGGATGATCTCATTCAAATCTCTCCACAACATCATTAAACCTTGAGCAAGGCCTTATAGGTAGTGAAGGTCCAACCTGGAGACCCCCAACCACTAGCTGCCTTGGTCACATCATTACCTACCATTGCCTCCATCACTTTCAGTCATTCTAAGATTCCTGCCTCAAACCTTGAAGATCAAAATCTTGCCCTCTTAGACTAAGCCTATCAGATAAAAGCTTCACAGGATTCATCCTCGCATCGCACTCCTTGTCAAAGAGGAGCTTCATCATATTCTCTCCATGTCATTCATCCAACTAATTAATTATCTGCCATGGGTGCCAAAACATTCTCCCTACCAATAGGGGGAGTTCAAATTTATACCAACTATCATGACATCAACCAAACATAGACCAAGCATCGACCAAAACATTGACCAAGCATCGACTAGACATTGACCAAGCATCGACCAAACATCGACCAAACATTGACCAAGCATCGACCAAACATCAACCAATCAAGCATAAATCAACACGTGACCAATATGAAATGGAGTAAACAAGGAAAATTTGCTCCTAATTGGCTCAGACCTTACATCATCATGCACAAGTATGGGTCAGGGACTTATCGCTTGTCTTCTCTCGAAGGCTAACCAGAACTTGAGCCTCTTAATGCCTTGCATCTGCGACCATTCTACTGTTAGTCGAGTACTCGTTCACTTGACATTTAACTTGAGCTCTTCCCTTGAGCAATCCTAGTCTCTTAATCCTCATTCCTTTCAACCCTATTCCCCTAAACAAACACTCTATAACCCTTTTATAAAGTATAAATGCTTTGTCCTAATAAAAGGAGCCCTTAAACTTCTATAGTCTTGTCCATGATTTAAAATTATGTCAAAAAAATATTGAGATGTCAAAATATCAAAATGTCATAAATTTTAAAGGCAGACTGCTCCCTCGAAGGATAGCTATACTATCATTGTTGTAGCTAATAGACTGCTCCCTTGAAGGATAACTATTCACAACTCTCCTATATGTATAAAGCAAAAATAGAGACCACTCCTTCGAAGGATGGCTATGACTAAAATCTTGCTATAAACAACACTTTCTTAGAAGCTTTCCATATCGATCAGCTTCACATATGACCACAAAACAAAATGACTTCCCTATGTAGACTTCCCGCATTGATCAGTCTGCCCCAAAAAAAAAAAAAAGGTCATGGACTTGACTTGTAGTCGTTCTCAGGGTCTCCTATAAAAAGGGGCAAAGTTATCCATACTAAAAAGGGTTACCCTCTCTTCACATATCACATCACCTACTCAAGGGACTTCGAGCTCATTTTAATGTCAAAGTGATTTGCTTACTTCTCTAACACAACCAATGGTCAACAACGTAATGCATGAATGGGACTTTTGTTTCTAAAAACCCCCTACCTATGCTATCATTATGGTTCTTGTCAATGAAAGGGCACAATACCTTTCACTTCCTTCATACCTTTGGTCACATTCAACCAAATAATTTGCCAACCAAACCAACCAAACCTGTTTTTGACCACTAAACATTCTCATAACCTATTCACACTAGTTTCCATGGAAACCAATACACATGGAAACTATCGACCACACAATTTATGTCCAGCATAAACCATTACTTGCTGAAGCATAAATAGACTCATTTCATTTTTAGCATACATCCATCACTAATATGGATAATTTCTAGGGATGAAAAATCTTGACCACTGTTACAGAATACACCATCACACAATATGGAAAAGGCTGTAACATCATCTTACCCCTCATCATTTCAAGCATGTACCATCAGACATATGGGATGTGCTAAATCGTTCTCATGACCCCACCAACCACATCAGCCACTTCGACCCTCTTCCTCCCTTTTTGGTAGAACTACATTGGCCTGAGGCCCTAACAACAGGGGCTATGTAGGCAGCACTCAGATGACATGACATTTTCTGGGGTTAGCTCAGCCACATCCATTTATTCATCTACTTGATGGACAAACCATTTAACCTTTCACCATGACTTCACCATGATCGAGACCCAATCCATAACCGACCCTCTTCCTCCCTTTTTGGGAGAACTACATTAGCTTGAAGCCCTAACAACAGGGGCTATGTAGGCAGCACTCAGTTGACATGGGGTCTTCTGAGGTTAGCTCGGCCATTCCTTTGTCCATCCTCGACCAATGACCTTAGAGATCACGACTATCTCCTCAGACCATGACCACTTCCAAGACAAATTTGCCTTGGTTGTTTTTTCCCTTGCTACCTTATGAGTAGTTAGCAAATTGTCCACAACCCCTACAAGTATTGGATCGTGCTCCAGTTGATCCCCACTACTTGTGGCCTTTTTTGTGTTTTCTAAGAACACTTCCTGAGCCTAGGATACTTTGCACATGATGACCATTGGAGCTACAACTTGGATCATTTAACCCAATTAGCTACAACTAAATGTTGGGGCCCAGTTATTTCAATTTTAGCACTCCTCAACCTTTGACCATGACAATTTGACCTACCTATCACGTGGTGTGGTATACGCGCAATCTCACCCTTTGCAATGTTCACACCCTAACCTTCACCCTTTCTATCCACTCTCTGTCAAATTGACACCCAATCTCAGGTTCCCTTCCCTCGACTCTTACTTTGAGGGGGGAACACCTCATCCCATACCTGGGGCAACCAACTCCTATTTTTGTCTTGCAGTTCATCAAGAACAACCAACAAGACAAAAAGGGGAAAATGTAGACACCGAAATCATGTCTATCCCTTGGTCATCCTCCCCCTTGGTCTCCTTGGTCCACCCCCTAAAAATTCCTAACCCACACACTTATTAATTTAAAATAAATTAACTATTTTAAATTAATAACCCCCTTGACACATCACCCATGCCTCCCTCACCCCATGCCAAATATTAACTACTTAAACCCCATTTCATCTCTCCCACTAACCTCTCACGCTCATTTAATCCACCTTGGACCATTTTCCAACGATAGTTAGACCTTGTAGTTGGAAGAATGGGCAAAAAGGCTAAAAATAGCCTCTTTTCCCATTCTTCAGCCACCAACATTGGTCATTATTTGGCTGACATCGGTGGTTTTGCCGGCGTCAGTTTCTTTAAGACTACATTTCTACTTCTATTGCTGGTTCCCCCATGAATGTGAATTTGCTTACTCTAGGCTTACAGCTCTCTCACTCCTCAACTTCTTGCAGGCATCAACATTTCAACAATACTCTCTAGGCTCAAAGGTTTTGCACCAATTATTCCACACCAAATTGAAGGTTGCACGACATCTCCAGCATCAACCACAATAGAAATAGACCTCCTGCACTTTTGCCTCTCCACCCATAGCTAAGTATTTCAATTGGTTTTATTTCAGTATCTTTTTAAATACATTAGCACTCAAACTACTACCCATTTCCAAGCACTATTGACACAACCCAGTCTATTCTTCCCAGAGAGGCTAAAAAGCCTTCTCTCACCCTTATCTCCCTTTTACCCCTGTCCCCTATCTGGTCCCTCTTTCAAGCCACACTCTCTGCCCTTCAAACCTAGCACAAGCCATCAAACTCCCACAGACCTCCCAAACCACTTTTCTAACCACAAGCAGACTTGAGACTCATCCAAAGCCTTATTACCCCAACCGATGCTGGCCACCAGGCCCATTTCCCCTATCGACATCAGCAGACTAACCGACGCCAGTGACCTTGACCTACCGACGCTGGCAGACTAACCGATGTTGATGACTGTGGAAGACAGATTGCCATATACAGGTATGCATTTATTTCTATCTTTTTTGTTTAGTCTTTTATCATTTCCTTTTTTAGTAGCATTATGTTATTTATCAATCAGTGGACTGTCACCCTTCTACGAAGTCTTTACACTTCTGGGATCAAGCATTGCTTGGCAGTCCACTACCTACCTATCTAACAATTTTCTTGTTTAAAGTCTCTCTCATCTACAGGTGTCATCCTCCACAGCCAAAGAGGTGCTCCTTCAGTTGTCTGGATACGGTGCACAAAACTTCATCTGGGTACGTACAAACCCCTGACCATTACTTTAGTTTCTTTCATCTTCTGAATGTAGAAAAGCAAAAATAGTTAGAAACAGTGGGTTTACCTATAATATAAGTAAACCTCTAGGTTTAAGGCCCAATTCCCTAGATTTACCTTGAGATGATTATCACTAAACTAACTATTTTATAGTGGAAAAAGATATAAAAGTATGAATTAAATAGATAGAATATAAGGGGGTGATACACAAAAATTATTTACATAAGACCATCATACTTATTTCACAAATAAATAAGGCCTAAAATACTATATTTAAAATCCTAGAATGATCCAATATTAGTATTTCAATATGAAAGTGCTATGAATAAGAACTATCCAAGGTAATTGAGCCATATGTTATTTTCAGACACTAAGTATCATTATACACTTTAAAATATATCCATAAACTTGAAAACACTTCATATGACCTACTAGAGTGGAACAACTTACATCAAACATGAAAAGATTGAGAGAAAGCAAGGATAAATTCATATCTCTTAATTATTCACTATATATCTCTTCACACACTTAAAAAAAATGTTCATGAACTCAAAAATATATTTCATTAATTATTCAAATATAAATTACAACATCAATCCAATAGGGCTTCAACATACCTAGAGTGGAATTTGTCTAGAAGAGCCAAAATGGATACTACTTATAGAATTTGAGAGAGGGGAGAAGAGAATGAAGTCCAAGAGTCACTAGAACACTTGTAAAGCTAATAAAATGAGTTTCATATATATTATAATGAATTATGAGATGGAACATGAAAGTTATATGTGGAAAAATGTCCCTCAAAGGCATGAAACTCCTCAAATGTGGCATAGGACTCTTTAATTACTTGTCTAGAAACTACCTTCATCATTTTGACTTATATGAGCACTCCATAGAATAATAGGGATAGGTGTGATAATTTAAATATGAATTATGGGTTATGAAAATTCTCAAACATTCATTAGAGGTGTCCCTTATCATAAATATTCTTTTGGCCAAGTGTTCTCACTGCTTGTAGTCATAATCACTCTTCTTTCACTCACCCTTAAAATTTGGCACCAAAATGTGCTTCAATTTTCCAATATAATCCATATAGGGGAGTGTAAGTCACTTGTGAAGAGTCATCATTCCCTTAGATTCATTAGGTATACCTTAAAATGCATCTCACTTAGATTTTTCACTTTCTCACATGGTGGTCATTGCTTGTTCACTATGTCAGTTTGGACTGGTTGAGATGAAGGTATTAGAGGAGGAACTTTTGAGATTTGATGAACAAATAAATGAGTATTAGATTCTATATTAGGTCCCATACTAACTCCCAAAGTCACCTTCATCTTTTGAAACCCTTATATACCTACACAACATAAATAAATGTTAGGAAAAGTAATTTTCCACCATATCCATACAAGTAGGGTATAACTCAATCTAATGAAAAGGAGGCCTATAGAGTCATCTAAAATATAAAATAACTTTCATGCTCTTTATATCCCTCTTGGGTGCCTTTCATACTTCATTTTCCTCATCAGGTCATTATCAAGGGTTTTAGATAATTTAGAGCATTTTTCACCCTTAAGGTTTGTTCATAAAGTTGTGACACTATAACCCTAAAAAAAATACACTAGAATTTTATTTGGGACACTATATAAAATATACTATCCCTCGAGCTTCTATGCTAAGCCTCCATGCTATTGTGAGCTCTAAACCTTGCCTTCTCAAACTCCTTTCTTCATTCTACATACTTTGAGATGTTTTTAAGCCATGAAATTTCTTATCTATGTATTTCCTTATAAATTTAGGTTTATAACACGTTATATCTCCCCAAATCCATGTTATAATTCTTTAGAATTCTTAGGTAGTTTTACAAAATGAAGGGATCCCCTTTAGGCATTAGGCCTAGACTATGACTTGTAGGGCATAACTTCATACTTGTAGGTTTAGGCCACCTTATAGGTTGATAACACTTTAAAATTATTCATGTTGCCTCATGTCTAACACAACCTTATAAATATCCTTTCAATGTCTCATTAGCTTCTAGTTTACCTTCTCATCATCTTTATGACCAACCTACAAGAAATGACCTTTTAGGAGTGTCATTTGTCTAAGATATAATAGAGGGAACCTCAACTATTTATCTATACAATAGGATGGTATGAGGAGATTATCCAAGTTATATGGACCATATGTGTTGAATTTAAAGGCTGGGTTACACTCTTAGCACCCTCAAAATCCTTAAAATCTCAAGATATGCTCTTGAGTAACTCACTATGTGTAGGCCTTATATGCTAACTATAGATTGCACTTGGAAACTTATCCATGCCCTATTTACATACTATGGGAGTATCATGAAATTATATTTATACTTTAGATTCCTTTTCAAAAATTTACACACCCAACTTTCTTTGCTAGATCTTTAAGATATGACTTTCTCTTAACTAGACAATGTTAACAAGCTATGACTACATTCTATGTTCCGCTTACCTATAGGCTTATATTTTGTCTTAAATATTATATATAATTCTTTAATACTATATTTAAGTCTTATAATACCATTTTACATTCATCTATACTTTTTTTCATCATATTTATGCTATTCTATCCTCTAAATCACTATGTTTTAACTCACTATCATGCCATAGTTGATTGTAGCTGACCAATTTGGAGTAAAAAGGGGTATTACATGTGAATATAAATCCTTTAAACATATTATTCACACTTAATGCCATTTTAATGTCTTGAAACTAGATTTAAATAACAAATGTTCATGTTTGTAGATGTAATCACCAAGGTTTGACTTATGGTACTTTAGGTACCTATAGTCAGGTTGTAATTAGTCTCCTTAAGAGCAATTGTGCACCTATAGGTTGTGGTCAATAAAAATACCTTGTATTCCTTACCACCTTTATGTTATTTGAGACACTAGTATCTTTTTTACCTTTATAGGATCACTTACCGTGCATATATACTTCATTCTTCTTTAGACATTAAGGTCCTTAAAACTTAAAGCACTGTAGTAAATATTAAAATGTTTCAATTAAAAATTGTGTGATTTGGGAGCCTTATGTACATCACTTTTTGAATACTATATAGATGAAATATTAGGTAAATCAAATCTTAATACAAGTGATCACAAACCAAGGTGCTAAGGAAAGGTGAAGTAGAGCAAGCTCCATTGATGAAGATTTATTTATGCACAAGATAATCAAGCCATTAAAAAGGACATTTAGAACTCTAAGGAGGGTAAAATAGTGTATTAATTTTTTTTTTTTTTTTTGTGATTTCATTTATTTTTTTCACCTAAGCTCTCCTTAGTGTCTATACTAGAGGTGTTAGTATTTTAGTGTGTTTATTTCATTTGTTTTATGAGACTAATACAAGACTAACCCCCCTATATTATAATCCTTGTTCATAAGTTTCATTAATTTAAATGGTTAGTAAAATTTGAATCAATAATCTAAGGTTTGTATAGGTATCTCTTTTGATATAATTTTTAGGTGTGAGCTAAAACTACCCTAGATATTTTCTTTGTTTGAGCTATAATATCTTATATAAAGGTATGTAATAGTATACTTAAGAAGCAAAACCTTCAGTTGAGACCATCAAGCATCCTATATTTATTAATCTTAGAATCCTAGTTATGTTTTTTTGTGAGTGTGAAAAAGCTACAAATATAAAACACTGGTTCTTAAGATACTTGTTCACCAAAGAGACAACAAGAAACTCCATTTTAAAGACAAAATATTATTTTCTACCTTACCTTTACTTTTGAGTTTTATTTAAGATATACCTACTATAAGATATTTTTCCACCCATCTAACTCACTTGGTAATTTATCCTTTTTATTAAAATCCATGCACCTACCCATAAACTTGGTTAAACAACCCACAGGCTCAACCTACTATTCCACCAGTCATTTATTTTAACCACATACCTATAACTCATAACCTAGAGTGAAACCTAATTCCATAGAGATCCTAAAATGTTAGAGGCTACCTTGTTTAAAACTCTCTGAGGTGTGCATAAAACTCACACCAATTGAAAGAAAAACATTTGGCACTAGGAGGGTACACTTGTGTGTTTTGCCAATAAATAGGGGACCCATTATTACAGTGACACTCATGAGATTAACAAGGTTTAGGGCCTAATCCAGCCTTTTAGTTTCACCATTATCAAAATATAGTAGGCCTAGACCCACACCTATCATCCCTGAGATAGAAGAGTCCAAACACCTTCCCTTATAAGTAATGTCCCACCTATCAACCTTTTTATGGCTCAAAATTGGTTAATCAGATCTACCATTACCATCCCAGGGGACCAACATGACTTGCCACAAAATCCAAAAAAGTATCTACAACCCTTCTCCCCCTAAATTGTAATAATGATGGAGGAACATATCAAACATTTCAAGGCCACCTTCATATTAATTAATGTTATCCATGAGGACATTGCATGTAAGATTTTTCCATTTACTCTATAATATTCTTCTTATGATTGGTATCTCAATTTTAAGGAATATTCCATCACCCCATGCGATGAGAGTAAAAATATGTTCTTGGCATAATTTAGATAGGTAAATCCAAGTTTGGTATCTCAAATATTTACTATCATGAAAAGAGAAATTAACAAGTTAATATGAGCCTTCAATGTAAGATTAGAAAAGATGCACAATCAATTAAATGCCACATATAATCTAGATGATAATCTAACACTTGAGATATTCAAGAATGCCCTCAATCTTATTACTATAGTGTTCTTGTAAAGAGTTATTATTGCCAATACACTAGTTTTAGCATTCCAATAAGCTATAAACATTGACAAGTAGCTCAATCCACATATTATACCTCATAATCTAAGAGGTCAAGCATTCAACAATGAACTTTCATCCTTGAATACAATTCCATGCATGAATTAAAATTCTATTATATTCAATTAGAATTAGTTGCATACTCTACCTCTTATGACATAGACAATGAATTAGAATTATGATTTCATGAAAAATCATACAAAAAGAAATAACCACCAGTAGAATCAACATCGGGATCACACCAATGTAATATTTATTCAAGGTTTTGACTCTAATAAAGTTGAATTGGATTCTATACAAAGAATGATATAGAATTTGATCAACAATTTCATGAATATGTAGAAGAGGACGGGAAATAAAAATAATTAGAATTACAATAAAAATTATACCTTTTCAAGATATAATAGGCCTTTCAATAGGCCCACTAACAATGTAGAAAAAAAACAATCCAATAAGCTAACAAAAATCAATATCATTGAAAAACCATTTCCTAACTAGTGTAGGGTCTATAACACATCTCAGCATGGAGAGTTAGACTATATAGAATTTTTTGTAGCCTTTGAAATATTCCCAAGAGAGGTAACTAGACAAGAACAAATGATGAGTTATCTAAATATCCCTCATGAATCTATCCCTTCCAATTTAGCTATGATATTTGAGACTTTTGAGTCCTCCTTCCCTAATGAGGATGAAAATATTCCAAAGGATAACTTTGATGAAGTGCAAGCATTCTAGCAGTTTAACATGAATAATTATAACCTAAGCAACATGCATCCATTTAATAATTCTATTCCTCCCAATAATATGGTTATCCCTTTGAATCCTAAGGTTGATAATATTCTTCCTCCCCCTAAATGGAATGATTAACATTAGAATAGAGAGGAACAAAATAAAGGAGGATACAATATTATTGAGGATATGAAAAAAATTAAGGCCAACATTACTCTTCATGAACTAACACAAATCATAGAGTAGACGAAGATCTTATGGAAGTCCATAACAAGAAAGTTTATTATGAAAAAGTCCAAGATAACCAACAAAAATGTTATATACAATAACAAGCCTAAATTTTCCCCTTTCTTGTTAACCATTCAGGCATTCAACAAGAATATACATAATTGCCTGGTAGATTCCATAAATTTAGCAATGGTGATGCCAAATTACATTTATCATAAGCTTGGTTTAACACCAAATTCATCTAAGAGGATCATATCATAGCAGGATAAAATAGTAGTACCTATATTTAAAGAACTTAATAATGTGAGAATTCAAGTTGCCTCAGAACCTAGAGTACAAATAACTATCAACATATTGGTAGTGGATATTCCTAAAGGGTATGGGTTATTGCTAAGAAGATATTTGACAAAAATGCTAAATGGATATCTTTCAACAAAATTATCATATATTTGGCTATCTTGGAGAGGCATAGCCAACCAAATCAATATCTATCAAAATCTAAGGATGAAGCATCCTATTATGGAGTATAATAATGCCAATGATAAGGTAAGTTATAAATCTCCTAGACTTAGAATTTATATATTTTCCAAAAATCATGAAGCATCAGATGAAACTCTAATCCCTTCTCAATTATAAACCCTCCATTTCCATGGAGTAAGATCTAAGAAAGGATCAGGTGTCAGTATAGAGCTAACCAATCCATAAAGAAAGAAACTATTGGTAGGATATAGGATCTAATTTACATACACCAATAATATAGCTGAATATGAAGCCCTAAATATAGGATTATAGTTTACCCTCAAGAATAATGTTAAAGAATTGCTAGTATACAGATATTTTGAACTTATTATTAACTAGGTCAATAATAAATATCAATATAAATTATCATATTTGAAAAAATATAAGTAAAGATCCTAGAATTTAATTGAATCATTTTAAGTTTTCAACATAATATCTATCCTGAGAGAATAAAATAGAGCCATCAATTTAATCGATGCTTCGGAATTTTTTTTGGCACCCTTACATGATTCAAAAATATATAAGTTTTCCATTGAATTGATACCTTGTCCTTTAGTACCAAACAATGTTGAAAATTTTCAAGTGTTTGATGATGACCAACTAATTGTCCATTTTTTTATAAACTCAAGACAATTCAAATCTCAAATAATTGACAATTAGGAAATAAACCATAGGTGATATGAAGGATTGGATGAAGAAGGTGTTATCTAGATGAAAGATAGTTACCTCCCATTAGGAATGGTCACCCTAGAGAGGACCTTCAATACAAATCCTCAAGCCCAATCGTAGAGGCTTCTCAAGGTTAATGAATCCAAATTTAGTCCAGAAAATGTTAGTGATGAAAAGAATACACACTTTGTCAATATTGGTTTAATGTGCACATAATAAGAGAGACAAAAATTCAAGGGATTGATTATCAGGTATAAATATGTAATTGCATTGACTTAAAATGACTTAAGTATTTTCAATCCTAGAGTCATCACCCATACGATTCCCCTCAAGCCTGATCATAAACCATTTGGGCAAAGGTAGAGGATGGTTAATCCTATCTTGGAACCATTAATTCATAAGGAAGTGGAATAGCTACTAAGTGCTAGGATAATATTTCCTATTAGACATTCATCTTGTCTAGACAATCTAGTTCTGGTAAAAAAATAGTGGTAAGACCAGACTTGTGTTGAATTTAGGAATATAAATAAAAATTCAAATAAGGATAATTATCCCTTGCTTTCATTATATAATGTAATACAAATTATGATTGGGTTTGAGTCTTTCTTGTCTATATTTTTATGTTACAATCAAGTACTAGTTAAATTATAAGATAGGATAAAAATAACATTTACTACGATATGGAACATATGTATATAAGGGAATGCCATTTGGGCTGATCAACACTGGAGTGAATCTTCAAAGATAAATGGATCATGTATTCTAGGGATTGATATGGAAGTGCATAATTATATATATGGATTATCTCACTATTTTTTCTAAAAATATAGATGATCATATTGACCATCTTCAGTCTATTTTTGAAAGGAAATATTTTAGGACACATTATTACTAAGGATTTGATCACTATTGACCCAGATAGGATTCAAGGGGTTTCAAAAATAATGTTTCCAAACTACAAATAGTAGCTAAAATCCTTCTTTGGAAAGATAAATTTCATATGTAAATTTATATCAAGATTTGCAAAAAAAAATTAGACCCCTAAATGCAATTATCAAATAAGATGCTAAATTGGAGTGGACACTGAAAGATAAGATGTCATTCCAAGACATAAAAGAGGATATTTCATAAGCCCTAGTACTAGTAAGCCTTGATTTCATCAAGGACTTTTTCTTGTACTCATTCACCTTAGAATATATTATGTTTGCATTAATTACATATAAAAGGGAAGAAAGTGAATATCCTATTGCATTTATGATTACTAACTTAAAATATGAAGATCTAAATTATTCAATTATAAGAAAATATTTACTCTTATCAAAATAGTTAAAAAATTTAGAAACTACCTCCTCCATAATAAGAGCATCGCCATAGTGTTAGATCCTATGGTCAAGCTCACACTTGGACAAAATGAATTGGTGGAGCATAGAGGTAAATGGATGGCAAAATTATAAGACTTTGATATTAAAATTAAACTATAAAATATTGTTAGAGGATAAGGTTTAATTCAATTGATGACTGAACCAAACCCATGCATCACCATTGAAGAGGTTTTTTATACACAGGTCTCCCAAGAAGATTGGTATTCAGATATTATCTAGTTCTTACTCACTGAAACATACCCCTAGGAACTTAAAAGAGATAAACAAAGAGTTTTATGCTTAAGGCTTTTCATAATATGATCAGAAAAGGAGTTTTATACAAAAATAATTACAAATGCATGTATCTAAGATGTGTTTCACATGCAAAATCTAAATAAATCTTAGAAATCCTCCATCAAAATATAGGCAATATCCATCCATCCAAAAATATCACAACCCATAAAATATTCAAGATGGGTTATTATTGGTTGATAGTCTTTAAGGATTCTCACTTTCATGTGAAGACATGCCATGAGTGCTAGGTTTTATAAAAAATAGAGGTACACATAGTAATTCCACTATAGCCTAGGATTGAAGGTAGGCCATTCACCCAATGAGGATTCTAATTCATCAGTGTTAAAAATCTAAATTCCTTATTTGGACACAATTTTATGCTCATTGATATAAATTACTACACTAGATGGACAAAGGAAGCAACCACCAAGAACTCTAGAGCCCAAGATGTGATAAGTTTTCTTGAGAACATATCACAACCAAGTTTGGCAACCCTATCTCTTTGGTTTGATAATGGGCCAACATTTCAATTAGTTTAATTCATTGAGTGGTCCCATGATAATCAAACTACAATTAGATCATCCTCTAATCACTACCTGCAAGGGAATAGATTGGCTAAGTCAACCAACAAGAACCTCATAGACACTATTAGGAAGTTAGCTATAGATAAACCTAAGAAGTGACACCTGTTATTGAAATATGCACTCTAGGCACACCAGTCTATGTACAAATAATCCTTTAAAGTCTTACCATATCTACTATGTACAAATAATCCTTTAAAGTTTTACCATATCTACTAGTTTACATGAAATAACCAAATTTTCCAATCATGTTAAAATTTCCAACATATTAGCTTATGCAAGAATATATGGAGCTGAATGAAAAAATAAGTCTATATTGATAGACATCATCAAAATGGAAGACTCTAGAGATAAAGCATGTAAAATTTTAGCAAACATCATGATGTGGTCAAGAGATGGTTTGGTAAGAGAGAGAAATTAAAATCATTCAAGATATCTAACTTGGTGCTACTATGGGACAAAACCCATGAGAAAAAAGGAATGAGTGACAATTTTACCCCATTGTGTATAGGACCATATCAAATTTCATAAATATTGGGTATCAATGAATTTCATTTGAAATATCTTCAAGGTAATGATCTAACATATTCAATCAATGGACTAATATTGAAGTATTACTTCATGGCTAGCCCATTTGGAGAGGTCTCTGAGTAAAAATAGATGTTTGGATTGAGGTAAGAGTAGATTATATTTTGATTTATTAGTTATGTTTCTTGATTTTATTGCTTTTCTTATAGTATAATAGTTTGTGTTTTCTATATTAGCCCTTTGGCTTTTAGTACTTTTCTTGCTTTCTAGGATAGTTTTTTGATTTCATGAAGTCAAATTTTGGTCAATTATAGGATAATCAAACACCCAAATCAAGCATTAATGAATATTGTAGTTTATAATTCTTAATCCAAGTAAGTAATGAGAGAGTTATCCATGAACATGTCCTAGAAGTAATGCTTTCAAAAGGGATGTGAAATTTTCTCCATAATTCTTTACAAATTTAGAATACTTGTTAAGGTAATAATTATGGACATGAGCAATAGTTGAGAGGGAAATTTTAATTAAATTAAAATTTTAACTAAGACCATCTCATTGTGGTCACCATTTTCCCTATTTTCAAAAGTAAAGCATAGAAAACATTTAAAAAATAAAAGGCACAATCCAAAAACCCAAAATACAATAAAAAAAAGATTCAAAGCCTACATGATGAAATAGGATCAATGTATCATGTGTCATGGAAAATTAGAATAAAGGAGAAATATGTGATCAAATATATCTCTATCAATAATATGGATGTGTAGGTGGTAGTAGACCAATTCCTGATCTCCCCATATATAAACCTAATGCTCTATCAAAGTGAAACTTATGGCTCACCCCATGTATTTGCATAAAAACCTAAGATAAGAGATAAATAAAAACAATTTCACATACAGGTCCAAGGTGTAAGTAAATTTAGTATGTTGCATAAGATTATTAAGAGTCTCTTTTCATTTATGGTTTAATCATTTATTTTTGGATAAATTTATGGTTTATATTTAGATTGTAAAACTATGTATTCTAGGTTATTTAAAACTCTATAGTATTCACCCCTATGAGTTTACATTCATTGTATTCAACACACCACACCCTATATTTTTTATTTGAAAAGTGGGGACCCCTATTGCTTTTTGAAAATAATCAATATCTTATCTAGGTATTAATGTGTTTTTAAGGATTATGATGGTTTTTATTATCTATAGAAACTCATTTCTTTTAAAGTTTAATCATGTTGAAGCATATTTATTTCCATTTTGAAGCACTTGTTCAAACTAAACTAATAATGAGAAGATGGAAAGAAAGGCTTTGTATGATAGGAATTCATATATCCTTATTTTAGAGTACTGAATATTCTTTAAGTTTATTTTAGTGACTTTATTTCATAAGCTTTCATTCAAAATAAATTATTCAAAAATATTCTCTATAGAAAATTACTCATTGATAACATTCACTTTGAAAAGATTTCATTAGAAGGTTTAATTTGAAAACACTGGTCTTTATAAACTTATTGATGAAGTTTGGTCTTTATAATCTTTTCTTCATTAAATTTATTTTAGAAAGTTTTTGGATGATAGTTTTTATTTGTGAGGTCTTTCTCTTCATAGCCTTTTTTATTAGAGACTTTCATTTCATCAAATTTGTTTAGAAAATATTATTTTTGACAAATTTTATTTCAGAGACTTTTCTTCAAAGGGTTTGTTTCACAAATAATCTATACAAAAACTTTCTCATCGGAGTCTTTGCATTGGTAAATTTCATTTCAGATATTTCACTTGTGAAACTTTGTTTCAAAGACTTAATCATTGAAAGTCTTGTTTTAGGAACTCTCACTTTGGGATATTTATCTTTGGGGACTTTATATGTGACTACCTTTACCCAAACTAGTATTCACAAAGAGTACTTAGTCATCAAAAACTTTGTTTTGTAAACTTGAGGATAAAATATTTTAGAACCAATCTTTCCAAAAAATATTTTATATTTCAGAGTCTTTTGGCCCAAAGGTAAATTTTTATTCCTCTTTATTGGAATACATAATGACACATGGAAAAATATGAAAGGTAATACATTGACACCCCAAATGACAAGGGATCCTACATGGCATGTATACTAGGATAGGGTGGTCAAAATTGAATTAAATAAAGGTGATGAGCTCATAGATATTGATGATTAATGGTAAACAAACTAGAAATCAATGCATAAATATTTTAACATCAATCCCTTAGTCAAGTTCACAACATTCCATCTTTGATAGCTCAAGTGAAATTTAGCCTTAATCAATCACAAAATACCTGATTGCTATCAAAGTGATTTAATATCCATGAAATTTAGTTTAGTATTATACACCATTATCAAAATCTTAGAGCATACTAGTATCTATCAAACCACCATGGCATCATCATCTAGGTCATACAAAGGATCCTTGACACCATCTAGGTTCTATATAAAGGATTCCATAAAGTATTTGGACACATTGTTTAATGCCATAACATTCAATGGTCATCATCTAAATTACTTGACATTATGGGAAGCTGTAAAAAATGTAGACTCCTTTGTACTTGAAGAAGACATCTCAGCTAAGGATAAGTAATTAGTAAAGGACCTAATTCCTTTAAAACATCAAGACCTGCATTAAACAAATACGAAGCTATAAGTTATGTTGTGCATATATTTTCTATAGGGCCTCTTTTTTGAAGGGAAAATAGTAGATGGAATATACCTTCATTGCCTTGACAATAACATATTCACTTATATAGCAAGTGATGCATTTAATAGGTATTCAATCCTACCCTTTCTATATGTCACCTTTGATTTGCATATTGTTATTACATGGGAGAAGGCCAATAATTCTGAGTGAGATGTATCAAACTAGCTTATTCCTAGATAAGCTTTCACTCTAATAGAACATGTCAAGAGCCCCACTCCCATTACCCAATTCAGAATGGGAATCCATGTGGGAATGACATTATTAAATAGAATTTTTTGACATAAGAACATATAATTCCTAAATTTGGTTTAGGTTATCCTACTGAACCTACTAAGTACTTCAGAGTGCACCTATGATTTTGTGGAAGTGATTAGTACAATCCTCTAGGAATAAATATTACATAAAGACAAGAGGCCACTCAGATGAAATTTATACATGATGTATTATATGTTAGACACATTCATGGTGATAGTATATAGACATAATGGATTCTTCTAGGATCCCAATATAAAAGTCATAAATAATTAGACTTGTGACAATTATAGTTTTGTGCACAGATACTCCTATGTTAGAAACATAAAAAATATTGCTAAGGACCTCCACCCTTAGGTTTGGATGGCTATACACATCTAGCCTTTGGCAATATTTTTCCCTAGCATAGCCTAGACACTTGCCAATAATGTAGGATACTATTGGATCTATCTAGAATATACTATTATCATGGTAGTTGGCCACAATGTGGATCCTCTTAATCTCCCTAAGTTCATTTAGGAAAAAGTAGCTGAGCAAGAAATTGAATACCAAATATTGAATGTCATCAATGAGTAATTGATGAAGAATAATAAAGCCAAATTCCATGGCTCCCACATCACCATTTAGAGAATGAAATACAAAATTCAAATATATTTTAAGGAGGATAAGAATTACAACAAGGCATATGAATTACCTACCCTCCCTCAAAGAAACTAGGATCATCATGGAAATGTCCAAAAAAAATTCACACCCTTGGCCTCACTTACAAACATGAGCCAATGGACCATGAATTTTTATTCCTAAATGACAAGGATGATGAAGAGGTAAAAAAATGGCTATAAATACAATATTGAGTGATGAATTATTGAGAATGGTTTAGGATAAACCATCTCTCATACTTGATGAAGCAAATTTAAGGATCCTACCTCCTAGAGGATGGAGATATTCTAATTTTTTGAGTGGTAGGCCTTCACAAAAACCAAAAGGAGAGGGACAAGATCCCCAAATAACTCAATCCCAACTATAATACCAAAAATAATTGGTAGTTAAGGAACCACTAATTGAAGATCAAGATGAATAATAATAAGAAGAATAGATACTTGCCTCTACAAAAGCTAAGGAGGAACAAATGCTCCTAGTTCAACCTTTAATAGTTGAATAGATATAGGTTAAGAAAGAACTAGATGAGGAGTTGATTCAAAGGAGATATAGTGTAAATAGGGAAGAATCCAAGATTGTTTAATTATAATCCACTGATGAATATGAAATAATGGCTTCAACATCCCTAATGTCTAACATTATTTACCCTTCTCTTCCCTAATAGGTGATAGTTACATAATCAAGTAGAGCCACAAAGGGTTATCAAAGGAAGCCTAAGGGAGACAAACCATAAACCCCACCCACATAGACACTTAAAAAGGTATAACCATAATAATAAGGTGAGACAACATAAGAGGTGTATGAGGAGGAGTTTTAGTAGGCCAAGGTATTGAGCCTACAATCACTAAAGGCTAAGGCACCTCTCATAGATGAATCATCTAGTAAGGGTCATTTGATCAAAACCCCTTTAGTAATTTTCTATTTGATTTACTTACCTACAATTTCTTCCACCCCTACACCATTTATTTCTACATTTATTCCTATTTGGTCATTTTCTATGGGTTTACTCTTCATGCACCCATGTATAAATCTACCCACTACCACTTCACCTTCTCCACCCTTCACTATTATGGTTTTAATTCCTTCATATCCATCCCATAAATCTTGTTTTTATCCATTATATTCATTTCCCAATCCATCACTCCAATTGTTTCTTCCTCTATCCAATTGGGTTTACCTTTTCCCTTCTCAACTCCAACTTCCACAACCATAGTATTTACCATCGAAAGGGCACTCAAGAAGTAACAAATATTTTTTATTCATCTAATGACATAATTTAGAGACATAAAATATCAAAAATAATTTGGATAACAATTACTAATCCTTCTACTAAAATTGACACTAATTTTGAGGATCATGTACAAGTGAAAGCTCAACCCTTAGATCCCTCAAATCTCACTCTTCCAGATTGGGCCAAGGAGTTAAGAGCCTCGACCTATAAGAGGCCCAATATAAAGATAAATTAATTACCAAATATGATATCACTATTTAATAAGGCTATAACATCATTACAATGGGTAAGGAAGAGGAAAATAGAGGATAACTCAGGCATAACTTTAATCATGGAGGAAAGGGAAGAAGTTTACTCCCTTAACAAGAGACAAAACAAGCAAAAGGGTTAGTCCATGTATATTGAGGACCTAAAGTCATACATGGAGACCCATATAGAGGAGATAATGGCCATACATGAAGGAACTAAAATGGTTAGACAATAGCTCAAAGAGGAGTAAGAAAATATCATAGAGAAATAACAAGTAATTTGACTTACCCAAGGTATTGAGGAGGATGTGAAGAATGTAAAACGTAGGATGTATGATATTCTTGATTCTATTCATAATTTGAGAGATATTTTGGATCTCCATGTTATTTATATAACCAAATTATTCAAAAGTCATAGAGGGGAAGATAATAAAATAAACTTCTTAATGTTATATACCCCCAATAAGGCATGTGTCTACTTAGACATGATAACCCCATTGGAGACATCAAATGCTTTTATTTTAGATTTAATAATAACATATGAAGCCTAGGATTTAGTATCATTCTTTGAGGCTTTAGTGAATAAATTATTTAATTAAGATAAATAGGTCGAGAAAATTTTGATAGTGTTAGAATTGACTATAATTGAAGATATTAGAGGCAAGATAGTGACTCAAGTTGCATTTGATCAAATGATTAAAAAATCCTATGGTGGATTCAAATAGAGTTTAAAAGTTATAAAATTAGAGGATATTGAAGCCAAATTAGGTGTATCCAAGAAAAAGGTGACAAAGGTTGAAGTCTTTTGGGTTGGTTTTAGAGCCACCAAGATAGAACACACTAATTTGATAGAGTAGATGATTAAGGTGACTAGACCACATCTCTTGGATATGAACCTAATTCAAGCACAAAACACTAAGGCATAAAAGCACTACTAGGACTTAGATGTTATGAAGAAGGTATCCCAATAAATTCCACCTATCAGTTTTACTCTATAGACTTCTTAGACTCCACCTACAATGCCATTAACTACAACCACATTAGTACCACCTCATATTACAGTTCCCATGGTAACAAAAATTAAATCAATAAGTTCATCTACAAGAACTACTCTAGTTACTACATCATCAAGTATGAGTACTAATATAGTTATGATGATATTTATGATACACATTAAGAAAGATCAAATTTAGCATGAGGGATAATATTGTAAATTTTTACATGTAATGGTTATAACTAAATAGTTAAATCCTAGTTATATTTATATTTTAATCAGCTAAATTATTTTGGTAACATGCACACATTACATGACTGCTATATCTATAAGTTATCAAAATGTAATTTATACTTATCTTATAGCCTATCAAGATGTAAATGAAGTTTTATAAACTTGGATGATGAGGCAACCTCTTCCATAAGAACTTTATATACATGTAGAACCCTTTTGTTAAAGGGTTGTATTTTTAAATGAACATACAAGAATAAATCAAGAAATTGATTGTCATGAAACTATGTTTGTTATTTTTTTTACCCTATTTGTGTTTTTGAATTTGAAGTTTATATGTTTGTGTTGATTCAATAATTTTACTGTGTGTCGATTCTATGAATGAATATGATAGTTCATTAATGAATATTAGTCTTATATGTGCAATAAATATTAAATATTTATATGTTTAATTTATTTAAATGGTTATTACAAGTTGAATCAATAATCCAATGTGTGTAGAGGTATCTCTTTCAACATAGTCTTATAGGTGTGAGCTACAACTATCCTTGATAACTTCCTTGTCTAAGATATAATCTCTTATATAAAGGTATACAAAAATAGCCTTAAGAAGACCAACCTTCAGTTGAGACCATAAAACATTATATATCTATGAATCTTTGACTCTTAGATGTATGCAATTGAAAAATCATCATTTTCATAAATCAATCCTAGATCAGATGGGATAGAGCACACCTACACTTCTGATTGGGGGCTTACAATTATTAAGTATGATCATGACCAATGTGAGGATCTAATAGACCTGATTAGGGGATCATTTTTCATAACACACCATGTGAGATAGGGTTCCAAAGGCTCTAGTCTAACATAATATCATAATAACCCTAAAATATTCCTATGATTTAATATATCACTAATTTATTAACAAGAAAAACAAATATAATCTAGTGCACACCAAAGCTTGTGGAATAAAGTGGGGGTTAGTAAATAAAATCAATCAAAACATGTATAAGGAACTTCAAATAAAGTAAGTATGAGTATCACCCTAATACATGGACTATGAAGAATAATATTATTTAAGCTAAAACTTATGCTACATTTATCTACTGAAAGAGAGGAGAACAAAGTTAGAATATACTTACCTAAATATAAACCCATCGAGACTCAATCTCTCCCTTAACCAAAAGGGATTCACAAGAGGTTTTTATGGTTCATAAGGATCACTTTGTTAGGCCAAAGCATCCAAGACCTATCCATAAGACTAGATTGTCCAAAATAAGAAACCTAAGCTAAGTCTCCTCAAGTAGAATGGTGGAAGAGTAGATTGTGAAGAAGTGCAAGTAAATAATAACTCTTGATTTACTATCTCAATAATGAGTGAAATGACCTTGTATTTTTAGGTATAAATTACCCTAAAATAATTTGATAATGTCAACTATGCTAGGTTGACCTAGTTAACCTAGCACATTTTTGGGCTAACTCACTAGGTCTATGAAAGGTTGATCGAGAGGCTAATAAAAAAAGAGAGAAAAGGTCTCCAAATTGTACTAGGTCAACTAGGTTGACCTATTATGTTGAATAGGTCAAAAGGGTGCCAAGTAATTAAATGAAGGATAGAAAGAGGAAAAAGAGTAAGACACTATGCAAGGGAGGAGAAACAACATAGGGAAGGTTTTAAGAACAAGTTAGATTGGTAATAATGAAGAAAAAGGGACAATAATATTTCAAATCACCAAAGGTCTACCCACCCCTTTCTTGGTTCACCCCTTAGGGTACACACTTAGAGATATTGAGTCTTGATGGATTCCTACAAGATGTAAAACATCAGTAATTGATAAAAGTTTAAAATATTATGTGTATACATATGCCCCACTTGAAGTTCATCATGTGTCACTAAAGTTTAAAAAAGGATGGTACTTTTAGAAAGAACATAAGTACACACACAATGTTAATTCTAAAAAAAAATTATAGTATTTTAGAAGCATAAAATAATAAAAAGTAAATTTATAAAAGGGAAACTAATCTAGAAAGTAAAAAAGTAAAAATTAAATGTAATGCATAGCTTAACATATCTTTTATCATAGGATGGTTGTCTAATGTGTTGTTAGTTTTGATTGTGTATGGCATAGAAACTAATTTCCACAAACCCAAGAATACAAAACTAAATATCAAAAATAAACAAATGCAAGAAAATCCAAGTTAGTTGGTGCTATGAGGATAGGATGTACCTAGAAAATTTGGCAAGCTAGGGTGATAGGTGTTATGTTAGACCAAATGACCAAGTCAAATAACAAGATTAAATTGGGTAACCAAAAAGCTAATGCTAATAAAGACTTAAAAACTTGTACAAGCTATCCTAAAGTAAAAAAGGAAAACTCACCAAGTCAAACCAAGGATACATGTTAAACAAGATGGTAAAACAAAAAGAAAAACAAATGGTAAAAAACTAACTAAAAAGATAAAATGGTAAAACAACATTGATGAGTGAGGAATAATAATCCACATATCAATCATCAATGGAAAAAGGATGCATAAAAGGGAAAAGAACATTGATGAGTGAGAAATAATGGAAAAAGGGAATGAACTCAGGTGTTCATAATAGTAAAATAGTCAAATTAGGATAAATGATAAAAGGAATGTAAAGTAAGTCTAGTAAATGTAAAATTAGGTAAAGAAAATGATCCAAAGTTATTAAAAAATGTTTTTTTTCTCTAAGGATAGATAAAATTGAAATAAAGTAGTGATAGCATATTTTAAAGAGGTGAAGAAGAAGGAATTTAAAGAAGGGAAAATAGATTTGGAATCACAATTTGTCTATCAAGGGGGAAATGAAATAGGTGGAGGGGAGAATGAAGTAAAAACCAAGGTAGAGAGAACTATTTTCTGAAGTCAATAAAATCAAATTAGTTTTGTTAAAACAAGAATAATTTTTACCTTAGGAACTTTGAAGAAATTTTCTTAGCGATGAAAGTCTTGGGTCAACAAATAGAGTATATAGATCATACCATGAAGGCTATATGCATGAAAATTAAAATATACCTACCTCCCCATGATGTGTTCCCCATTTTTGAGGACCCCTTATAGAGCCTTCAGACTATTCCAAAGATTGGGTACTACCATGAGAAAGTAGGTAGCACCATATAGTTTTTTGAATTCCTATGTTCTAATATATTGGCTTATCACACCCCAAAAGACTTCATCTCCATGCGAAGTTGATTATGGAGTTTGAGATTCAATTGGAGATAGGAGGTGTGCTTGTAATCAAATATTTTTGTGTGAATTTGAATTTTGAGATTTATATGTTTCCTTTTAGATATCATTTCCTTTTGTTTAAATTATTTAGATTTTAACTTTCTTTTGATGGATTTTTTTATTCCTCCTCCATACAGATTTGGAGGACCAAACATGGGTGATAAAGATGAATTTCATTTGAATACTTGGGATAAGGTGGCTAAGAGAGATAAATTTCAAATAAAATGGGGTTTAAGATTCTCATAAATCAAAGTAAAATAAAACTGTTATCTTGACTTTGACATTGTTTTATCTAATGTAGAGATGAGAGAAAGGGGAAATTAAGATGAATTATGCATGGAATAATTTGAATTGCTTAAAAATTGTGATAAATGGTAAAAATAAGGGATACAATGATATTAAATTTGTATTCTTTATCATAATAAATATGAAAATGGAGAAAAAAATGCTAACATAGTTTGTTGTGCAAATTCCATCTAGTAAAGGAAGTAAAAGCTAATGTTTAAGAACAAGGATTGAGAACGTGAAAAAAATGGTAATTTTATGAGTAAGGTCAGGTCTTATCCATGGTCTTACAAATCAATTCATAAAAGAGAGACCCATGAGGGTGATAATAATCAAAAAGTGAGGGAGCCTTTTGACAAAGCACCTCAAAAAGAAAAACCTAAAGGATGCCAAAATAACATTGGAAAACAACAAAAAAAAGAGAAAGAAAATAAGTAAAAGATGGTGGTTTTATGAGAGATGTTGGGTCCTATTTGTATTATTACAAAGAAAATCAAAAAATAAAGCCTAACGGGTGTGAAATACAAGAGAAAATGCAAGATGATAAGGAAAAATATGGTACATCAAGAAACCAAAAAACTGAAAGGGAAGACTAAAACTTTGAGAAAAGAGGGAACTAGTGGAAAGGGAGAGACCCATGCTTAGGTAATATACAAAAATTATTAAAAATATATAGATAGAAAACATGATAAGAAGGAAATGTTTTAGGCAAAGTAATTTTTAAGGAATTGAGCATTGGTGGGCTCTTTGAAAACAAGACATTCTTTAGTTTGAAGATTGTAAGTGCTTGGACTAAGAATGCTTTTGACTAAATATGGGCCCCACCATTTTTAGGGATCTATTTATTTATCATGGGTGTAATATAATTTAAGGACAATATCACCAAAATTAAAAGTGTAGACTTTAACACATTTTTTATGTTGCCTAGTGATGCAAGCATTGTATTGGCAGTTATGTTGTAATGTAGAAAGGTGACATTCATCAAGAAAATCAAGGGTATGAAGGAGAGATTCATGAAATTATTCATTATGAAAAATGTTGTGAAGAGATATACATAGAGAGGGAAGCTCAATTTATAATATAAATACTAACTCAAAACCATAAACTAAAAAAAATGGAATTACCCTAGTGGCTGTATGAATGCTAGTTAGATGGGCCCAAAGTGCAAGGTAAAGATGAATATGCCAATCCATGTGGGTTTCATGAATTATATTTTGGAGAATTATTTTGATAATTTTATTGGTATCCTTATATTTATGATTGAATTATGGATGATAAGGCATGGAAATTTTTTGATTGATCTTAAATTTGATACAAAGTTGTTTAACATGTTTATGTTTGTAATTACCACCATTGTCTAAAATAATGGTATGGGGAACACCAAAGTGGAAAATAATTTGGTTAAGAGTAAACTTGGATATGGTAGGACTGGTAACATTAACAAGGTGTATGGGTTCTACCTATTTGGTAAAGTACTCAGTAGTGGTAATGATAAAGACATGCCCATCTTGGGAATGAGGAAGATTACTAATGAGATTGAATCCCCATGTGGAAAATGGCCAAGGAGATTTGATTGTTTGAATATCTACATGATTTTAATGGATAAGATCATTATAAATATGATAAGGATTGTATTTAATAGCATATTTGATTGCATCATTTTTGAGATTAGGGAAAAAATAACCCATATGTAGGCATTTACATGCTATAACATGTCTTCTATAGTGACCATTGTAAATTCCCCCATGTGATTAATTAATTATAGGAGAAACCTCATCTTTCATAACATAATGGATTAAGTTACCTTTGACATGATGATATTAAAGGATGTTGTGTCAAAATACATACTTGAAATCTTGTTTATGAATGTGTGTCTTTTCCTAAGAATCTAGATCAGGAGGATAAGTTTGATGTTCTAGGTATTGAATGATATATTGATACAAAGGGCTTTGTCTAATAGTCATAAAATTGATGTGACATATAAGTGAAGCAAGTGTTTGGATAGATGATGGAGATTTTTTGATTCATATAATAAATGAAGGATAAAAAAGAACTTAATGGGGATGAAAGAGATAAGCTTAAGAGGTAAGATAATTAGCAATGGAATTTTGATCTCAATAAATAGCTTAATAGTGAAAGAGACAAAGTCCTTAGAAAGAGTGGTTACAATTTTATGATTGGGTAATGATATTATCACTTTTACATTGATAATCACCATTAAATTGATGAAAAATGAGCTGAGAATATCCTAAAGCATGAAGATATTGGATGTCTAGATCAAGATCAGTTCTCATGCCTAAGATAAGAGCTTCATATTCAGCTATATTATTGGTAACATCAAAGGCGAAACAAAAAGTGAAAGTAATGATCTTACTAAGAGGATTAGTGATAATTCAACCTAACTCACCTTCTTGAAGGCATTTAACACCATCAAAGTATAGGGTCAAAGTATCCTCATGTAAGTCAACATTAATTTTAGGGAGCTCCCTAATAACTACCTTTGATTTAGTAGTACCAGAGGGAGGGGAATATTATTCAAGATTATTGGCTTCAATATTAGTATTAAAGCTATGCAAAAAGTCTCTAATGGATATAGCCTGATTAAGACCTTTAATGAAAAGTATATTGTCATCAAAAAGGTCATATTGAGTGGAGAAGTGGCCTGAATGGGAGCTATGACAAATTGGTTAGCTATGACTTGACCTTTAACAACTTTTTGAGTGATGATGTAGAGATCAAATTACATAAGTAAGACCATCCATTTTCCAATTCTATCTCTAGGAAGAAAGGCTTTGGAGAATAAATAATAAAGGGCATTGAAATGAATGATGACAAAAGTAGTTTGGTATAACATATAATGATGAAGCATTTTAGCCATAATATAGATAGCAAGGCAATCATGCTAAAATTTGGTATAACGTGTCTCATAATCAATGAGTCCTTAGCTAATGTAGTAAATAACATACTTTCTTCCTATATCATATTATTGGGTAAGCATTGCCCCAATTGAAATAGGTGTGGAATAAGTATATAAAATTAATGGTTTATCATTGGAAGGTGGATGAAGTGCAGGTGGATGAAGTAATGACTATTTCATATTATCAAATAATTTTTGACATGGATTAGTCCATTGTAAATCTGTACCTTTCTTGAGAAGGTAATTGATGGAGTAGATGAAATAAGCCATTTCAAGGACAAATCATTTAATTTCCCCAAGTTTGCTTAAATAAGTATGAATATCAAAAATAGATTGAGGAATGGGCTTGTTAATAATATCACTAATTTTTGTTGGGTCAACATCGATGCCATGGAGAGAGACTAATAATACTAACAATTTGTAAAATGTGACTCCAAAAACACATTTGAAAGGATTAAGTATAACTTTGTATTTAAAGAGATGGTCAAACATGATATCAAGATCAGAAAGATGGTTTTTATGATGTTTAGATTTAGTAATTAGATCATCCACATAAGTTTCAATAATTTTATGGATGAGAGCATGAAATATGTGAGTCATAACACGTTGGTAGGTGGGTCTAACATTCTAGAGATTGAGGGGCATTTTGACATAATAATAGGTGCCCCATTCCATGGTGAAAGTAGTCTTATATTGGTCCTTGGGAGTGATGTGAATTTGATTGTATGCCAAGAAGCCATCCATAAGAGATAACATTTTTTAACCAACCATGGAATTAATGATGGAATCTATTGAAGGTAAGGGGAAGTTGTCCTTAGGACAAGCAAGATTAAGGTTATAGAAATTAATACAAATGTGTATGACCATAGTGACCTTCTTCTAAATTGGAATAATGTTAGAAACCCATTCAAAATAATCCATTGGTTTAATGAACTTAGCATCTAATAATCTAATGATTTCCTTATGACATAGATTAATAACTTCAAGTGGGAATTTCCATTACTTTTGATACACTATATTAACATCAAGATAAGTGATAATGTTATGAACCACAATACTAGGGTCAATGCCAGGTATGTCTTGGTAGGACCAAGTGAATGCTTCTTGATATTTATCAAATAATAGGATAAATTTATCATTTTTAGATGGTGAGTGTTCTCAAGAAATTGTAATTGATCAAGGAGAAGATGGGGTACCATATTTGATATGAATTGTTTCTTTGATAAGCATGACATTATCATCTTAAAAATGGTAAGGTGCATTAATTAAGGTGGAAATTGAATTTTTTTAGGATCAATTCTAGTGATGAATTTGTTGAAGAAAAGAGTTTTACTCTTAAAATATACAAGTTTATAATGCTATCAACTATGTTGAGGTTCTTGGGTATGAATTAACTCAAGAATGGCTTCATCACTAGATGAGGTAGGAATAGGACTATAATATTCAAAACCTACTTCAATATCTATAATTGTATTACCTTGGTGATCATATTTAGAATGAATTGGATAGACATCAGTTGCTTTGGCATCTAGTGTAATATCAGAAGTAGATGAAGAGGATTACTTTGAAGAGACATGAATTTTGGTAGATTTAATGATGGGATAAGAATCTAAAGAAATGATAGGATATATAGGAGGTAGAGAAGATGAAGGAACATATATAGGTTTGGAAGATTTAAGTTATTCTACCACCTAAGGAGTATTGATAAGAGGATGATTGGTAGGAGGTACATGACCTTTAGGATCTAAGTCATGATGTGTAGATATGGTATGTACATCCTAGTTGAAGGCATAAATTTGGGATAAAATATTTTTATAGTGTTGGATATCCAAGTCTCTAGAGCTAGCTTGGGCCATGATATAGTTGTCATCATATGTTAGAGAAATCATACATGCTTGAGAATTGAGGGGAATTTTAGAAGGTGAAATCCTAATGTTGCTAAATGTATGAGGGGACATGGTGATATGATCTTGGAATAATTTAACCACTCAAAAATAATTGAATGTGAAGGCATCTTTAGGTAAATATGGTTCCTAAGTATTGCATGGAGGGGTAAAATCAGTAATCTCATTCATGATATGAATAGTATGATCTCTAGGTAAGAGAGAAGGAAGAAGCCAATCCATAATATATGGGGGTGGCTTCTTAGTATTGCAAGTGTGTTACAACTCATTGGGATAATCATCATTATAATCCACAAGAGTAATTTTGAGAGCAAGATTAATGTTGATGAACTCAATAATAGGAGTACTATTCATTTTAAAAATTATAGGAATTTGATATCGAGGCTTAGGAGTGGGATTGGGAAGCTAGATGATCCTTTGGTTGGGTTCAAATTCATGTTTGTAACATTTTACATTATGTAAGAATTTAATGCACTAACTACCAAAATAGGTGATGGCCCTCATCTAATGATTCCATGGATGACCAATAAGAATTTTACAAGATCAAGGAAGATCAAGGACCATAATCTTGGTTTTAACAGTCTTAGGTCCAATGTTCAACAAAAGCCAAATGCAACCAAGTTGATTTTGATTAGTCTTATCAATGCCATGATAGGCAATACATGTTTGTTTAAGATGATCTTTGTTATAGCTAAGTTATTGAATGAGCCATAAGGATGTGACATTAATACCAAAACCTTCATCAACTATAAATTTTTGGATAAAGGTGGTATTAATGGCTACCTTGATAAAGAGAGATAGATCATCAGCATGAAAAATAATCTCATCATTAATCATGTTCTCTTCAAGAAATTCAATGTAAGGCTTGGAATAAGGACACATAGTCTCAATGGTATTCACATTAGTTGGTTGACAATCAATAGAAGGTGGTTCTTTGTCTATGGAAGATGGATCTTCAATTTCTTGAAGTTGTTTCATAAGAAACTTATGATGATAAGATGAAGTAAAAACCAACTCCATAAGAGGAATCTTTCAAGGCATAGAGTTGATTTCTTCAATAAAATTCTAATGTGATCTAGAAGAACCAACATGAGGTTTAGATGGAAAATTAGATTTAGGAGGTATAGATGTCATGGGAGAATCAAAAGGAAGAAGTTATTCCTTAGGTGCTTCCAAATAATCATGAATGGTAGTGGTATATTTAAGCAATTTTTATTCTAAATATTATTTATTAGGTGTTGGTTGGAACACTCCAAAAATTAGTGTTAGGAGGAGTATCATTAGTGGGATTATTAAACATATTTGTATCAATTACTCCCACATTGGTTTGGATATTTTGAGAAGTATCTTGATAAGTATGGAAAGGATTGGATCCATCAACTTCATCTTGAGGTGCTATTTGTACCTTGATATAGTTCATAGATGAAAGAGGAGAAGAGGTGCCCCAAGAGTGATGGTTATCTTGGGCAGAAAAGAGAGGAAGGAATGTGCATCCCATCTATTATCTAAATGGATTTAGGTTGTCCAAAAATATTTTGATAGGATACCTCATTCTGACTGAAGAGAGATGAACAAGATGCAAAACTAGAGAAACAAGAAACTAGATTGAAAAAAAGGAAAATTAGGAAATAGAAATAGGTCAACCAGATTGACGTAGTGTAGGAAACATGGCTTGTAGTCTATACTACATCGACCAAGTCAATATGGTACAATGCATAGAAGCCAAAAAAAGTATAAGGTTGATTAGGTCAACTTAGTATAGTAAATAGGGAAGAGAAAAATATTGATAACAAGTTTGTAAATAAAATAAGATAATTTGTAGCTAATATAAGAAAGTAAGTGTACAAAGAAAACACATAATCAAATGAGTTGATGTTCATCAATTCAATTGAGTTACACAGAGCAAAATATTTCACTAATGTTGGCTAATGCAAGATTTTGCACACATAATTGATCAAAGAGTAATAAAATAACTTGAAAGAAAAGATATCTACTTAGTCAACCTAGAATGTTGATTAGATTATTAAGAATAATTTTAAATGTGAAGGGATATTGGATATAATCAAGGTACTAGATAACAATCTAAGGATAGTTTTAGGTAAGTTTAGGATGAAAGAGACTATATTATAAATGATACAAGCTTGGTATTGGGGCTACCCCCTCAATTCACATACCAAAATGATAAGGATGTTGAGTTCTTAGCCATCATATACCATTATCCACACTTTATACTTGACTAGAGCATCAAGTCAACCTCCCCCTTGGTGATGAAATCCAAGTAGGTTGGCCTAGGTATTCAAATTTTTATATTATTTTTGATGTTTATGTGGTTTGGTCATATATACAAAAGAGTAAAAATAGTGAAACTAAATGATTAATTGAAAACTACCTAATTAGACTATGTGAATTATTTTATGCATGTCAACAACTAAAAAGAAAGATGTGATTAACATATAAAATTAATTCCAACTTTAAAATAAGGTATAGTTGAGAAACTATATGTAAAATAATATATAATAGGTTCAAAAAAATACTATGCAATCAAAGTCTAAAAATGAACTCAGTAAATTAGGTCGACCTAGATATTTTAGAACACACAAAACATGGAACTAGGTCCATTAGGTTAACCTAGTTGACTGTGTAGAGGTAATTTTAAAGACTACAAATTTTAAAAATAAAGTACAAAAATAGAAAGATATAGATAAGTATAAACACACCTAAGTGGTTTAGAGATTAAAATTAGAAGATTTTTTATCAAGAACCTTGGAAAAATTGTTAGAAACTTGTCAACTAGGTCAAGCTGGTCGACCAAGTAATACAAAAACCTACTAAAAAAGTGATAAAAAATGCACTAGGTCAAGTTGGTCGACCTAATTGACTGAATAATAAGTCTAAAAAATAGTAAAAACTACACTCGGTCAAGTTGGTTGATCTAGTTGTTTAAACATAATTTTACAATCTCTAAAACCTATATTGGGTTGAGCTAGTCAAGGCAGTTACCTATTCCTATAAACTTGCACACAAAGATAAATAAATTGGGTTGATAAGGTCAATTCAACATAGTAAAGATATGATAAAATAATGATGAAAATAAATTAAATAAGTGAAAATAATCTTATAAGGGTTTGATTCACATCAGGTTCACCAGAATATATGCAATTAGAAATACATCATGTCCATAAATAAATCCTACATTGGATGGGATAGAGCACACCTACACTTCTGATTGGGGGTATATAATTGTTAATCAAGAGCATGACCAATGTGAGGATCTCCTAAACTTGATTAGGGGGTTTGTCAAAACACACCATGTGAGATAGGGTTCCAAAGCCTATAGTCTAACACAATTGCATAACAACCCTAAAAGATTCATATGATTTAATAATTCACTAATCTAATAACAAGAAAATAAAATATAATATAGTGCACCCCATAGCTTGGGGCACAAAGTGGGGATTAGTACCCAAAAAAAATGTATAGGGAACTTCAAATAAAGTAAGTATGCATAACACCCTAATACATGGAATATGAAGAGTAATATTATTCGAGTAGACACTTATGCTACTTCTATCTATTAAAAGAGAGGAGAACAAAGTTAGAATATACTTACCTAAATATCAACCTATCAAGATTCAATCTCTCCCTTTTACAATGGGGATTTGAAAGAGGTTTTTGTGGTTTGTAAGGATCAATTTATTAGACCAAAGCATCTAAGACCTATCCACAAAACTAGATTTTCCAAAATAAGAATTCTAAGCTAAGTCTCATAAAATAGAATGGTGGAAAAGAAAATCGTGAAGAAGCACAAGTAAATAATAACTCTTGATTTCCTATCTCAATAATGACCAAAGTGACCTTGTATTTATAGATGAAACTTAACCTAAAATTATTTGGGAATGTTAGTTGTGCTAGATCAACTCAATCGACCTAGCATGTTTTCAGACTAACTCACTGGGTTTGTGCTAGGTCAACTGAGAGGATAACAAAAAAAAGAGAAAAGGTCTACGAATTGTACTAGGTCAATCAGGTTGATCTAGTATGTTAAATAGGTCAAAATGGTGCTATGGAATGAAATGAAGGATATAAAGAAGAACAATATTAGAATACTATGCAAGGGAGGAGAAATAACTTAGGGAAAGGTTTTAATAACTAGTTGTATTGGTAATAATGAGGCAAAAAGGGAAAACAATCCTAAAAATCACCAAAGGTCTACCCACCCCTTTCCTAAAGTACCCCTTAGGGCATGTACTTAGTGATATTGAGTCTTGATGGGTTCCTTTAAGATGTAAAGTGTCATTAATTGATAAAATTTAAAAATATTATGTGTATACACCAACCATGTTTTTTCATGAGTGTGCAAAATCTAAAAAAACTAAACATTGTTTTTTGAGATACTTTTACATAGAAGAGATAGTAGTAAACTCCATATCAAAGACATATACTCTTATTTTATAACTTACCCTTCCTTTTGATTTTTCTTTAAGATCTGCCTACTATAGGATATCCTTCCACCCATCCAAATCACTTACTGACTTAATTTTTTTATTAGAATCCATTCATCTACCCATAAGCCTAGTTAAACAACCCATAGGCTCAACCTTCTATTCCACCACCTAGTTGTTTTAACCACATACTTGAAACTCATTCCATAAAGTGGAATTTAGTTCTATAAAAATCCCAAAATGTTAGATGTTACCTCATTTAAAACACTCTAAGGTGTACACAAAACCCACATCAATAGGATCATTTCTTAGGGTTTTAATAATACACTTAGAAATATGGATTTTGTCTTGTGGATGCACATAGAAGTTATTTAGCCTATATTTGACTTATCATTGTTATCCTTACATACCAAAATAACCTATTATGAAACACCTTGGCCAATGGAGAGATTGAAGCTTGGTGGGTTTGTCTTCAAATTTAAGTATTTATAACTCTTTCTCCTCCTTATCAAATTAGATAAATTTGTATTTCTAGATTATATTATTCTCTCTCACATGCATTAAGATTTATTGTACATTGGTTTAACTATATATCTTATATCCATGTTTAATTTTATATTTATTACCCCCATTTTATGCCACAAGCTTTGGTGGCCACTAGATTATACTTTACTTTACTTTTTACTTACTTTGTGAATAAGAAAAAATAGGACCTATGTATGATTATTGCATGGTTTTGATTAATTATAGGCTTAGGAACCCTTTCTAGTTATATAATTTTGGTAAGGAACCCTTTGGTTAGGTATAGTAGATCCATCTTGGTCATGACCCTAATTTTCTAAATGTACCAACAAGTTGAAGGGTAAGTGTGATTTTTCTTCTTTGATCTAGGATTGATTTATAGATTAATTTCAAATTCCCTTGTATACACAAGGATCTAAGGAAGAATAATCAATTTGTTGAGAGCCCATGTGGTGGGAAGCACTTGATTCGATAATTGATTAAGAGGTTGGAGATATAACTACTACAACATCTTTGCCCCTTTTTTCTCTATACATTTACCTTTTGCCTTAGCATAATCTTGAGTTGTTCAATTCTACTTCATAGACTTAGGTGTTGATGCATCTATGTGTATCATAGGTGCTCTTAGTGTTTTAATAACACTTATCATTTTAGAATTCTAAGAATTCATGGCATGAGTAGCAAGTTTTTGGTAATCTAGTTACCTATGGTGAAATAGAGGTAGAGCAAATTAAACTGATCCACAAATTAATATTGATTGGTGGTTAGGAGTCACCATGGTCCTAGTGAATTTTTTAGTGTTTATGATTATCTTAGTGAGTTATGATCAAAATTATACACTAGAGTCTAATATAAGTGAATATTTACAATGAGATGTAAGTTAAAGTGATTTGATCAAAAATGAAGCAAAAATAAGGGTAGGGAAGAAAAAAAGTATGTGATTGTTGATCCTTGTCTTAAACACCATGACAAAGTTTTAAGTTAAAATGAACATGCATTTAGTTAGTATATAATGTAAAGTAACAAAAGATAAAATCACATTATATACCAGGTAGATATCTCAAAAAAACATGATAGAATACAAGTATGAACTAGATTTGCTTTAAAGGTTTACTAATACATTCAAACAACATTTAAATATCTTAATGAAGAGAAAATAAAATGAAACAAAGTATAAGTACATTCAATTAATCGAGCTTCAACATAAATTATAAACCTTGTATCAAATATACACATTCATAAATCATCAAAAACCTTTCAAATTCAAGACTTAGAATAAGCAATCTAGAGATAAACTAGGTAACAATTGATAAAAACAAATCAGGACAAACTTTTAATTATTCTTTGCTTATATTAATTTCTGAAATAGTATACAATTTTTGGGTCAAAAATCCCTTCCTTTATAAAATGGTATTATTACCTTTTATAGAACACTCAGGCAATATACCAGTCAGTCATAAGATTACACATTTACAAAGAGAAGGAAAATTGTTATTCTATATAGTTTTTGAATAATTTTCTCTTTCCCAAGCAGACTGGCCTATAGGAAAATATTCTAACAAACTAGCATATGATTTTACAAAACAATATTCCACATTTAAATATTACAATGCTTGTTTAAATGGAATATTAATTAACTATTGGGCCCTATGTTGAATGGATCCCTTATTGATCTTATATAATCTTCATATCTCTTTGATGTTGCTCTTTAAAAAGATCCAAATCAACAACTGGCTTGAAGAGGAAAACATATTCTTCATCACCCAAGTCATTAAAGTCCCTACCATTCCTTGCCATAGCCTATTTGATTCTCTTGGCTTCTACAATCTTCTCTTTAGAAGTGAATTTCATGCCCATGATTTGGATATTATCACTCTCTAATTAGCCTTGACTTTTGCTTCTCACTTCTTGCATAACCAAAGTGGCTCTGTGCTTGTACACTTCATCATAAATGATACCCAAAGTGTTAAACTTTGTAATATTGGCCAACATGGTGCTATGGAGTTGTTTTAATTTGGTTATCAGCTCCTCATAATCTCTTAGGAGTCTATCTAATTTTTTAACCAAGCATTTAAACTTTGAATTTTATCAACCACTATCCCCAATATTGAATTCAAGTGGACTAGACTAATGGTTTTGAATCTAGGAATCCTAGCTTTAGTCAGTATATTGATAAGATCTCTTATTTTATCCTCCGCATCCTACCACTAGGCCACTAATCCTTTAGATATCTCACTTTATTGGGTCAATGCATCCTGCCTTAGATTTATTGACTTCAAAGAGTCAAATATTTTAAATAAATATTCCTCAAATGTATTTATTATAACCTCTTAGATTGATAGGATAGCTTGGTTATCTAAATTCTCCTTTTCCTTCTCTAGATTATGTATCCTTTGTTTGATACCCTTGATTCTTGATCTGATCTAAACTAAATGAGCATCAGCTAAGCTTTCAATGTCTTCCTCATGGATAGGATGTTCCCTAGCCCTCTGACCCCCAATGTGAGTTAAACCAACAAAAGGTTCAGCTCTTTAGAAGGTGAATTCCTCACCATTAATAATGGTTTTCTTTTTGGTCACTCTCTCTAACGCTGGTATTTTTGGATTGAATTATACACTTATTGATGACTCTAAAATATTATGAGGCTCAAGAGTCTCAACATATGTGCTTCTTGATGTTCCTAGAGTGTTCATTTGGGTGTCACTTGATCCTCCTATAGTAACCATTCTTATCTCTTCCTCTTCCTTCATCAAATTCAATATCCATGGCTTGATTTCCTCATGGACATCAATGTGAATTATCTAGGTCAAGGCCCAAGAATGGGATAAAGTGGGAATCTTATACATTTTATCATAAATAAACCATATAGGGATAATGGGTCGATGAATGGGGTATTCATCACTAAAAAAGTTTAACTCACTCATGGGGTGAGTCAAAGTGAACATTAGCTTCTTTCTCCCAATTGGGACCAATACCAATTCTGCTTTCCTTTTGTGTGGGGTTAATATTAGAGTTAGGTCCAAATCAACCTCCTTCCCTTTGTATTAGTTTATTTCCTTAGGCTAGGATTTGGGTTCTTCATTTTTAATTCTTCATCTCCTAACCCATATGCCTCAACTAGCACCTTAAGTCCATCCTCCACTATTTCATCTAGCTAATACCTTTGAGAAACTAGAGGCCCTAATGTAGAATGGGTTAAAGACATTGGGATGGTGATCATATGTATTATTTATAGTTTTGTACTTTAGATGTTTGATTATCACCCCATAAGGGTCCCATTTCCTTAAATCAACTTTCTATAGGGTGAATGAGTCCCTGTGTCTGGTAATAACATTCACATGTTTTGAATTTTGAAAAATAGTTATGTTGATTGTCAAAGGAAAGGGATGGGGGAAGCCTTTCCTTTTCTCCTTACAAAATCCATATATACCATGAAGAATTTGGGAATCCACTTCTTGTTCTACTAGCTTTGTTAGTACATAGATGGGTAACCTGAAGGGCTTTATCAAATTCCCTTCAATCCTTATTACTATGCAATTCAGGTAGAACCATATGTCCCCTATCAATTACACATAGTTTTTAATCAATGGGTTGACCCTACTCATGGGGATTCCTATGATGGATTTCACTAGGGCTAGATAGACACAATAAAAAATGAACTACATGTTATGTCTATATTCGAATATGTAGAGTTTGGAATAATGATGGGAGATAGTGGGTCTTCCATTAGGTGACTAATTATTAATGTTTGGGATCTGGGTGGAGGCTAAAAGGGCATTAAGTAGATATGACATCATGTAAAAGTGTTTTCTTATTTTATTCTTGATGGCTGTGAATTGGGATTTCAAATAGATATTGACCATCTCACCCAATGGGGGAGTGAGTCCTTTCTCAACCATGAAGTAAACATAGGACACCCAAATTTTTTCAATATGCATGGTGGAAATAACCTATTAAATAGGGTCATTATTATCATAATTTCTTCCTTGAATTGGAAAATTAGGATTTTTCCTATAGGGTACTATATTACATGGTTTATAGTAAGTAGCCATAGGGCAATTATTATGTTCAAGTTATACTCTTTAGTCCACTTTTTAATGCTTGGAAAGTCTATTTGGGGTTTACATAGTTTATAATATCTCTCAAAATCTAGAGTGGAAATTTATGTTAATTTATTAAAGCTATAATCATACATAATCTAATCATTCTTAATTTAACAATCCTAGAAAAGAGGATTAATGAAATCAATGCAGTGTAATACCTTAGTTTTGGTGGTATCATAGTGGAGGCTAGCCATCAATTTAGAAACTAGGTCATTTTATCTCCACATGATGGTTTCATTCTTTTGTTCGTGCCTATTAAGAGTTTTAATCTCCTTAATGATCCAAAAGAGTTTAGACCAGTTCCTATTTCCATTGTTTAAAGTTGTAGTATCTAAGTCCATGTCCTTAAATATTCTTCCTTCATTATTTGAGGTCAAATATAACTCTGTCTCATCCCTTTATTTTATTCCATGAGATATCATGATTTTGGAACTTGCAATTGTTTACCAAATGAATTACAAGTAGCATCTAGGTTAATTTGTTCTTGCTTAGGACATAGTTAAGCTCTTTTTGATTTAATTATGATTGATCCTAGATTGAATTAGGGATTTTATGGATGCTTAAGGTAGGTATAAATATTTAATGGTAATTCAAATTCAAACTTAGGCTCATTCATGTCTCAAATTTGATTAAGACCCAGGATTTTATAACTTTTATTTTTCAAGCACACAAAATATTTAATTTTGTCATTTTGTGCTCATGTGACACCCATGTAGCATCCATTTGACAATTGCCATGGAATTTTTCATAAATGACTTGAGAGACTATCTATTATATTTTAAAAATCATACTTTATTTCATGCCATTGGATATTTGATTATGGATCAACATAGACCATTGATCGTGATCACCAAGATCAAGAATTATTGGCCACTTTATGTCAATATTTTTGGTTGTGCCACTTGCAACCTTCATGGGCCTTTTGGGCTATACATTATATGTAGTGAATGTGTGATCACCATGTATGTATCCCATGGGCCCTTAGGGCTCATTTAAAATTCTTTGACAATTATGCTCCATCAGATCATGCTCTCATGAGCAAGCACCAAACATTGATCTTTATCCAAATGGATTCATGTGATTGGTTTGATGGATTGAATGCCTTAGATTCATTAATTCTTTCACTTTGTCCAATAAATATCTCATGATTAATCATGGGGTGTTTATCTTTTAAAAGGGTGAGAACTTTAATCAATTTTGTGACATAAAAAGGGACTTAGGTTTAAATATTTTAGGCTAAGATTTATTTCATGTTTAATAAACACATTATAAACTTTAGGCTAAAGTATTTTATCCTAAGTTTTCAAAATCCATAGAAATGGTACCCAAGATAAATATTTTAGGCTAACATTTATGTTTTTTAAATAAACACAACATATACTTTAGGCTAAAATAGACATGTTAAATTATTAGAACATGTCCAAAGGGGCCACATAATAAAAGCACCAAACACTATGTTTCAACCTAGGGTTTTATCGCTTTAATAAACACAATAAAACCTTAGGTTAAAATCATTTATTCTAAGTTTTATGTCACAAGGAAATTTTGAAATAATATTTAATACAAGTCTCTAGCCTAAGGTTTATTGTATTTAAATAAATGTAATTAGAACCTTAGGAAATAGACTTAGACTAAGTCCATGTCTTCATGTATTTAGACCACATGATCATTTTATCATTTGAATTTCATAGATCCTAAGTATTTGAACATCTTTCAATGGATCCCACTAATTTTTAATGTAATTTATACTATTTAAGTAAAATTTTCAAATATGCCCTTATGTCTAAGAAAAATAATTAATTAGCTTAAATTTGATGGTCTAATGGATGTTGATGACGACCTTTTGGATGTCAAATTATGGTCATGAAAACATCAAATTTTAGTTAGTAGATCATTAGGTTTAATGGGTTTAAATTTTATGGTCTTGAAAACTTCAACGATAGCCTCATAGACATCAATTAATGGTTGTAAGAACATCAATTTTAATTTCACAGAAGCTTTTTGCTCCATACACCTTGGATTTGATACACTCCATTAGATTAATCTATGTGATGAAGCATAGACCATCGATCATGATCTGAGTAGATGTATACCATTGGTTTAATTTAATGTGTAGAACCATTTATTACCAAGCTTAAAATGAAAGAATTCCACATGGTGGCTTCATGAGGATTCTTGAGATTTTGACTTTTCAGTGCCATGTTCAATTTATTGAATTAATTTTGTGTGAGTAGCCACAAACCATTTGATTAATCTAGATTCTCACACTTATCATAACTTTATCCTATGGTTTTGTTATATTAATAAATATAATGAGACTTTAGGGTAAAACTTAGGCTAATTTTATACCTGATAGGAAGGGCCTTTTAAATTTTAATGATGACTTCACACCATTGTAGCCTCAGTCTTGTTTAATCATAGATTGTCCATCTTGATCTGAGTGCTTACACTTGATTGGTCTGATGGATCAAACCTTTAAGTTCATCAAGATTTATTCACTCCATTAGATAATTTCTCATGATGAAAAGTGGACCATCAAATCTGTAAATAAGCTAGGGGCTTAAATTAGAACGTGGGTTAATAAGAACTTAGGCTAAATTTTGAAGACTAAAGTCATGTTCGTGTTGATAAATATAAATATGGCCTTAGGGTTATAAATTTAGGATAATTTTATGATAAAGGATACCATGATTAGATAAAATATCCTACAAACATAAACATTATACCATGTTAAGAACATAGGAAATGGAAAATGAGAAATAAAAGGGGACTAGTGCATGATTTTTAGGCTAAGACTTTGGTTGTGTTGAAAAACATGACTAAGACTTAACATAAAAATTAGGATTAATTCAAAAATGTTCCCACCAAATGTTCTATCCAAAATTTGAATTAAAGGTCTAGGTCAGGGTTTACTAAAGGTGGGTTTTATCACATGAATCCAATTGTGGGTTGCCATAAATTCAAAACTAGAAAAAGTTTGAACATGGTTAATCTATAAATTTCAAGCATGATCCATTAAATGGAGCTCCATAGAACCTATAAATTAAGATACAAGGATAAACTATTAGAAACATTATGTAAGTTTCAAACAAAAAAATGAACAAATAGGCCAATTTTATCAGGCATGGGTGATCTCCAAATTCTAATAAAGTGCACAATATCAATATTTTAGTGTTAAGGTTCAAAATAATCATAAGGGTCCCTATTTTTTCGAAATGGGGGTATGTTGACCTTAAAAAAATGTGACTTCCAAGGGAAACATAGTAATATGTTGGAACTTAGAGACTTTAGTTTAGACAAATAACTGATCATCCATTCCACTTGATTAATGCCATTATCAAGATTAGTTCCTATTTAAAACAAGCATTTAAAGTGAAAAATTAGGATCAAACATCAAGACATAGCCATTTTATGTGTGTGATTTCATTCCATTTACTATTTTCCATGAGATTCAAGGGACAAATTCTAGATTTCATACCTTTATTCATTAACACTAACTTGGAGCATGTTTAGATATTCATTAAGAACCATGCTGCTAGTTCAAATAAGGCTTGTGCATCATTCTACTACCATCCAGACATCCATAACCCCAACAAATATGCCTTTGGATCCACTCATGACCTTGTTCCACTATTATCTAGGCATCCATAACACTGATGGAGGTTGTTAGAATCACCTTTTCTTGAAAATCTTTTGATTTTGTAATAAGTTCTTATCTTTTACATTTTTGCGTTTTTAGGTTTTCAACAAAGGTTTGGAACTAGGGTAGTTAGGTTTAAGTATTTGGTCAAGTGTCTAATCCTTGGATAATAACCTATGGCTACAACTTTTTTCCTAGGTAAGGATGTTTGTTAAGTGTAAGCATGAATATACTTTAATGGATTAATCTTTCATTCTACATGTGTAATTTTTCTTAAAACCAAGTATAGGTCAAGACAATGTTTAATATCTTATATAATGGTTAACCTATTCATAGGTATTTAAAAGTTTCTTCAAATCTTAATATCAAGCTCCTATCTCAAATCCATGGTCAACATATGTATGGGGTTCATATCAGTAATTCTAAATTTTTGGATTTCAATAAAACTAAGGAACTTTGAGCAAAGAGCTATTTAAAAAGACTTATTGGAAGTAAAGAACAAACCAATAAGAAAAAAACACACAATAGAAATAAGAAAGTAGGAAGATAAAGGGGAGAAAATAAATATATACATACATATGCACAAACAAGGGACAAGAAGGAAAGAGTTGAAGGAAACTAACTATCCTACCTAGCTAACACTAATTATCTTATAAATTTACTCCATGAAGACCCCTAAAGGAGCAATAGATGAATAGTGATTGAGGTACTACCCATTGGTGGGTAGTGTGAACTCTACTTCTTGTAGATATTTGAGCCTAAAGGTGTTATCTCTAAGTGTATCTTAAATCTGATAGGGGTCAATCCACAAAGGTGTGAACTTGCCATGTTTATCCTTGGGCTCAGATGCTTTATCCCAAATAAGAACCAAATCTCCTTGTCTACACACCTTGATATTTTACCTTTTGTCAAAACATCTATTTATAATAATTTTTTATCTTTTAAAGTTATAAAAATCCTTTTATCATGCATCTTCCATTTGAATAATGTCAAATAGCATTGAGTTTGAAAATTATTGATCTTCCTCCATATACTCTTACATAACCTTTTAGGTTAGAAGCTTGAGTGTGATGGGGAATATAGGTTCCTATCCACACACTATTAAGAATGGAGATGTTTTAAGATCCTACTTGACTTTCATTCTATCTACCAAAAGTGTATACTTAATAAGCTTATGCCATGTTCTTAGTTTGTTTTTAGCAGACTTACTAATGGCTTTCATCAAGTTTTTATTTGTTGACTCTGATACTCCATTACCTTGAGGATAATGGTTAGATGAAAACTTGAGAATAATGTTGTTGTCATATGCCCATTTTATCATCTCTATGGATGTGAACACTAACCCATTATCATATACCAAAGAGATCGGGGTCCCAAATATAGTGCATATGTTTTCTTTGAAGAACTTGGATCATTTATTGTATTCTAATTTACTTGGTAGCCATTGTTTTGGTCCACCTTGAGAAATAATCAGTAACTATTATAGCATACTTGTGACCTTCTAATGAGTTGGGGTTGATTACTCCTACAACATCCAATCCCCACTAAGAAAAGTGTTTGTCAATCATGATTGGTTGTAAAGGCATTAATGCCTTTGGATCCTTGGTGTTGAATATCTTACATGAATGGCATTCCCTCACATGTCTATGATCATATTCGAAGATGGTGGGCCCATAGTATCCAACCCTAAGGATCTTGTGAGTTGTTATCCTAGATGGATACCCACTTCCAAAATTTTCATGAAAAGTGATCATTAACTCATTGGATTCTTCCTTAGAAACAAATCTTAGGTATAAACCTTTAAAGTTATTTCAATACAAGACTTCATTTTTGATGAGGTAGTGAACTGCCTGAAGACATAGAGCTCTTATCTACTCCCTGGTTCGTCTTATATGATAGGTGCCATTAATTATAAAGGGAAAAATTGAGTCATACCATTCATTATATTGTAATATTTGTTGATAAAATTTCATAATTCTAAGCTTAGGGATGGTATTGAAAATCATTTGAATCAGATCATGACACCTTACCAGTTTTGTAGTTTTCATCTCTATGGCATACTCTTGGAGGAATAACATCCACTTACCCCTTGGCTCTCTAATTTCACATTGTCTTAGCATTAGCTTAGTGTTTAGGTCTAGTAGAATGGGATGTAATTTTTTCATAAGAATGTAGTGCCTAAATTTCATGATATCTTTAACCAATTCAAAGGCTTTTTTACCAATGAAAGGGTAATTTAACTCAACATTCTTCAAATTAGTACTCATAAAATTAATTAGATGGTCATATCATTCTAATTTTTTGAGTTAAAAATAACAATAGTGTGGTCAAAGGAGAAAGAGTAGAGGTAAAAATCCTTTAAAAAGTCTATACTTATCAAGACTAGAGCCTGGTAGATAGCACTTTTGATGTCCTCAATGACCTTCTTGGATTCTTCATTCCATGAGAATTTATCATCCTTCTTTAACATATCATTAAATGGTTTTAAAATCTATAAAAATTCATAAACTAACTTTATAAAAAAGTTTATCTTTCAAAAAAAATATTTAAATTCCTTCAACATATCATTCAATGGTTTGAGGCTCTATCTTGGATATGGCTTCCACCCTTTTAGGGTCTATGGAAATTCCATCTTTAGTGATAACATGGCCTAATAATTTACCTTTAGTGACACAAAAAATTGATATTATTAGGGTTAAGGGAGATCCAATACCTTTTACACTTTTCAAACATTTGATTTAATGTCATGAAATGATGTTCCCTACTCTTAGAGAAAATAGTTAGCTCATCAATGTAAATTATGATACACTTACCAATCAAGCCTTGGAAGGCATGGTCTATGGCCCTTTGTAAAATATATCTTGTGTTTATTAATATAAAAGTCATTATCTTTTATGTAAAGGTGCCCCACTTGTGAAATTTGTCTTCGTTTTATCTTCCTTATCTACTAACACCTAGTTGTACCTTGAGAAACCATCAAAAAAAGACATCATGGATGAACCTGAAATAATTTGTATTACTTAGTTAAGAGAGGGAAGAGAATAATTATCATTATTATAATCTTTATTAATATTTAAAAAGTCAATACATAGTCTAATTTTACCATTCTTCTTTTTAACTAGCACCAAATTGGCCACTCGGGTAGAGTGCCTAATGGGAAATACAATTCTAGCATCTAACAATCTCTTGACTTCTTTAAAGATCATGGGTTCTAAGATAGGGTTTATAAGTCTTTGTTTTTGTATGAAAGGTTTGAAACTCTCTTTAAGAGGTATAATATGGGTGATAACTCTTGGGTCAAATATATATAAGTCATCATAAGACCAAGTTATGACATTTTTGTATTTTTTTAATAGCTCTTTGGCTCTCTTATTCTCAGCACTGGTATATGATTTTCCATTGTTAACCAATTGAGATTTATCTTGAGGTCCAATATCAATTGCATTGTAATCATTTCCAATTACTTTTGTAATATTATAAGCTTCAGCTAGCTTATTTTGATCAAATAGTATTTCCAATGCAATCATCCCTTTAGGGACATTATTGTCATTAAGCTAAATGACTTTGCCATCAAACTTGTCTTCTATAAATGCATTTTCATCAGCCTCAACAATGATCTGAGCCTCCAATTCTCTTGAACTAGTCATGAATTTTATTATTTGTTGGTCATCACTAAATATTTGCATATGGCTCACATTTTTTGGGATAGAAGGGCAAGGTATGAGCTCAATACTAAAGTTGGGTGAATCTTGGTAAAAAATGAGATTAGCTACAGTAGAGGTGAGCTTATTAACAACCTTATTTTATTACCTTAGGATATAAATAATATTTAAGACATCAAAATATTCAAATATATCCTAGACTTTAAATCTATACCTCTTAGGATATGACAACTTGCACTAATACTTGTTTCTCACTTGATTTACTACTAGTTTTGAGTCACCATAAACTAATAGTTCATTAACCTTGTTTTTAATGGAGAATTACAAACCTAGGATGAGGGTTTCATATTTTTTAAGGTTATTGGTGTAAGTAAAATGGAGTCTACAAGAAGCATGGTATTTCTTACCAATAGGGTTAGTTAGAAAAATACCTACTCTAAATCTAACTTTACACCTAGCCCCATCAAAATTCAACTTCCATAACCTAGGAACAACATTAGAATATTTAGGATCACAAACCTCATTAGTTTTTAGGGTAAAAACCCCTAAATTAGAATCAATTATATTTACCCTTTCATTAATAACATTATACTCAGTGATCATATGTTTCATTCTTGGCTCCCTTTCAACTCTAATTTGTTTAGGAACTCCCTTCTAATGTATCCATAGGTGTGAATAGTATATGGACATATATCCATTTAAATCCTTTGTCCACTTTCTACTTAAAAGTATTCCATATGCATCAAGGATATCTACCACTTGGATATATATAAATTATTAGACCTTTAGCTCAGAGGCTAATTGCATGTGGAAATTTAACAATCCTTGAACCACCTTAATCCTAGACTTATCTTGTTATGTGAAAACCCTATTAGACTTAATGGGGGTCAAACCAAGTTGATTACAAACACCTGTAGGCATAATATTTATAGAGGAACCATAATCTAATAAATAATTATACAAGTTTTTTCCAAACATTTTGACTATAGGTTAGAAGGGTGGGGACTCTATTTTAGCTTTATACATATCTATATTTGCATTATTAGTTTTGGATATCTTTATAGATTTCTTGGAAAAGGATTCTAGAAATAGGTCTCTTTGCTCTAATATTTATGTCAATTTATGCAGGGTAATATTATCTTTGATTTTATTCATATCCTCTAAAATATTATAACCAATCTTATAAGAAGAAATGTAATTACCAACATTAGGTTTAGAAGTACTTCCCTTTGGAGGCTCTATATTATTGTTTGAATTGGTATCTAGAGGAGTACCAAAGTTTTTGGGAAGAGTAAAAGTAGTTAAAGGCTACCTCTATTCTTTGTTCCTTAGAGGATAAGTCTTATTCAAGAACTGTTGGAAGGCATGAAATTCTTCAAAAACATCATCAAGATCATTATATTCTTATAAGGGGAAATCAAACATCTCCACCATGAAAGTCTGGTCAGTAGGCTTGGATCTTGAGGTACCTACACCATTGTCTTTTTTAGGAACTACCTGAAAAGTGTCTAATTCTTCTTGAAATGCCTCATAATCTTTACAAAAATCAATGCATTCAATCTCACCATGCTTAGCAGTATAATGGACTCTGCAATAATATGGTAAAGTAATATCAATAAGATTAATATCCATAGTCTTCTTTCTATAAGAAGGTTCATTATTCTTATTATTGTGTAAACTATCATTATTGAACCTATTTTTTGGTCTATTGAACCTTTGGAAAGAGAAGTTCCTTCCAAAAGTTTCTCTAGTATTACCAACTTGTTTTTACAGCTACAGGAAGTTAGTGCTTAGTTTTTGGACCATTTTAAAAATAGACTTATTCTCACTTTTTAGGGATTTTGAATTATGAACCTGGTTTCTATTAACACCAATGGGTACTACCAAGGTCCTTTGATTATTTCAATTAAATCCATTTCTAGTAGGGTGATTCAAGAACCCCAAATTCTAGTTAGGAGCAACATGCATTACAGTAATTGGTTCAGATTTGAGAGTTGGTTAAGAACAAACACATTATAGTTATTATTAGGAAAGACATTCAAGGTAGGCATATGTGGGTTGACATTGAGAATAGATTAAGCCATCTAAGCTTGAGATTTAAATTGGTCATTAATGATCACAACCTTAACATAAGTTAAAGCTAATGTATGCATTGGACCTATATTAAAATTGAGGTCATGGGATCAAGAGCATATTTATAGATTTCCAAGGCCAAGTCTTGATTAGGCTTATAAGGGTTAATGGTTCTATTGTACATATTTTGGAACCTATACTTAAAATCTATTATAGGTTCATTGGAATCAATTTTTATGGTGGTAAATTACTGTTATAAGACATAGGGGCTAATGATCTTACCAAATTGGTCAATGAAGATGTTATTGAATTCATCTTAGGTGGTGATATAATCATCAAGAAGGTTTAGGAGCCACTCATATGCAACATATTTAAATATGAAATATAAAAACCTATATATTACATCCTCATGAACAACATTCATTAATATTAATGCATCTTTAAATGATTTAATGTGTTCTTCTGTTGTTACAATACCACTAGGACTAAAAGTTGGCCAATACTTTTTAAGATTATGAGGAAGGCCATGGATTGCACCTTGTACATTGATATGGAAACTTATCAACAAAGAAATAACTTGATGAAGGTTTAATATAGGAGTGCCTTGGTGTGGTAAATATGGCAAAGACTTTAAATGCTTACATCTACCTTTGTCTCTTCTGGGTCTCTTATGGACTTCCAACTCAAGTAGGGGCTCTCTTGTCTTTGAATATGATCTTTTCCAGATTCTTGGTAGTTCTAGCTTGAGAAATTTAGATCATTTTTGAAATATTATGTGTCAAACCAACCTTTACAAAGAAAAAGACTCATATTTTCACATTATTCTAATTTTACAAAGATATATGTAAATAACAACATAAGGCACAAAATTTTAACTAAGATAGATAAAATGTGTGTATAATTACATAAATATGGTTAATAATTACAATTATATGCTCAAACGAACTTGGCTATATGAAATATATACCAATATTTAATCAAAACAAGATATTCTAATCTCAAATACTTAGATTCTTAGATCTTAGGCTATTTTTACGAGAATTAAGTCTCTAACCTTAAAGATATTTTATCTTTATCTAAGAGAAGCACAAATATGGATCAAAAACCACAAATATCAATGATATTTATGTGTCTAATAAAAAAATCATTTAAAAGTACAAATATAACACCAATCTTAAATCACAATAGACTAAGACTATTAAAGATTCAATAAATTCACTAGCCCTCTTTCTAGCACCAATGAAAGCTAGTCCTATTGATGTGTCTATGTGTATCACAGGTGCTATTAATGTTTAAAGAACACTTCTCATTTTATAATTTTGAGAATTCATGACATGAGTATTATGTTTTTGGTAATCTAGTTACCTATGGTGAAATAGGGGCAAATCAAATTAAATTGTTCCACAAATTTATATTGATTGGTGGTTGGGATTCACTATGGTACTTATGAATTTTATAGTATCTATGATTATCTTAGTGAGTTATGATCAAAATTATACATTATAGACTAATCTAATTGAATATTTACAATTATATCTAAGCTAAAGTGATTTAATCAAAAAAGAAGCAAAAGGAAGGGTAGGGAAGAAAGAAAGTATGTGATTGTTGATCCTTGCCTTAAACATCAGGATAAAGTTTTAATTTTAATTGAACATAAATTTAACTTGTATATAATGTAAAGCAAAAAAATCTCAAAACACATAATATACCAGGCATATATCTGAGGAAAACATGAGAAATACATGTATGAACTAGATTTACTTTAAAGGTTTACTATTGCATTTAAATAGAATTTTCACATCCTAATGCAAAGTAAATAAAATTAAATAAAGTCTAAGTACATTCAACCAATCTAGCTTCAACACAAATTATCAACCTTATATCAAAAATACATATTCATAATTTTGGAAAAACCATTCAAATTCAAAACTTAGAATAAGCAATTGAGAGAGAAACAAGGTAATAATTGATACAAACAAACTTGGACAAACTTTTAAGTATTCCTTGCTTATATTAATTTCTCAAACAATATACAAGTTTTGGCTCAAAACTCCCTCCCTTTACAAAATGGTAATACTACCTTTTATAAAAGACTTAGGTAGTATACTAATCAGTCATAAGATTACACATGTATAAAGATAAGGACAACTATCCTTCTTTATAGTTCTAGAATACATTTCTCTTTCCTAAGCAAACTGACCTATAGGTAAATATGCTAACAAACTAGCATATGCCTTTACTAAATAATATTCAATGCTCAAATATTATAATACTTTTAAAAATGGAATATTAATTAAGTGGTGGGCATTATGCTAAAGGGCTCCCTTATTGCTCTTGGAGAATCTTCATATCTCTCTTATTTTTCTATTTAACAAGCTCCAAATCAATAGTTGGCTTCAAGAGACATGAATATTCTTTATTATCCAAGTCATTAAAGTCCATTTCATTCCTTACCATAGCCTCTTTGATGCTTCTAGATTCTATAATCTTCTCTTTAGTACTTAAGATCATGCCCATGATTTAATTGTTATCACTTTGTGATTGGTCTTGGATTTTTCTTCTCACTTCCTACATAACCAAAGTGGTTATGTGTTTATAATATTCATCATCAATGATGCCCAAGGTGCTGGACTTTGTAGGATTGACCAAAATGGTGCCAAGGAGTTTCTTGACTTTGGTTATTAGCTCTTCATCATCTCTCAAAAGTCTATCTAGGTTTTTTAACCAAGTATTTAAACTTTGAATCTTATCAACCACTATCCCCAATATTACATTTGAATGGGCTAGGCTAATGGTTTTGAAGATAGGAATCTTACCCTTAATTAGTATGTTGATAATATCTCTTATTTTATCCTCTACATCCTACCACTAGGCCAATAATCCTTTGGCTATCTCATTTTTTTTGGTCAATGCATCCTACCTTAGCTTCATTGAATTTAAGGAGTCAAACATGTCAAATAAAGATGCCTCAAACATATTTATTATAGCCTCTAAGACTAATACGACAACTTAAATTCTCCTTTTCCTTCTCTAGATTATGTATCCTTTGCTTTATGCCCTTCATTGCTACTCTAATTTGAGTTGAATGAGCATCAAATAACCTTTCAATGTCTTCCTCCTTTATAAGATGCTCCCCAGCCCTCTAACCCCCAATGGGAATTAAACCAACAAAAGGTTCAACTCTTTGGAAGGTGAATTCCTCACCTCTAACCATGGTTTTCTTAGTAGTCACTCTCTCCAATTTTGTTGTTTATGGATTGAATTTTACACTAGTTGATGACTTTATGATCTTAGGAGGCTCTACCTATGTGTTTCTTTATGATCTTGAAGTGTCCATTTGGGTGCCACTTAATCTTCCTATAGTAACCATTCTTCTCTCTTCCTCTTCCTTCATCAAATCCAATATATATGGCTTTATTTCCTCATGGACATCAATGTCAATTATCTTGGTCAAGGCCTAAGAATGGGATAAAGTGAGAATCTTATAAATTTTCCCATAAATAAACCATTTAGATATAATGGGTCCATGAATGGGGTATTCATCACTAAACAAGTTGACCTCACTCATGGGGTGAGTGAAGGTTAACTTGGGACTCTTTATCCTAAATAGGACCAATGGCAATTTTATTTTCCTTATATGTGGGGGTGTTATTAAAACCAAGTCCAAAGAAACTTCCTTCCCTTTATCTTACTCTATTTTCTCAGTTTGGGCTTGGGTTTCCTCAATTTGTTCTTCTTCATCTCTTTACCCATACACCTCAGCTAACACCTTAAGTGCATCCTACACTAATTCATTAGGTTCCAATGCAATCATATCCAAGTATTCCACTAGAGACTCTAGCCTTTCATATGGGGATAAATATGATCCCTCCCTAGATCTCTCTTCTAACTTCTCTTTACTAGGTACTTGTGTTATTTGTGCCTAGGGTGGTTGAAATGGTTACTTTGGAGTGTGCCTAGAATAGGGTCCAAGAAATAGGTGGTACTATAGGGGTCCATTTACCAGTACCTGATGGATTGTCATATTTTCTATCCAACCTAGGAACCATCTTAATGTTGTGCCTCTTCAATCTTGTTAATAACTCTGGGAAACTAAAGGCCCTAATGTAGAATGGGTCATGGACACTAGCATGGTGCTTGTATGTCTTGTTTATGGTTTTTGAATCTAGATGTTTGATGATCACCCCATTAGGGTCTCATTACCTCAAATCATCTTTTTATAGGGTGAATGAGTCCTTATGTCTAGTAATAACATTCACATGTTCCCAATTTTAAAAAATAATTCTACTAATTATCAAAGGAAAGGGATGGGGGAGGCCTTTCCTTTTCTCCTTGAAAAATCCATCTATACTATGAAGAAGTTGGTAAGCCACTTCTTTTTATACTATCTTTGTCAGTACATAGATGGGTAACCTGAAGGGCTATTTCAAAGTACCTTCAATCCTTATTACTATGCAATCAAGGTAGAACCCTATGTCCCTTATCAATCCACATATTTCTTAATAAATGGGCTAACCATTCTCATTAGGATTCCTATAATGGATTCCAATAGGGTTAGATATACACAATCACAAATGAAATACATGTTGTTTCTATATTTGAATATGTAGAATTTGGAATAATGATGGGAGATAGTGACTCTTGTATCAAGTGACCAGTTCTTAATGTTTGGGACCTAGTCAAAGGCTAAAAGGGCATCAAGTAGATAGGACATCATGTAAAAGGTTTTTCTTGTTTTATTCTTGATGGGTATGAATTAATATTTCAAATGGATATTGATCATCTCACCCAATGGGGGAGTGAGTCCTTTCTCAACCATGAAGTAAACATAGGACACCCATATTTTGTTAGTATGCATGGTGGAGGGGGCTCTACATAACCTATTCAGCAAGGTAGTTATTATCCTAATTCCATCATTAAATTATACAATTAAGATTTTATCTATGGGGTCTTGGATTACTTTGTTCCTAGTAAGCAGCCATGGGGCCAGGATTGTTTTCAAATTATGTTCTCTAGTCCACTTTTTAATGGTTGGAAAGTCTATCTAGGATTTACATAGTTTATAATATCTCTCAAAATCTAGAAGGTAAATTTATTATATTATTTTAAAGCTATGTTCATGCACAATCCAATCATTCCCAATTTTATAATCTTGGAAAAGAAGAACAAGGACATCAATGTTATGTAATATCTAAGGTTTAGTAGGATCATAGTATAAGCTAGCCATCTAAATAGAAACCAGGTCATTATATCTCTATAAGATGTTTGAATTATTTTATTCCTCCCTAGTAATATCTTTCATCTCCTTAATGGTCCAAAAGCATTTATACTAGTTCTTATTCCCATTGTCCAAAGTTGTAGTATCCAGGTCCATGTCCTTAGACATTCTTCCCTCATTATCTGAGGTTAAATATAACTCTATCTCATCCTTTTGTTTTTAAATGTGAGATACCATGATTATGGAAGTTACAATTTCTTACTAAATGAATTACAAGTATCCTCTAGGTTAATTCACTCTTGCTTAGGTCATAATTGAGCTCTTTTCAATTTAAATATGATTTATCTTAGCTCAAATTAGGGATTTTATGGATGTTTAGGGTGGGTTTGAAGCTTTAATGGTAATGGTAATTTGGGCATAGGATCATTCATGTATTAAATTTTATTAAGACCTAGGATTTTGTACCTTTGCTTTTTTGAGCACACAAATCCTATAATTTTTTCATTTTATGCTTGAATGGCACCCATGTGGCATCCATTTGACAACTTTTGTGACATTTTTCATAAATTCCTTGAGGGACTAGCTATTGTCTTTTGAAAATATAACTTTTATTTAGGTTATTATATATTTTATTATGGATCAACATGTACCATTGATCATGATCAATAGGCTTGAGAATCATTTGTTTCTTTATGTCAATCTTCATGGTTGTGCCACTTGACACCTTCATCGGCCTAATAGGCTCTATATTCTATATAGTGAATGCATGCTCACTATGTGTCAATCCCATAATACCTTAGGGATCATTGAAAAGTCTTTGGCATCTATTTGATCATCCTCTTGCAAGGAAGCATAGATCATTGATTTTATATTGAATGCATATACGTGATTGGTCTAATGGATCAAATGTCTTAGACTTATTAGATATTTCACTCTATTTGATCAATATCTCATGATGAAGAACATGCCATTGATCTTATAAAAGGGTGATAACTTTAATCAATGTTGCAACATAAGAATGGAATTAGGTTTAAATATTTTAGGATAAGGTGTATTTTGTGTTTAATAAACATGTTATAAACATTAGGATAAAGTATTTTAGCTTAAGTTTTTGGAATCCATCGAAAGGGATCCTAGGTCAAATATTTTAGGCTAAGGTTGATGTTGTGTTAATAAACATAACATATATTTTAAGCTAAAATATTTATGTTAAATTATTAGAACATGTCTAAAGGGGCCACATAATACAAGGACCAAATTCTATAGATAGGGATAGTATTGATAAGCTACTCCAATAGGAATCTATAAATTTCAAATAGGGTCTTCAGGGGTGTACATAGGAAGAGATTAAGTAGTAAATTTAGTTAATATTCAATCATTATATGTTAAGTGACTAGGCATTCAGTGACCTGGTTGGGAGTTACTTGGCATTTTAGTTATATAACTGGGGTTTTCAATACACAACGAATTCAATATATATCCAGTTTCTTTTTTCATTGTAATATATATTCACCTAGAATTTTATTGCATCAATAAACATGATAAAACCTTAGGTTAAAAAAATTTATGCTAAGTTTTATGTCATAAAGACATTTTAAAATAAGATTTAATATAAGTCTCTAGCCTAACATTTATTGCATTTAAATAAATGTAATTGAGACCTTATGAAATAGACATAGACTAAGTCCATGTCTTCATATATTTAGACAACAAGATCATTTTATAATTTGAAGTTCATAGATCCTAAGTGTTTGAACATCTTCTAAGTGATCCCATTGATTTTTAATGCAAACCATAAGCTTTTAGTAAAATTTTAAAACATGCCCTTATGTCTAAGTAAAATAATTTAAAAATCTTAAATTTGACAGTCTAATAGACGTCGATGATGGCCTCATAGATGTCAAATAATGATCAAAATAACATCAAATTTGAATTAGTAGATCATTAGGTTTAATGGGCTAAAATTTTATGGTCTTATAGACGTTAATTATGGCCTTGTAGATGTCAATGTATAGTCATGAGAACATCAATTTTAAGTTCATGGAACCCTTTTGGTCCATAGACCTTGGATTTGATATGCTCTATTGGATTAATCTCCATAATGAAGCACAAACTATCGATCATGATCCAATTAAATGCACATCATTGGTTCAATTTAATATGAAAGACCCTTTATTACCAAGTTTCAAATGTAGGAATGCCATGTGGTAACTTTGTGGGGATTCTTGAGCTTTTGACATTTTAGCACCACATTCACTTCATTAGATTAATTCTATGAGTAGCCATGAACCATCTAGTTAATCTAGATACTCAAACTTAACATAAGTTTTATCCTAAGGTTTCATTGAATTAATAAATACAATGAGACTTTGGGGTAAAACTTAGGCTAAGTTTATACCTGATAGGAGGGGATTTTTAGCTTTTAATGATGAATTTACACATTGGATCCTCAGTCCCATTTAAGAATGAATCATTGATCTTGATCTGAGTGCTTACACTTGATTGGCCTGATGGATCAAAGCTTTAAGTTCATTGATATTTATTTGCTCCATCAAATCATTTCTCATGATGAAGCACAGACCATGGAATCTACAAAGAAGCCAGGGGCTTAAATTAGGATGCAAGTTAATAAGAACTTAGGCTAAAGTTTTAAGACTAAGGTCATGTTCATGTTGATAAAGATGAATAGGGTCTTAGGGTTAAAATTTTAGGTTATGGTTACGATAAAGGGGACCATGCTTAGATAAAAGACCCTATAAAGATAAACATTAGGCCATGTTAAGAACATAGGGAATGGAAAGGGGGAAATAAAAGGGGACCAATGCATGATTTTTACGCTAAGGCTTTGGTTGTGCTAAAAAACATGACCAACCCTTAACATAAAAAATTGTCTTAAGTTCAGGGTTAATTCAAAAATGTTCCCACCAAATGTTTTTTCCAAAATTTGGATTAAATGTCTAGGCTAGGGTTTCTTAAAAGAGGGTTTTATCACATGCTTCTAACTATGAATTTCCATAAATTTGAGACTCTAAAAGTATCAACATGTTTAATCTATAAATTTAAACAATGATCCATTGAAGGGAGTGTCTTAAAAATTACAACTTAAGATACAAGGATCAACTAATAGCAACATTAGGCAAGTTTCAAACAAAACCATGAACAAATAGGCTATTTTCATTAGGCATGAGTGATCTTCAAATTATAATAAAGTGTATAATATCAATATTTTAGTGATAAGGTTCAAACTAATCACAAGGGTCCCTATTTTTTATAAATTGAGGTATGTTGACCTCAACATCATGAATAATTATGTTGTTCTTTTCTTAGATGAGTTAGGTGATCAATTTTTTTATTCATGCACTTATGTTCATCATGCTCATTTTTATTACAATAGGAACACTTAACATTATCTTTATTAGGTCTACCATTATAAGAGGAGGTTTTAGTGGTTATTTTGGTAGAGTTTGATTCTTTATTCTTCTCTTGATCCTTTTTAGTTTTTTTCTTCTCTTTGTTTGAATCCTTATGTTTCTCATTCCCAATAATCAGTGCTTGAGGGTTTGAGGACATAAATGTGCCCATATATATTAACTTGTATTTCTATTGAGTCAAGTTAGAAATAAATTCATCTAAATAAGGAATTTTTCATGTAGTGCCTAAATCACTTTTAATTGAATGGAAGGTAGAGACAAAAATAGAGTAATCTGGACCTAGTTTTGAGAGTATAGAAAGAATAAGTTGGTCATATTCATTCTCTATCACACATTATTTAAATTACAATATCTAAGACTCAAACATAGTGAATAAATTATGAAGGTTGTTGAAACTAATAGGACTCAAACTAATGAGCTCTTTAGTTTATGTCATCTCATTACATGTAGCTTCCCAACGAGATTTTCCAAGGTGGTCTAGACTTCATTAGGAGTTTTAGAAGACTCTAAATGAAAGAGAAGATTAGGATAAACTAATAGACATAGAAATTTATAGGCTTCATCATAACAATTGTACCACCTAGTTTTTTCTACTTTTATATTAGGTTAAGTCTCTTTTCCCATTGTAATATGATGTAAACCCTTTCTCCTTAATATAATTTACATTTTGGTTTTATATTCATATTAGTTAAATGGAATTAGAGGATTAACTAATTTGTATCCATTATACAAAAATGAATTTTATAGTGTTTTTTTACTTGTAGTTGTAGAAATAGAAGTGCAATTAGAATGAAAGAGTGTGCAAAATCATTACACCCCTGAACTATAAGTGATCAAATCACCATTTTAGCACTTTATAATTTTAGTATGTTTTATAAAATAGAATATACCAATGGATATAAAAAAAAAGGCTATGCAATTTTAAACAAAATAGTACTCAATTCTGAGTTATTGATAAAAAATTACACAAAATACCATTTTATTATCTTTAATGGCCTATCTTAATTAAAAAACACAAGATTTAAATGATCTAAAGGATTAAAAATAGATATATCTTTATATAAAGGTGATGTAAATGGACTAAAGAACTCTATTAAGTAACACTAAGTCTTAATTATTCCCTTTACATGTTATCATGTGAATTAAAAAATGCAAAACTAGGGGTGAAAATATAAGCTATGTTAAAATAATTAAAAAATACCTTTTTTAAAAATTTTACAGTAGAATTAATTTTGTTGACTTAGATTTTGGGAAAGGTCTAGTGCAACCTATGAAGATGATAATCTTATAAAATAATGACTACAAAATTAGAAAACCCTTCCATAGATGGTGAGTGAGAATCTAAGACCATTGTTCATCATTTGAAGGAACTAAAAACACCTTGGATCAGGTTGTGGGGATCCAAACTCCTTGTTCAATCCATGTAAGGAGTAGATATGCCTTGTTCAAGCCATGAAGGGAGAAAAATAACATGATTTAGATAATTGGAGAAAAACACCTTTGAACAAGATTACATAGATCAACATGCCATGTCTTAGGTGATCAAAATGCAATTGAATATCCTTATGAGATCAAAACACCTTAGATTAAAGGATCAAAACACCTTTGATTAGGACTACTTGAAATGATAATTCCCTTGTATAGTATGCATTATTTTAATTGTCATTTGAACCTACACAAAGAGAAAGAACATGCCTATACAAAAACACCTCCTAAAAATAGTAATACCCTTGTTTTTAGTAATTAAGAAAAACACTAATTTTTTTTTTGTTTTTGAGATTTCAAGAAAATACCTAAGATGTTTTTGAAAACACTCTAAAATTACCTAGAATACATTACAAATAATCTCAATATTTTAAAACAAATATTATTGTATGAAATGAAACACATGATTACTAGGGTGTTTCTCTAATACCCTATCAAATTTTTGGCCAAGATCACCAAATCATGTAGATGTATAGGTTCATGATAAGTGTGAGATAAAAACTTACACAACACAAAACTAAAAGCTAAATTAAATTAATATGATAATATTACATAAGATAAAATATAGATAAAATATAAATCTTCTATTAAAAAAGCTCATAAATCTGAGGTATACATATAGGAGAGTGTTGAGTAACTCCTCCATAAAAGGTGGCCAAAGATGGTCAGAATAGAATAGTAACTATTGACAATTTCTCCCTAACAAGTCAAATCATCACCCCTATCATTTGAAACTTTGCATATCATGCTAGTTTATCTTATGAGTCTTTAATTTGGTCTCAAAAATCCCTCAATATGATTAGTGGAAAATAGACCATCATATCACATCATGGAAGAATGGATAGGTCAATTGGTGGTTCATATAATAAGTGAGCTTGGAAGATAAAATAGGATTGAATAATTACATGAAATGATGTATTTTAGTTACAATATCATCCCCTACAAATTTGGTATCTTGATGTGTTTTTTAACTCAATATATAGGCCCTCAAAATTTATTTAACATTGTGAGATGTGCATATGAATTTCAAGTTAAAACCATAGGTAATATCCATTTAGATTTAAAAAATCCTTAAAGATTTTCAATATGAATGTAGGGTTGACAAGTTGCATGATCTTGGAAGTTGGTGTCAAAAATTGATGGCACATGCATGATCAACCAAGTCAATAAGTCAAAAAAGATATACAATGCACATTCAATCATGCAATCAAAGATCAATGACAAGATTGAGGTCAAAAGTTCAGCATATCCTAAGATTGAACACATAAATTACAAGTGTCATGATCATAGTGATTTAATAGGTCAATAGTACACATTTTATCAATCAAAAGGAAGATCAATAACATATGTTCATTCATGTCGAGGAGATCAATAGTGTGCATGAGGTCAAGAAGTCAAAGAGCCTAGGTTATGAGTAAGGCCACCATGTGTGACAAGTGCATTAACTAGATGAAACTAATAGTAGGATCCTTAGGATAAATGTGGGGCTACCAAGTGGCATGATTTAGAAAGTAGAATGTAGATCAATGGTAATAATGAAGGTCAAAACCAAGAGAATTCTGAGGAAATTGATGAATAAAATTTGATCAAATATCCAAAATTCATAAGATGAGGACACATGTCCAAGGAATAAATATTTAGGTTTAAAAATAAAATAAGAATCCTAAGGATGCCACATAGGTAGACACATTAGATCAAAGGATTTCACCACTCAACTAGGAAAATGCATAAATTCATGTTCAAGATGCAATCTTAATTATGAGAAGTAAACCTTATTAAGTCAATGATGATATTAAATCTCAATAGAAACCTCTTAATAGCTTTAGATGTAAGCTTTACGTCTTGTTCATTTTTAGGGGACTAGGTAGCCTATAAATCTTCATTAAAATTATAGTTATATGAAAAGCATTAGGGGAATTGGTTTTCATCTATTGAAAACCTATGTTTAGGGTTTTGGAGTAATGCCAAAGTTATGATATAGAAATAAATTAGTGTAGGGGTATGGTCTTCTGATAATTGTGTTCTAAAGGGACACCAAATGAATGAATTCAAAGTGATTGTCTGATGGCATAAAGATCATATCAAAATGATACATAGTGTTATCTACTCATTAAGAAGATAAAGAGTTTGAAGGTTGGATAATGTGGATAGATCATTAAATGTATTTTTAGGGTATTTTTGTACTTTCCATTTCAAACAAATCATTACTCACCACCTTTAACAAAGTTCTTGTCTTCTGGTGCATTTTTAAACCAATAAGAAGGGTTGAGAGCTATCTAGAGCTAATGAAAGTTGATTTGTGGAGGCAAGATTAAGGGTAATTAAACAAAAGGTGATTAAGTCTAATTTATTGATTACTACTCACAATTTTATATATATCCCCCTTCTCTTCCATTTTAAAGGCTCTCTTTGATAATTTTTAATTTTTGGAGACAAGGGATTCTTATACTTTTGACATGCCCAGGTTATGCCAAGATTTGCACTATAACACCTAGTTAATGTAATAAAGACTAAATTCCTCCTTTCTTAAGATGAATTTAAATTTGTTTCATGAATTAATTGATGTGGTTAAGTGAATTTATTATTTTCTTTTCCTCTGTCTAAGTTTTCTCACCTTCATGAAGTGTCTTGTAGCTTTCATAGTTTATTTTAAGTGTAATAGATAGTTTGTTGATTGGTTTAGAAGTGGAAAACTATCCTATCATGCTAGATTGATATTAGCTTTATGTTTTTTTATGAAATAATTATGTGAAATCTGATCAAAGAGTGAGTGAAGTGATCTTTTTGGTCTTGATAGTGTCTCATAGGGTGTCGTGTGTAATTGTAAGCATCTAAAACATTGGTACATCACCTTTTTTATATATTTTCATGCATTATTATCTATTTATCTCCCTTTTACAAGAAATATAATAGTTTAGGTGATCAATACAAGGGAACCATCCATTTATGGAGGCTCAACCTCACTATAGGATACCCATAGCTTGAGGTTGTTTGCATTTTATGTCTCAGTTGGAGAGAACCTGAAGAACTCTTCCCATGGGTGAAATTTAAGACCACAATAGTTTTTGGCATGATCTTTGGGACCCATTATCCTTGGAATAGTTAAATTTTGTAATTGAGGAAAACTTTATGTAATAGAGGAAGACATCCATCTTCATTAGAAGCTAAATATTATTCAAATTGTATAGTTCATAACATCATCTAGGTAATAATATCATGACAAAGGATATTAAAAGGTTAATAAGTAAAGGTATTCCTATTTAATTCATTTAATTACCATATAATTAATATAAAATAACAAGGTTTAGTATGAAAATACCTTATCCTCAAAATAAATATTCATCTCTTGGTCACCATATTATCCTAAGCAGTGCAATTCTCACTATCCAGATGGTCATAGAAAACCAACTGTTTGTTCCCTTCAATAGGGGTATCCCAAAAAATTTATTCCATTTCAATGAAATCCCTATATATTATCTTAATATTATCTCATTATTCTCAAAATAAGATCAAATAACTCCTATTGAACACATCTAAAATGTTTCCAACCTTTGTTCAATCCACAATGTTATTCAAGACAATGTAGTTATTAGACTGTTTGTTGCTTATTTCATAGGAAAATAAATGTAATAGTATATAAATATCATAAAAAAATTCCATAGCTACCTGGAATGAATTATATTCATCCTTAGTTAGACAATTTGAGGACAAATATGATCACCTATCCTTGGTTGAATAACTGACTACCATACATAAAGTTCCTTATGAGTTCATGTTTTATTTTAACCTCAAATTCTAGAAGACATGGAACAAGATACCTAAATTGCTTATACCATCACCAAAATATTCCTTCTTATACTATCTAAAATCCCTCAACTTCAATATTAGTTGGATGATATAGTCAATGGGTGGTATTACCTTGCCAGAGGTTTATGAGGTTATAATAAGAGTAGAGAATAGTTTGATACAAGTTGGTAGACTCTCTCTAAGGAATATAATGCCTATATTCCTAGAATTTAAACCATATCCAATCCCTCAAGTTCCTCAAATCCCATCTTTATCTCATATTACATCCCCTAAAGATCAAAATGCAGCCCTTCCTAGTCAATCTAGTGAACTTGGAGAGTTAAAAAGTTTGTTACAATATTTTGTAAATGAAATAGTAAAACTAAAAATTCAAAAATAATAGGATATTAGGCCTTATTAACACCAAAATCAGACCACATATTATCCATTTAGACATCAAAGGCCTCTTTATCAATGGTTTAGATAAAATAGACTACCCTACCAACCATAAGGAGCTATAATTCAAGTTAAGCCACATGAAACTCTTAATCCTAGTGTAACTTCAATTTCAAGAGCTATTACTCCCACACCACCCCAAAATAATTTGATTCAAGATATAGGTTAGCATCCATTTAATCTCAATGATGCTCAAAACCAAGCCTTAGTATAATAAAATATCACTATGGCACAAACGACACAAGAAGGGTTTTCTATTAAAAGAAGCCAATATCAAGAGATAATTTTGGTATCACAAGAAGGGACTCAAAATTTTTAAGGGTATACTAATTCCATTAATTTGAATTTGAAAATGTATGATCATGGTACATTCAACTAAGTTGGTGAGACTAGCAATATAATTGTTAGGTTGCAGCTCTAACTAGAGTTAAAAGAAGAGCCATTGATGAGGCTCAATATGTGAGTAATTTTTAAATTACTCCTATTTTTTTTTCCAAGAGTATTAAATATCAACTTATTTCCCCTACAACATAGAAAAATCAAAATGTAGAGGTTGGGAAAATTCCTCAAGTGACTCTAGTTTGTGAAAAACCAATGGTTCAAAAGGTGTAGCCAAAACTTAGTGGGGCTCAATTTAGTATAGTGGATAAAATAAATAATTATAACATCAAAATTATAATTTGGGATTCCCTCACTATTATATTACAAAAATATATTCTTATTCAAGATCATTCAACTCTCAAATTGCCTCCAAATCTAGTTGAGAAATAAGGTGTTGTCCTAACTAATTTAGACTAGCCAACTAAGAAACATGTATAATAGGTTAATGACATGGTAAAGTTGAAAAAAACTGAGGTAAAATAAAATAAATCCCCTCATTTATACCTACATTTTATATTTGGTGACACCTTGATTCATAAGTGTTGATGGATAGTGGACCTAATAACACTGTTATGCCTAAACAAATTACAAATAAGTTCGGTATTATTTATGAACCAAATAATAAAGGAGTGTTGAAACTATATGGGTCACCAAAAAATATACTAGGCATTATTAAATATTCTAATTTGACACTACATGCTTATCCTAATGTTACCTTCTAGTAGGATGTAGTTATGTTGGACTTGGCTCCCTACTTTCCCATGTGTCTATTAAGGGACTTCAATTCAAATATTGGAGGATAATTATTATCTAATTGGACTTATTTGATGTCAAAAACTAGGTATATTACTAAAATAACAATACATTCTAAACCCATAACACATTTCCATTTGGAGACATATATGCCAAGTGTTGCAAACACTAATTGTATCATCTTAGACAAGGTGCTAGAAACTAATATAGTGTAAATTGAATCACCTTTATATGGAGTTAAATGTTTTTTACTTAATGAGTGGGACTCTAATTTTTAGGAAAATTATCCTTATAATCTAATTCATGAAGGGGGAATAGGTATTTATTGACTCCATGAGAATGATACACCAATTCTAGCCATGATGAAAGATGATGAGTCCAATGATGGTCTATGGAAATTATACTTTTATGGATAAAGTAATAATCATGGTAGTGGGTATGGAATTATTTTTATTTATCCATCAAATAAAAGGTATTTATCTTATATTAAATTCCAATTTCGTTGTTCAAATAATTTTTTTGCATATGAAGCACTAGTGCATGGTTTGCAGTGGGCTAGAAAGATGAAAATCAACACCTTGAAAGTTTTTGGTGATAGTGAACTTAAAGTTCACCAAGTAAGAGGTATTAATATATGAAAAAACTTATTTAATAGATCCTATAAAGATAGGGTGTGGGATTTAATTTAATATTTTTAGGATTTCAACATTTAGGCAATACTAAGAGATGAGAACAAACATGCAGATAGATTAGCTACCATTAGGGCACAATTTAGTATCCTACTTGATATAATAATTGAAAATATTCAGTCACACATTAAGGTGGTTATAACACCTATACTAGATAACCATGATAATTAGCAAGAGTTTAAAGATGCCAATCAATTTTTTATGTTCTTGCAAGAAGAGGCTGAGTTTATACAAGAAATTAGTCAAGGTTCTTGTAGAAATATGGTCACTAGATTGTAAAACTAAAAACAAATAAGTTTCCTAAAGGATTGGTTACACTTGAGAACATATTCAATGGTGATGATGAGTTGATAAAATAAAATTTATCTTTTCCAACAAAGGAAGAACACTATGCTAATATGGATATTACAACTAGTAAAAACCTAAAGTTGGGTAAGGTATGCACTCCTTCACAAAATGAAGCTTTCAGTGAGTTATGTTCAAGTTTTGTTGATGTGTTTACATGGCAATATAGTGATCTCAGGGGATTTGATCCAAGTCTAGATCAACACACCATTGAGTTAGAGGTTGAAACCAAACTAGTGAGATAAATAGAAAGGCCCATCAATCCAAATCTTGAGAATTTAATGAGAGATGAGTTTCATAAGATCATAAAGTTAGTTTTTATATTTCCAATCAATTAATCCACTTGGGTGGCAAACTTATCTCATTATTAAAGAAGAATGGTGAGATTAGACTATGTGTTGACTTTTGTGATTTGAATAAGGATTCCCTTAAATATAAATATCCATTTTCATATATGGAAAAAATTTTATAGTTGGTTGTAGGTTCAGAAAGGTTTTATTTTTTTTTATGGATATAGTGGTTACAATCAGATTTTGGTCAAAGAAGAAGACCAATTCAAGATAGCCTTCACTACAAAATGGGTGACATTTGCATATAGAAAGATGCCATTTAGTTATCCAATGTTGGAATAACCTTTTAGAGAGCCATGGATATGGAATTATAAGACCTTCTTAATAGGTTTATACTTGTTTAATTAGATGATATAATAGTGTTCTCAAAGAGTGCGGGTGAGTACATGGTTCACCTCAAGCAAGTGTTTGAAAGGTGTAAGCAATTTGGGGTGTCCTCATATCCCAAAAGGTGTGTATTCTCAATTCATTAAGGTAAGCTTCTTGGGCATGTGATTTCAAAACATGGTTTGAGTATAGATCCTGAAATGATAGATTTAATTTTTGTACTTTCCTAGCCCAAAAACAAGAAAGTTTTGTAAAGCTTCTTAGGTAAAATCAATTTTATAATAAGATATATTTCATATTTTGCCACTTTAGCTATCCAATTACATCCATGCTAAATAAGAATAAAAATTTCATCTAGTCTAAGGAAGGATTAAAGAGTTTTAAAAAGATAAAGAAGGCCATAGCTAGTGCTCCTACACTCACAAACCTATATTTCACAAATGATTTCATTTTATACACATATGATAACATAGAAAAAATTTCAAGAATTCTTATGCAAAAAAATAATGAGGCTTTAAAGTATATAGTAGCCTTCTTTAGTCAAGGCTTAGAAGATTATGAAACAAGGCACTATTTTATTGAAAAACATGTACTTTTAGTTATAAGGTATCTCAATAAATTTATATACTTATTGTCTAATAATAAGATACACCTAATGGTGTCCCATCCAATTATCAAGGAGTTTATCTTGAACAAATACATAAATGAGAAAAGATCTGGTTAGATAATGAAGGTAATGTAGTATGATTTGGAAGGTCACAATCTAATTGGAGGTAAAGGACTTTGTGAGCATCTAGATCAAGACATACAAGAGGCAAATGAGGTAGTTTTGGTGTCAAATGATGAAGAGATTGAAAATGATCATACCTCATCTTCTATCTAGTTTCATGACTTGGTAAGATATGTCCAAGATGGCATTTACCCATCTCATATAAGTGCTTCAAAAAATAGATATTTTTGATTGAAATCAATTCCATTTCTTCTTTTTTAAGTTTTTTTTATTCAAGAAAGATATCAATGGCATGTTACTAAGATGTATAGAGTCAAACCAAACAAAGAGATTACTTGGGAATTTCCATGATGGACATGGTAGAGGACACTATTCTTCAAGAAATACATCCCTTAAGATATTAAGAGGTGGATATTATTATCCTAACATGTTTGGTGATTATCATGTGTGGTTTAAGAAGTGCAAACATTTTTTTATGTTTGTGGGAAAACTAAAAATTATATCCTTACCTATCCAATCAATTATAGTGGACCAGCACTTTATCCAATGAGGATTGGAATTTATTGGTTTCATTAATCCCCCTTCAATTTTAGGACATAAATGGATATTAACTTCTATAGATTACTTCACCAGATGGATAAAAGTAGTAGCATTCAAAGAAGCAAAGGAATCTGATGTTTTAGATTTTTATGAAGGTTTTATTACTAGATTTGAAGTTCGTAAAACCATTATTTTTGATAATGTTATGGCCTTTATGGGGACTAGAATCAGCCAACGAGATATTCAACATGGTTTCTTCCTCATCACTTCATCAAATTAGTATTCACAAGGCAATGATCTTACTGATTCCATAAATAATACCATGTTAAATATCATAAGGACTATTAAAGATAATAAAAGGTCATGGTATCTCATGTTGAATTTATCTTTATGGGATGATAGTATCACCTACAAAAGATCAATAGCCAAACCTCCATACAAATTGGTATATGGTAAGGAAGAAAGATTACCTATTTCTCTTGAGTTACCTACTTTCAAACTAATGCATCAGCTAGATTTGTTATAGAATTAACCAATGGAGATCAGATATTCTAAGCTTATGGAACTAGAGGAGGTTAAACATCAGTCCATGTTATCTATGGAAAGTCACCAAGCACAAGTTAAGGGAGCCTTTGACAAAAGAGCTTATTCATGAAGTATCAAAGAAAGAGACCTGGTACTCAAGTGGGATGAGGATAGAGCTAAATTAGGAAGGCATACAAAGTTTGACTCTCTTTGGAGTGGTCCATACATAATCTCCAGTTATAAATCCCATAATTCCTTCCAACTTATGAAGATGGATGGTGAGGAGCTTCCTATCCTAGTTAATGGAATACATCTAAAACATTTCTATTAAGGAATCTAAGTTCCTTGTACATAGTTAGTTTTCCTCCAAGTGTTGTTCTAGCACATTAGTTTGTTTGTGTTTTGTCCCAAATAAGTGATTTGTTTGCACACTTGCTTTGTTTAGATTGGTTTCCCTATTTTATATGTTTCCTCCCTTGTCTTGGTATAATTATTGTATTTTCAAATCAAATGGCTTATTATAGTCATGGATCAAGTTTTTAATTACTTATGAGTCACAAATCCATGTAAATGGTTTGGATCTCAAGCATAACAAGCATACTTCCTAGTTGAGTTTCCAAAATGTTGACAATTTTACCTAATAGGTCAAATTGGCACCCCTACCATTTAAAACTTTTCATATCATGCCAATTTATGTTGTTAGTCTTTAATTTGGTCTCAAAAATCCCTCAATATGATTATTGGAAACTAGACCATTATACCACATCATGTAGGAATGGACATGTCAGTTTGGTTGTGCATTTCATAAGTGTACTTGGAAGGTTAACCCTGGTTGAACAGTTACATGAAATGATGTATTTTAGTGCCAAGATCATCCCCTATAAATTTAGTTTCTTTATGAGTTTTTTATTTCAAAATATAGGCCATTAAAAGTGATTTGATAGTGTGAAACATGCCTAGGGATGTCAAGGTAAAACTATAAGGAATATACATTTTGATTCAAAAAAACCTTAATGAGTTTCAATATGAATGCAAGGTTGATAAGGGGCATAATATTGAAGGTTGGGGTCAAAAATTGATGGCACATAAGTGATCAATTGAGTCAATAAGTCAAAATAGGTCTAAGGTTCACATTCAATCATGAAAACAAATATTAATGGTGAGATCAAGGTCAAAATGTCAACATATCCTAAGATTGAACATATAGATTACAAGTGTTACGATCACAGTAACTTACTAGATCAATGGTGCACATTTGATCAAGCAAAATGAATATCAATGGCATGCATTCATTCATGTTGAGGAGATAGATGTTGTGCATATGGTCAAGAAGTTAAAAAGACTAGATTATGAATGAGGCCACCATGTGGAAAAAGCACATTAACCAAATTTAATTTATATTAGGATCTTGAGGATAAATATGGGGCTACTAAGTGGCATGATCTATAAAGTAGAATGTAGATCAATGAAAATAATAAAGGTCAAAGCTAGGAGACTTTTGAGGAAATAAATGGAGCAAATTTTATTGAATATCTAGAAGGTATAGGATGAGGACACATGTCCAAGGAATCAACAGTCAAGTTTCAAAAATAAAATAATCATCCCAAGGATTTCACATAGGTGGACATGTTAGATCTAAGGATTCTGTGACTCAGGTAGGTAAATGCATAAATGCAAGATTAAGATGTGATTTTTGTTAACATAAGTGAACCTTGTGAAGTCAAGGATTCCATTAAAGCCTAGAATAAACCTCTTAATAGCCTCAAATGTATGTTTTACATCTTGTTCATGATCAAGGGACCAGGTAGCCTATATATCTTCATTGAAATTATAACTACATGAAAACCAATAAAGAAATTGGTTTTCATATATAGAGGACCTATGTTTAGGGTTTTGAATTAAAGTCAAAGTTGTGATAGAGAAAGAAGTTATCATAGGGGCATGGTCTTCTGACAATTTTTTTCTAAAGGGACACCAAATTAATGAATTCAAAGTGACTATTTGATGTCATAAAGAGCATATCAAAATGATACATGGTGTTATATTCCCATTAAAAATATAGAGATTTTAGAGGTTGGATAATGTGGATAGAGAATTCAATGTAGTTTTAGGGTCCTTTGGAACTTTCCATTTGAAGTGGATCATGACTTATCACCTTGGAAAAAGTTCTTGTCTTCTAGTGCATTTTTAAACCAATGAGAAGGCCTTGTGATCTATCTAGACCTAATGAAAGTTAATTTGTGGAGGTATGATTAAGGATAATCAATAAAAAGGTTTCTTGGACTCATTTAATGATTCATTCTCCCCATTTTATATGTATTCCCCTTCTATTCCATTTTAAAGGCTCTCTTAGATAGTTTTCAATTTTTGGAGATAAGGGACTCTTATGCTTTTGGCATGTCTAGGATATTCCAATATTTGTACTATAAGACCTAGTTGATGTAATAAAAATTGAATTCATCCATTTTAAATCTAAATTTAAGTGGTTTTCATGAATTCATAAATATATTTAAGTGAATGTATGATTTCCTTTTCCTCTATCTATTTTTTCTCACCTTCATGAAGTGTCTTATAGCTTTAATATGTTATTCTAAGTGCAATAGATAGTCTATTGATTGATTTGAAAGTGGACAATCACCCTTACATGCTAGATTGGTATCTAGTTCATGTATTTTTATGAAATAATTATGTGAAATATTATCAACGAGTGAGTGAAGTGATATTTGTAGTCTTGATAGTGTCTCATAGTGTGTTTTGTGCAATTATAAGCATCCAAAACATTGGTGCATAACCTCTTTTTACATGTTTTAATGCATTATTATTTATTTCTCTCCCATTTCCAATCAAGAGAATAGTTTAGGTGATATATCCAAGGGAACAAACCCTCTCTAGCATCTCACCCTCACTATAGGATACCCACATCTTTAAGTTACTCCCATTTTGTGTCTTAGTTGGAGAGACTTTAAATAAATCTCCCCATGGGTGAAAATTAAGACCATAATAGTTTTTGGTAGGCCTAATGGGACCCATTTTCCTTGGTGTAGATAAATTTTGGAGTTAAGGAAAAGTTTTTTCAATATGGGAAGATGCCCATCATCATCAAAAGCTAAATATTATTCAAATTGTAGAGTTCATAGCATCATCTAGAAAAAACTCTCATGCCAAAGGTTACTACAAGGTCAAGAAGTAAAGGTATTCATCTTAAATTCATTGAATTTATTTTACTTAATATAAAAGAGCAAGGTTTAGTATGATAAGACCTTATCCTCAAAATAAATATTCATCTCCTAGTCACCTTATTGTCCTAAGTAGTGCAATTCTCACTATCTAGATGGCCATCATAAACCAAGTGTTCATTCTTTTCAATAGGGGTATCCCATTGTATTTATCCCATTTTGATGGCATCCATGTATCTTATCTTAAGAGTATCCCATTAGTCTCAGGAGAATATCAAACAACTCCTATTAAACACATCTAAGATATTACCAAACTTTGTTAAGTCCATAATGTTGTTTAAGACAATGTGGCTATTAGACTTCTTGCTCCTTATTTCAAAGGAAAATCACTATAATGGTATATAAACCTCCCACTAAATTCCATATCTATAGTTTATTCCATGTGACTTTTCACTTTGATGTCGTTACCTACATTTTCTTCCACCCTTATACTAATTATTTCTACATTTTTCATGCCCCCATCTATGAATCTGCCAACTACCACTTCACTTTCTCCACCCTCCAATAATATGGCTTCCATTCCTTCATAACCATCCCATAAATCATGGTTTTGTCCATTCTAGGCATTTCCCAATCCATCAATCCAATTATTTTTTTCTTTACCCAATTAGGTTCACTTTTTCCCTCCTCAACTCTATCTTACACAACCATAGTAGCTAACACCAAAGGGCAACCAAGAAGCAACAAATATTTTTTATTCATCTAATGACATAATTTGGAAACATAGACTATCAAAAATCATTTGTCCAATAATACCTAATCCTTCTACTAAAACTGAGCCTAATCTTGAGGAACATGTACAAGTGGAAGCTCATACCCTAGATACCTCAAAGCTCACTCTTATAGATTAGGCCAAGGAGTTAATAGACTCAACTTTTAAGAGTCCCAATATAAATATCAATGAATTTATAATGATGAGCTCACTATTTAATAAGGCTACAACATCAACATAATGGGTAAGGAAGAGGAAAATAGAGGATAACTTAGGAATAACTTTAATCATGGAGGAAACGGAAGAAGTTTACTCCCTTAGAAAGAGGTAGAACATGAAAAAAGGTATATCCCTGTATATTTAGGAAATCATGTCCTACATGGAGACCCATATAAATGCAATCATGGCCACACATGAAGGAATTGAAATGGCTAGATAAGAGCTCAAAGAGTAGTTATAAAATCTTAGAGAGAAAAAATAGGTAATTTGAGTTCCCTAAAGTATTAAGGAGGATGTGAAGAATGAAACACTTAGTGTGTATGAGATTATTGATTATATTAATTATTTGGGAGTTATTTTGGCTCTTCATGTCAATTCTATAACCAGATTATTTAAAATTCATAGAGATAATGATAACAAACTAAATTTCTTAGTGTTATATACCCCAATAAGGAATTTATCTACTTGGACATGATAACCTCATTGGAGGCATCAAATTATTTGAATTTAGATTTAATAATAACATAGGAGGCCAAGTATTGGGTATCATCCTTTGAGGATTTAGTGAATAAATTTTCTAAGAAAGAAAAACAAGTCGAGCAAATTTTTATAGTGTTGTAATTGAAAATAATTCAGGATAACAAAGGAAAGATGGTGACTCAAGTCTCATTTGATAAAATGATTAAACAAGACTCTTGTGGATTCAAATATATTCTAAAAGGTTTAATCTTAGAGGACATTGAATTGAAAGTGAGTGTAACCAAGAAAAAGGAAACAAAGGCAGAAGTATTCTAGGTTAGTTTTAGAGCCACCAAGATAGAACACACTAAGCTGAGGGAGTAAATGAGAAAGGTGACTAGGCCACATCTCTTGGATATGAACCTAATTCAATAACAAAATAATAAGGCATACAAAAAATACTAGGACATAGATGTTAAGAAAAAGTAAACCCAATAAATGTCACCTATCAGTTCTACTGCATAGTATTCATAGACTTTACCTATAGTGTTAACAACTAAAAACACATTATCACCACCTCATAATTTAGTACTTATGGTAACAACAATTCAATGAATAAGTGAATCTACAAGTATTACTTTAGTTACTACATTGTCAATCATGACTACTACTATAGTTTTGATGATAGTTTTGATACACACTAAGATCCAATTTAGCATGAAGGATAATTTTGTATATTTTTTCATGCAATGATTATAACTAAATATTTAATTTCTAGTTGTATTTATTTTCTAATCAGTTGAATTACTTTGGTATCATGCACACATTACATGAATGATATATCTATAAGTTATTGATATGTAACCTATACTTATCTTATAGTCTATCAAGATGTAAATAAAGTGTTCTAAACTTAGATGATGAGGTTACCCCTTCCAAAATATATTTTTATACATGTATAACCCTCTTTTTTAATGGTTAGAGTTGTAAATGAACATATGAGAATAAATCAATAAATTTATTGTCATGCAACTATGTTTGTTCTTTCTTTTACCCTATCTATTTTATTGAATTTGAAGTTTGTTTTTTTGTGTTGATTTAATAATTTTCATTCATGTCAATGATATGAATGAATATGATGGTTTTATTAATGAATATTAGTCTTACATTTTAATAAATATATTATATTGATAGATTTAATTGTTTTAAATTGTAATTACAAGTTGAATTGATAATCCAAGGTGTGTAGAGGTATCTATTTTGATATAGTCTTCTAGGTTAGAGCTACAATTACGCTATATAACTTCTTGGTTTGAGTTATGATATCTTATAAAAATGTATGCAATAATATCCTTAAGAAGATCAACCTTTACTTGAGACCATCAAAAATCCTATATCTATTAATTTTAGACTCCCAACATTGTTTTTTTGTGAGTGTGTAAAAGATATAAAAATTAAACATTGCTTATTAAGATACTTGTCCATAAAAGAGATAATAGGGAACACCATTTAAAATAAATGTAATATTATTTTCTACCTTACCATTTAATTTGAGTTTTCTTTGAGATTTGCCTACTATAGGATAGCTTTACACCCATCTAACTCATTTAGTGACTTATCCTTTTTATTATAATCCACACATCCACCCATAAACCTAGTTAAAAAACCCATAGGCTCAACCTTCTATTCCATAACCTGATTATTTTAACCATATACATACAAATCATGACCCTAAATGGAACCTACCTCCATAGAGATCCCAAAATGTTATATGCTACCTCATTTAAAACTCTCTAAGGTGTGCATAAAACCCACATAAATAAGATCATTTCTTAGGGTTTCAATATTAAACTTGGAGATATGGATTTGGTCTTGTGGATAAGTCTTTTTGATGCATAAATAAGTTTTGTATCCTATATTTGACTTATCATTTTCATCCTTACATACCACAACAACCTCTTGAGAAACACCTTATTCTAGAGAGAGATTGAGGCTCAGTGGGTTTGTCTTCAAAGTTAATTATTCATAACTTTTTCTCTTCTTTGTTAAATTATTTTTTATCTTATATTCTTCTCTCTCCCTTATATTATGATTTACTATACATTAATTTAATTATATATCTTTTATCCATGTTTAATTTTATGTTTATTACCCCCATTTTATGCCAAAATATTTGGTGGGCGTTAGATTATGTTTTAATTTACTTTGTACTTACTTTGTGAATAAGAAAACATATGACCTAGCTAGGATAATTGCATGGTGTTGCTTAATTAGAGGATTTAAAACCCTCTCTAATGATATAATTATGGTAATGGACCCTTTTTTTAGGTATTGTAGATCCATATTGGTCATGACCCTGATTGTCTAAATGTACCAACAAGTAGAAGGGTATATGTGCTTTATCTTATCTAAGATAGGATTGATTTATGGATCAACTTCACTTTCCCTTGTATACACAAGGCTCTAAGTAAGAAAAATAAACTTATTGATAGCCCATGTGGTGGGAAGCACCTGAGTCAATAAATGATTAAGAGGTTGGAGATATAACTACTAAAATATCTTTTCCCTTTTATTTCTATATACTGTTGCCTTTTGTCTTAGAATAATCTTGAGTTGATCAATTCTACTTGATAGACTCAGGAATAACTATGTTTTTATTTTGTAGAAGATGAGTTAGGCAATATATTTTTTTATTCACACACTTATGTTCATCATGCTCCTTTTTATTGCAATAGGCATACTTAACTTTATATTTTTTAGGTTTGTCATTAAAAGATGAGGTTGTAGTGGTTGTTTTGGTAGATGATTCTTTATTCTTTTTTTTGATCCCTTTTCTTTTGCTTCTTTTATTTATTTGAATCCTTATGGTTTTCATTCCCAATAATTAGTGCTTAAGGGTTTTAGCACTTAAATGTGCCTATCTATATTAAATTTTATTTCTCTTGACTCAAGTTAGAAACAAAGTCATCTAAAGAAGGCATCTTCTCTGTAGTGCCTATAACACTTTTAGTGGAATAGAAGGTAGATCCAAAGACAGTAATTTGGACCTAGTTTTGAGAGTATAAAAAGAATAAGTCCATCATATTTATTCCCTATCCCACATTATTTCAACTAAAATATCAATGACTTAAACAAAGTGAATAAATACTGAAGGGTGTTGAAACTAATAGGACTCAAACTAATGAGTTCTTTAGTTCATGGCATCTCATTACATAAATATTTCCAAAGTGATTTTCCAAGGTGGTCCAGACTTCATTAGGAGTTTTATAATAATATACATAAAAGAGAAGATTAGGAGAAACTAACAAACATAAAAATTGTACCACTTAACTTTTTTTGCTTTTATATTAGGTTAAGTCTCATTGCCCATTCTAATATGATGTAAACCCTTTCTCATTGATATAATTTACATTTTATTTTTCTATTAATATTATTTAAATTACATTAGATGTTAACTAAACTTATATCCATTGTACAAAAATGAATTTAATAGTGGTTTTTTACTTTTAGATGTTGTATAAATAAAAGTGAAAAGATAATGAAAGAGTGTGAAAAAACCTTACACCCTTAAACTATAAGTGATCAAACCACCATTTTGGCACTTTATAATTTTAGTGTGTTTTACAAAATAGAATATACCAATGGATATGGCACAAAATAATTAAGCACTTTTAAATAAAATAGTACTCAATTCTGAGTTAATGATAAAAACTTACATAAAATACCATTTTATTATCTTTAATGGCCTATCTTAATTAAAAAATAATAATATTTAAAATATCTAAAGGATTAAAAACAACTATATTATTATATAAAAGTGATATAACTAGACTAAAGAAATCTATTTAGTAACACTAAGTCTTAACCATAACCTTTACACATTCTCATGTGCATTAAAAAATTCAAAATTGGGGGTTAAAAAATAATCTATTTTAAAATAATTAAAAAATAATTTTTTTTAAATTTTATGGTAGCATTAATTTTTTTTTAATTTTTAAAAATGTCCATTAAACCTATGGAGAGGAAAATATTGTAAAATAATGATTGCAAAATTAGAAAACCCTTCCTTGGATGTTGAGTGAGAATCCAAAATCATTATTCAGGGTTTGAAGAATCAGAAAACACCTTGGATTAGGTCATGCGGATCTAAAACCCTTGTTAAATCCATGTATGGCATAGATATACCTTGTTCAAGAAATAAAGGGAGAAAAAATATTATGATTCAGATACTTGGAATAATATTTCCCTTGTATAGGTCTGAGTGGAGTAAAACACCTTTGAATAGGCTTACATAAATCAACATGCCATGGCTCAAGTGATCAAAATGCACTTAAATAGATTTATGAGATACAAAAACCTTAGATTAGAGGATCAAAACACCTTTTATTAGTAATACATGGAATGATAATGCCCTTTTATAGTATGCATTATTTTAACTATACTTTAAACCTAAATAAACAGAAAGAATAGGCCTACATAAAAACACCTAAAAATAATAATACCTTTGTTTTTAGTAACAAAAAAACACTATGATTTTTTTTAGGTTTTTGAGATTTTATGAAAATACCTTAGATGTTTTTTTAAACATTATAAATTCCCTAGAATACACTACCAACAATCTCAATATTTACAAATAAATATTTTAGTATAAAACTAGACACATGATTACTAGGGCAGTGCTCTAATACCCTATCAAAGTTTTGGCCAAGTTCACCAAATCATGCAGATGTATAGGTCCATGATAGGCATGAGATAAAAAATTAAAAAACACACAACTAAAATATAAATGAAATCAATATGAGAATATTTCATAATATAAACTGAAGACAAAATACAAATCTTCCATTAGGAAAAGCTCATAAATATTAGGTGTACATATAGGATAGTGTTGATTAACTCCTCCACAAAAGGTGGCTAAAGATGATAAGAATATAATAGTAAACTATTAATAAGTTTTTCTAACAATTCAAATTGTCACCCCTACCATTTAAAACTTTGCATATCATGTTATTTTATCTTGTGATTCTTTAAGTTTCTCTAAAAAATCCCTTAATATGATTATTGGAAACCAAACTGTCATAGCATGTCATACATGAATGAACATGCCAATTTGGTGGTGCATTTCATAAGTGAACTTAGAAGTTCAAAAAGGGTTAAATAATTACATGAAATGTTGTATTTTTGTGTGAAGATCATCCCCTATAAATTTTGTGTCTTGATGAGTTTTTAATCTTAAGATTTAGGCCTTCAAAAATTATTTAACATTGTGAGACGTGACTAGTTATGTCAAGTTAAAACTGCAAGGAATAGTCATTTAAATTAAAAAAATACTTAATGAGTTTAAATATGAACATAGGGTTGACAAATGTCATGATCATAGAGGTTGGGGTTGAAATCATTGGCACATGGGTGATCAACTGAGTCAATAATTTAGAACAGATATATGGTGCACATTAGATCATGCAATCAAAGATCAATAATGAGCTCAAGGTCAAAAGGTTAGCATATCCTAAGATTTAATGTCTTGATGAAAAGTTTCATGATCATAGTGACTTACCAGATCAATAATGTGCATTTAATCAAGAATAAGGAAGATCAATGACATTTTTTCATTCATGCTGAGGAGATCAACAATGTGCATGAGGTCAAGAAGTTAAAGAGCCCAAATTATGAGCAAGGACACCACATGGCATAAGTATGTTAGCTAGATGAAATTTATAGTAGGATTATGAGGATAAATGCATGGCTACCAAGTGACATGATCTAGAAATTAGAATGTAGATCAATGGAAATAATAAAGGTTAAATCTAGGAGACTTCTGAGGAAATTGATGGAGCAAATTTGATCAAATCTCCAAAAGGTATAGGATGAGTACATGTGTCCAAGTCATCAATAGTTAGGTTTCAAAATAAAATAATTATCCCAAGGATTCCACATAGGTGGACACATTAGATCAAAGTATTTTTCCACACAGGTAAGAAAATGGATAAATGCAAGATCAAGATGTGATCTAGGTTACCAGAAGCAAACCCTACAAAGTCAAGGGTGCCATTAAAGCTTAGTAGAAACCTCTCAATAGCCTTAGATGTAATTTTTACATATTTTTCATGATTATGGGACTAGGTAGCCTATAAATATTGATTTAAATTATAGCTATATGAAAACTAGTAGGGGAATTGATTTTCATCTATAGAGGACCTACATTCAGGGTTTTGGAGTAATGTCAAAGTTATGATAGAAAAATAAGTCAGTGCAAGGGCATGGTCTTCTAACAATTATGTTTTGAATGGATACAAAATGAATGAATTCAAAGTGACTATGTGATGGTGTAAAGATCATATAAAAATTATAAATGGCGTTATTTACTCATTAATAAGATAGAGAGTTTGGAGGTTGGAGAATGCAGACAAAGCATTCAATGCAATTTTATGGTCTTTAGGGAATTTACTTTTCAAATGGATCATGACTCAACACCTTGAACATAGTTCTTATCTTATAATGCATTTCTAAACCAATGAGAAGGGATTGAGAGCTATCTAGAGCTAATGCAAGTTAATTTGTGGATGCAGGATTAAGGTTAATTAGTAAAAAGGTGGTTGGGCCTCATTTACTCATTTTTTCTCCTAATTATATATATATATATATCCCCCTTATCTTCCCTTTTAAAGGCTCTCTTTGATAATTTTCAATTTTTGGAGATAAAGGACTCTTATGCTTTTGGAATGCCCAGGCTATGCCAAGGTTTGTACTATAACACCTAGTTGATGCAATAAAGACTAAATTCCTCAATTTTCAAGCTGAATTTAAATGTTTTTCATGAATTCATTTATGTGGTTAAGTGAATGTATGCTTTGATTTTCCTCTATTTGAGTTTTCTCACCTTCATGAAGTGTCTTGTAGCTTTCACAAGTCATTCTAAGTGTAATAGATAGTCTGTCGATTGGTTTGGAATTGGACAACTACCCTCCCATGCCACATTGATAGTTGGTTCATGTCTTTTTGTGAAATACTTATGTGCAAGCTGATTAAAGAGTGAATGAAGTAATATTTTTAATCTTTATAGTGCCTCATAATGTGTCTTATGTAATTGTAGGCATCCAAAACATTGGTGTGTCACCTCTTCTTACATGTTTTCATTCATTATTATCTATTTCTCTCCTTTTTCCAAGAAATATATTAGTTTAGGTGATAGATCTAAGGGAACCAACCCTATTTTGAGGCTCTTAAGGTTGTTCCCATTTTGTGGCTTAGGTTGAGAGAGCCTAAAAACTCTCATCATGGGTGTAAATTAAGACCACAATAGTAAATCCTCCATAAAAGGTGGTCAAAGACCCTCAGAATATAAGAGTAACTCCAAAAAATGTGGTAAAAACTATAATAATAGAGTAACTCCTCCATAAAAAGTGGCCAAAGACCCTTAAAATAGAAGAGTAACTTACATACCTAGAATAATCAGTAAGGGAGTTACTTCGTAGTCATTTATTCAAATTAGACATGTAATAAAGATTCTCCATCAAATTAAGAATACTCAATGTGAGGTAAAAAATACAATAATAAATAAATATTGGAAAAAAATAGCCCTTACTCATAAGGAACTACTCTCTCCAAAGTGATTCAGAAAGGGAGCATGTTTTCACTAATATCTTATCTAAGGATAGGTAATCAAGATACCTTCATTACTCTAGTCAATATGGTCATGGGTATAGTGATACCTAATGACATATGACTCTCCCTTTACCAATATATGGACTATTCATTTCCTTACTGATGAAATGAACAATACAAAAATCATCCTCTCTCTAATTGGCATAACATGAACAATATTGGAAATACAAATTAATAAATACATACATATGCAATCATTCCCCACTCTTTATCTTTGTAAATTTAAATAATCAACCTTTTAGATTTTATATATGGTAATTAACTATTGTTGGTGATCTAGGTTGTACCCTTGTTGATGAGAAGAGTGTTCATGTCCAAACCTCAAACCTAGTCCAACATTGTAATGACCTATAGGTTGTGGGTTACCTGATGTGTAGGTCAAACCTCTAGATTTTATGGGGATATCTTCCCAAATTTTTTATTTGAATTATATCTCTAAGTCATAACTCTATTGGGGTGAAAAGGGTAAAGAGGATTGCATAAATAAAAACCTATTCTAAAGTGGTGATTCATCAAGATGACAATTCCATCCACTCAATATTGAACTAAAGACAATACTAAAGGACTAAATAAAGGATTGAATCACTTTATCCAATGGTATCTAGGAATAAATATTTAATTTAAAGGTTTATATTTGATGAATTAAGAATGAGAGGAAAGAGTGAAATGTCTAGTTCCAGACTCTTATAGTCATATGTCCACTCATGAATTCAACCATCAACCTTCAAACACACTACACAATCTATATAGGACACTTTTTAGCAACTAGGTAAAGGAATTTGACATATAAAAGGGAAATAAAAAAATTTAAGCATATCAAATAATGAAAAATACACTATAATCTGATCATAAAGAAGTTAAAACAATCTATTAACTATCCAAGAGATCTCACAGAGTACAAGGTTAGGCAGAGTTTCCTCATACTAGCCAAGGTCCACTCCATGAGATAAGGGGGTCATAAATGACCAAGGTCAACTACATGTAGCTATTATATTAGTTATTATTCAAATCTTCCATACATTTTTTCCTCCTCTTTTTGGCATTGGAGTGAGAGTAGTGGAGGCTGAGTCAACTTCATTTGTCCTTGTCAAAGGGTTGACCATGATATAAATAGTCCATCACTCCTACCAATTTTAGTTACAAATGAAAATTGAGTGTGTTTGGGAATTTTTTAAGTGTTGGGAAACCTTAATTCAATGTGAATGAATAATGGTCCATGAAACTTCCTCTAACCTATCATAATGGCCTTCATCTTGGGGTGTGCTTGCTTGGATGATAGTTACCAATATTTGAAGAAAATAAATCAATGTTTCCTTGCCACCTTTTTCCTTTTAAACCATTATAATTTTAATATTATTAGTCATATTTTCTTGTATTTCAACCTTCTGCTCAGATCCATTGCTCGAATGATCAAACAATTAAACTAAGCCCCCAATTCATATTTGCTCCTCTTGGGTCTCTTTCATAATTTGAGTCACTTGGAGTATTTTTTGACTTTTAAAACTCACTAAAAACATTTTTTTGGATCTTAGACAAAATTATTATCACTTTTCCATACATAAATTTTCCTTTTGACCTATGTTAAAGGCTCTTTTAGACCTGGTTTTGAGCACAACCTCCATTAATAGAGATATGAAAAATTGATTTTTTATCTTGAATCATATTAGCAGCATGAGAATAGTTTTAAAAATTAAATGACACAAAAAAAACCTCCATTTCAAATTTCAAGTCATCTCATTGAGTATAACTCAAAAACTACATCTTTTGGGGTTGCCTCAACCTACTTGGTCAAATTTTTGAGTGTATGTAGGTTTGAGTTTTGTCATTTTATTGAGTTTTATGAGGTACCAAGACTTAATTATTTTTTAATTAGGACCAATATGGACAAAAAAAAACTATTACAATAATTTTTTCCCCATTATTAACCATAAAAACTAATTTGGATCACATATTTAAACCTATTGCACACTTAGAAATTATGACCTGTGAGACATAAGGAGAAAGAAATAGGTGAATATTGATATTTATAAGGTATAAATACCTAAAATAAATTACCTATAAATAAACATAAAAATTATCTAATAATTATATTTTATCATTCAATTATTTAAATGACTCAAAAACATTGTTTCTGATTGTCCTTGTATGCAAAAAAGCCTGAGTCTTGTAAATTTGCCCTTATCTAAATTTCACCTTGAAATTATGAATGTGATTAATATTAATAGTTTTTTTAATAATTAAAATAACTCTCAATTTTCTCATAAACCCTCACATGAGTTTCAACCATCTATCATACCTTATAGCCCTCCAAGAAGCTTGCCTAGCTCCATATTGACTGTCAACAAACAAACATAAGACTGTGACAAAATAGTTGATGATTCCAATATTATTTTGATATAAATAAGTTAATTATAACTTATAAACACTCATTAAAACAAATTTTGCCAATTTTATTATCTGTATCATACCTATAGAGGCCTCAAAATGTATTTTAATCAAAACTAGCTAGTGGGCTACCTAAGTGAAAGACTGTTTATGACTGTAGAAGGTATATAACAAAACATATTATGATTAAAAAAATAATTAGGAATTAAATATGGAATAAAATTATTTATATACTTACCCTAATCATACATACCAAAAATGACAACCTAACTCCTATAGATGCTCTAAAGTCACAACTTTCTCCAAAACTATCAATGGTTGCCTATGTGAAAGACTTGGAGAGTGACTCAAATTTGTAATAAAAAAATGGATAATTAAATTTTTATCTAGGAAAAATATATTTCATAATAACCTAACATAGGTTATAATGACTCTCTTTACCAAATTTGGATTTTAGATCACCTCTTTAGCATCTTCAATGCTTCAAAACTTCTCCAAGCTAGCCCTCAAGCTTATAGCTGTGTATATGGTCTAAAACCATTTACTCAACCTTGGACATGATTGAATAAAAATATAGTGGTGTGTGGAGTATTATGAGATCAATATTTATATTTTCTTCAAAATATTCATCTATTTATACAATTTCAAGATTCATAAAGATATCTTCATATGATACTTATGAGAGTACACTAGGTTAATAAACTTCTTAACACTATTCTATATACATAACCCCTGAGAGATGATCATAGTGTATTAAAAAAATCATAAAAAAACTTTTTAAACTTGAAATAAACCTTTAAAATTATTAAAATTTTCAAGCACTATACCATTCCTCTTAGTGTATCATGATTTCTTCATTGCATAAGCTAATAACCAAGACTTCTCAAGTGTACAGACTGCAATCTCTAGGTTGGACTCAAAGAAAAGGAGTGACCTATAATTATTGGAAAATTTAAGTGTATGATATATTTATTTAAATCATTTTAGTACTTCTAATTTAACCTAACTAGATCACTTGCATCTTTAGAGAATCTTTGGATTTGCCTGTAGCATCTTCAGAACATTTTTAAAGCTTATTGTGTTCTTTAGAGAATATTCAGATCTCATTTTAGTATCTTTAAATAATATTTGGTCATACTATCATTTTTAGATAATCTTTGGAGCTCAGTATATCATCTTCAGAGCTCACTATAGAATCTTTATAGGTCACTATAGCATGACAAGACCATGAACTATTTGAATGATCCTCATAACTCAAAAATACAAGATAAAATCATGATAATAATGGTGTAACATGACTCAATGAATTAGGTTTAACCCTTTCTAGGTCCAGGACTAGAAAGTGGTTAACAACTATTACATGTGCTACTACAGATTCTACCATGATGTATCTTACACTAACCAAACTTCTAAGTCACAAGACAAAGTGTGTCTACACACTCAGGCTTTATTATTGACTTTAATATATCAATTTTATTACTATAATAAATGGCGGGGGAATTAAAACACAAAAAAATATACAATACTATATTTATTGTAACTTTATACATACAAACTATTGGCAATAATGAGGTATTTATTGGGGTGTTTTACTTGAGTATCTATTTGTTTAGCTCTATGATTTTTTCTAATAGTTATTCATATATCCATTTCATCATAGGCATCCTTATGTTTGGTCCTTTTTCCTATTGGACAAGTCTATGTTAACTAGATAAAACTAACATGTTGCTTTATCCATGAAGCAAAAACTTGTCTAGATGTAATTTTTAAAACTTATTTTGAGTCACATTTCACTCAATTTTTTTTCATCTATTCATCTCTTGGGTCATATTTTATGTGATAGTAGGTCCAAAATTCAAAATAAAAACATCTATCGATAAAATAATTATATAAGGCATTAAATATGGTGCTTTTGATTCTTAATTATTATTCAAATATTTTCATGTTCTATTTATATATTTATTGAAGCCATATTAAATACTTTCAAGGGTTGAATTATTATTTGTCTTCTTGTGGCAAAGGTAAAATAGGAAATAAAAAACATAGACTTGCATTCAAACTTTATTATATACACATAATTAGTAGAACTACATTTTATTTTTATCCCTATTTAGAGTGTTGGAAATGTAGTAGATCACTTGGTCAGTAAATAAGGATTGACCAAGGTCAATTCAACTCAATCCATTTTAACTCAATTCCAACCCCCATTTGATATTAATTAAGTTTTTTGTGCATGAAAATAGTGTTTCATAATTATAAGTATTTTACATGACATTTTTGTTGAGAAGTATTGACATTGATGTCAAGGTGCATCTGGTGAAGATGCATGGTGAGTGGTCTTTGAGGTATGAGTTTATATGCTTTATGTGACAAGGAATCCATGTGACAAGATGAATTTGAAGGCAAGAGATAATTTTAAGGAAAATAATGTCTCTTCTATTGGTTGATGTCAAGATTGAAGTCAAGGTCTAGGTGAAATTGAAGTGTCAATGTTATCACAAAGAGGTATGATGGTCAAGTGAGCATTGAAACATGGTTATAAACCTTTAGGTATACATGAGGTCATAAGATAATTTTTATTAGAAAGATATTTTTAAATTGGTGTGAGAGTTTTGTCTGAAGAGTGTTCTTATTTGATATCATTGAGGGAAGCATGTTTTAGCACTAGTTCTTAAATACAAGGTGTCTTAAGAAGCCTAGTCTAGACCCTCTAATAATGTGTGCATAGTGAAGTTTGGTGAATTAAGTAAGTACTAGATTGTGAGATATTTTTTGAATTTTTTGATCATGTAATTAAAGTAGAGATACTTTCATAAGTGTTTCAAGGTCCATTGTCAAGTTTTAAGTACTTAACAAGCCTAGTCATGGCAGTAGTCATAACATGTAAAGTCATTGTGAGAAGGAGATAGTATGATGACTTGGTGAGATGCATGTATAGAGGCACGATAATTTGTATGACATTGTCTGAGTATGTGATAATGGTGAAGAGTGAATGAAAAGAGGCATGAAGGTTAGTTTTAAGGCTTAATATGGTTTGTAGGTCAAGGTCTAAGCAAGCAAAGAGAGAGTGTGGACTAATGAGGGGTCATGAGTATATTTCAATTTTTTTAAGATCATTTAGGAATTATCATAGGTGAATCATGTTTTTTTAAGTATGTTTACCACATTTGAGGTCATAGTTTGAAGGATAAGGTATGAAAAGTTGTTTGGAGGTCTCTTGAATGATCAGAATGAAGGATACTCAACCCAAGAAGGATTTTCTTGTGCTCATTAGCTTCTCAAACCTTTTCATGGTAACCAAACCTATTAATGGTATATGTATAAGGATCCTAGATCAAAATTGTAAGTATTTATTTTGGGATTGAGGGGCTATGCTTTATGAATGATTGTTAACAATGGAAATGAGTTTAAAACCTCCTAAAACCCTAATAAGGACCTGATGTTGAAGATGTTGATAAAAAGTGCCTATAATGGATTTATATGATTAGGTAATATATGTAAGGTTTTATTAAACTCTCCTAGGCACCTCCAAGTGAGTTTGAGTTTTTAGGTGTGTGAGAAAACCCTTAGCAAAGTGTTAATTTCTTAGATATTTATTGTAAAAATTAGAGTTGACCAAGTGAAAGTATGAAAATGGATGGGGGATGAATATTGAGACACATGTTTCATATCAATAAATGTTTATATACAATTTATATACCTTAATTTTGTTACATCCGTCATCTAAGTTAGCTAGTCGCTAACATGCTTAATGGTGTAAATAGTGAAAAAACTAGGTAATAGTGTGAAGATGATTAATAATGTGTTTTCATGATAAAATGATGAAACCAAGTACATATAGATTTATTTAAATACTTGTATTACATTTTCATGTTTGGTATGATTTTTTGAGGTTAGTGAGTATAGTAAAAAAGATTCTCACAAGTTGACCTGTCTAGTTTAGATGAGACAATGAGATATAAGGTCATGAGATTAGTCTACAATACCAATATTTGACATTTGAACATATGATATTTCTAAATTATAATTTTATAATGATAAAATATGATCATTTACATGCATCTTTATTCTTTTAATTTGTCCATATAGGTGTTGGATTTTTGAGTCACCATGACTGGTCTTTGAGGAAAACTAGTAGTTCTAAGTATGTTGCATAGGTGTTTTGAGGATATATGTATTGATTTAAAGTATTTAATGAATATGGTGTTTTTTTATATGAATTTAAATTCATGTTAATTATTTTTTAAATCTTTTAATTCACTATAAGAGGTTGACAATTTGAAGTCAAAATGGCTTGTCTAGTTCATGTAAAATTATATAAGATAAGGTCAGATTATTGATATGCAAGACTAACATTTGATATTAGAGATTTGTTTTTTTTTATTGAGGTTATTTTCAAAATTTTATATAATATTTTAAATTTATCTAAAATAACTAAAAGTTTCCTTGTAGGTATTGTATGTCAAGTAGTTTCATGACTAGTTTTTGATAGTCATGACAGTTCTAAGTGAGCATATTGCAGAGATGAGTTAAATAATTTTTAACCTAATTTAAGGTGTATAAATCATATTTTTATGACCTTTATTTCATATTATATATATATATATATATATATATATATATGTATGTATATATATATGTATATATATATATATATATATATATGTATATATATATGTATATGTATATATATATATATATATATATATATATTCACTTTTTTTTTATCATTTATTAGTTTATTGATTGATTTTGAGCTTTAATATTGAAAGGCATATTTTTGGTGTACACAGACCTAATAGGACTGAGTACCATTGAAGTGTTTCAGGTTGTGATTTATTTTAAAATGTTTTTTGGAGGATATAAAAAATAATTTTGGGTATATTTTTTTGTTATATTATATTTTCCTACTTTTTTTAGTTTGAAAATGTTCCAAGGAAGGCAAAAGGTAACATGTCCTAAAGTAGACCTAATGAAATTAGGTTTCCATGAGATCTAAAAGTGAAATGAGGTCTAATAGAGTTATGATAGATAAAGAGGGAATAAATATTAATTTTAATAATGTTTATGAGATTTAATAATACCTATTACATGGCCAAACTAATAGGTTAAGGTTGATTAGATGACTAAGTAGCATATGAATAAGGAATCACATATATACAATGCAGTTTAAGGCCTATTGATGTAAGTAGAGTGTAAGTGAATTAAATAATATATTATTGAGAATAATAAGGTATTTTAGACATTAATAAGAGTGTAGAGTATATATATTAAATATTTTATAGTGTTTTTACATATGAATATCAAGTTCATATGACCTAATCAGTCTTGAAGAGACCTAGTTGAGTGAAGAAGCCTAGAAGGCAATTTGAGAGAGATAGAAGAGTGAGAAGAGATAAAGAAGGTAATTATCATATATTGTGTGATAATTTTTTATTGAGGTTATAAATTTTTTTAGGTAGCTAAGTTAGTTTTGAGTCATTTAGGGGGTTGGTGCCTCCTTGCAAGTTGTTGCTTATTAAAGCCTAATTGAGTGGGTGCTTGACTAGTTGGGGTTGGTGCTTCACTAAATTTTTTTTGTGTATTATAGGAATATATTAAATTTTAATGGACTAGTGGTATTTATTCACCTTGATTTTTTCCCTCATATATTATGATTTCTTTTATTTCATGCTTATGTGAATAACTATATATGCTTGCTAGATTTATATGTTTGCTTAAATTATTCATGATTGCTTAAGGAAAATTGAATCAAAGGTTTTGAAGACTAATTAAACCCCCATAATTAATTATGTCTTCAAAAATTGGTATTAGATTAGGTTATTTTAAGCAAGTCTAATATCCTAAAGGAGATCATATAAGTAAGGATGGAAAGTAGTCAAGTTCAAGGAGGTTTTTCTACCAAGAAGGATTCATTCTTCAATGGGACTAATTATGAATTTTGGAGCATCAGAATGAATACATATATATTTTTAATGGACCATGACATATGAAATATAGTTATGGATGGCACAATCCACACCACCAATTCATACAACAATCAAGGAGGAAAGTGAGAGCAATTCTAAGGTAATTCATGCCATTCAATGTGGCTTATCAGAGGTAGAGTTTATGAAGGTGATGCACTATGAGTCAACCAAGGTGATATGGGACAAATTGAAAAATATCTATGAATGAGACACCAAGGTGTAGATGGCTAAATTATAGACTCATAGAAGGTAGTTTGAAAGTTTGAGTATGAAGGAAGATGAGAGCATTACATCCTACATGTTAAGGGTTGATGAAGTGGTGAATGTCATTATAAGATTAGGAGAAAAACATAAAGAGTATACAATAGTTAAAAAAGTATTGAGATCACTAACTCCTAAGTATGATTCTAAGGTGTATGTAGTAGAAGAGATACATGATTTAGACAAGCTATGGGAATCATGACATCTTGACTGCCTATGAGATGAGAACGAATGAAGGAAGACCTCCAAATAAAGAATCAACATTTAAAGTTAAAAATAAGTCAAAATCCAAGAAGGTCAAGGATGAGGTATGTTCAGATATTAATGATGATGAATTGATATCCACGTTTTCTAGTAAATTGAGTTTTGGATTTGGTAAGTATGAGGGTAAGTTGCATTTAAAATGTTTCAACTATGGTAAAATTGGTCATTTTGCATCTAACTATACTAACAAAGATAAGATTGATCATGATGATTTAACTATTTTTTGAATATTGGAGTATTATTCCTAATTTATTTAAAGGTTTGAGTTGATTAAATTAGTAAATAATATTGAAATAATATAAATATTTATTTGTATAATTTATTAAACTTTTGTAGCTTTCGAAAAATAGTAATGAAAGAGGAGAAATTTAAATTAGCTTAAAAATGGATTGAGATAGCTGAGATAGAGGCTAAAATTAGTTGTGTAGGATTGGGACAATGTTATAAACTAAGATCTGGCTTTTATTTGGTGAAAGGATAGGAGCATAAAAAACATGACACTTTAAGGTTTAGATCTATAATCTAGGTCCTACTATTATTGTCCAAACTAGTCACAAATATTTTAGGTTTTTGGGTTTTATCTAATGTCCTTGTGTGAGCCTACCTATGAAATTTAAAATCTTGAATGTTGATGGAGATACTTATAGATTTGATTTAATCTTGAACCCTAGACCTTCATTATGATTAAATAAAACTTGAGAAAAATGGGGGGTTAGTGTCTGTCAGATGCATTGAATGTGTGTCCACACCCTTTGTGTGGACATGTTGCCTATATATCAATACTCCAAAGAGGGATCAAGCCATATGTAGCTATACTACTTGATGTGATTTGTGTAATAGTGTTATAGGTGGCTAGGGACTGGTGTGAGGATTTGAATATGTTGGTAGATGTATTGGATGGTTTTATACAAAGAATAGGGAAATTTTCCTTAGTGGTCTTTCTTTTATTATTTCTTTTCTTTTGTAATATTTGCTAACCCCTTATAAATGAAGATTGAATGGGATTTTATAAAGATATATTGGTGATGGGTTCAATGCATTCACACTAGGCCAACATAATGAAGAAGAGGAATCAAAAGGAAACAATCATCTAGTCTCAAAATGTGATTAGATAGGAGTGATAGAAATGGGACACCCTAAGCTCTAGTGCTATAGTCTAACCCCAACACTCCTCTCATATAGGTTCAAGACTTGGGGGATGAAATAAGCATGGGAAATAGACCCTTGATAATCTAGAATAAAGTCTTAGAAGTCTAAAAATGACTGGGGATAATCAAAAAAGTGTCTATAAGGGTCATGAGAGCATGCAAGAGGGACCTATGGGTTAGGTGTCACAAGCCACACTCAAGCTACTAGTTGACATTTTATATGACTACATTTATCTCCCCTTTATTATAGTGATATAACAAAGTGAAATACTAACATAAAAGAAAATTAGAAACTGTATCTAAACTTACCTACAAGGGTGAAGCTCATGAAGCTATGTGATGTTGGGTGTGCATAGAGATAGAACATTTTGAAGTGTAAATATTCAAGAGAAAACAAAGAGTAGATCAGTTTTTATTGGATATGTTATATCTAAAATAAAAACATACAAAGCTAGGTAAGATAGAGAGGAAGAGAAAGGAATGAATACACCTTATCAAGTATGCATACCAATACAAAACCTATTATGATGCTAAGTGATGCTAAGTATTGTTGGGTATGTGTTATACTAAGTTTATTATAATTAATGGAGCTAAGTGATCAATTCTCTGAGAGTGGCTTAAAAATGCAAAGGTTGGCCCTTTAGCTCCATTATCTCCCACTTAGTGAATATATTTAATCATGCATGTGTTAATTAATGTTTAGACTGTGCCCAATCCCTTTGAGTAGGTGGCTCAAGAATGCAAAGTCTAGCTATTCCTTTGGCTCCATCATTTCCCTATGAATTGAAGCTATAAATTGATACCAGTATGAATGTGTGTCATATGAGATGGATCTTGAATCCCATGAATGATTTTCAATCTGACAATGTGGCATGGATATCTAAATGTGTATTGGAAACTAGGCCAATCTTGGCCAACTTTGGAAGGAGCAGATTAAGCTTGTATGAAAACCACTCTGAAACTAGAAACTAGGCTTATATGGAAGCCATTTAGGAATGTGAAGGTTAGGCTTGCATGAAATCCACTCTAAAATGATGTCAACCACTTGTAGATGGAATAAGGCATGCAACTGATGAGAATGCCTAGGTAATAAACTGAACTCAAAAGGAAAAGAAGTCAAATGTACCATGTACATTGCCCCCAACAATAGTGTTTATAACATGGATTCTGATATGGAAGTTATACCAACTACCCAATCTAAAAATTCAAGTGAGAGCCATCATGCCATGCATGATGCCCCCTATATCTAGATTCTCTGAGAAAAACTATATTAAAATTGTTGAAACTAGAATGAATTGTATCTAATAAATCTATAGCTGAGCTAACCTTTCTACCTATTTATAAAAAAATTAGGTATTTTTTTATTTGGGTAGGAGCACCAAAAACAAGACACCTTATTGTTTGGCACTATTGTCCATGTCTGGTGCTATTATCCTTTGTTAAAATGGATGATTGTTATGTAATTATCACAATTTTTTTGGTCTATTCTACCTAGTTTAACCTCTTATTACTATTATAAGTGTTCTAAAAAGTAATTTTATGACTAGTAGGAGATTTTATCTCTATGAAAAAACTCCTATTTGTTTCCCCCTCTTTTTAGGGTAAGAATGAAGGCCCTGCAATGACTACCCTCAAAAGTAAGATCCATACAAGTGTGTTATGCTATTAAATACATGATATATCAATGATAATTGAAAATATGTCTCAAGATATAGCATTATTTGTATTGGAGACTATTAGATCAATAGGGGTATGCCTAGATAGATATAACAATGTAATATCATGTGTAATGTATCAAACTAAATCTATAAATGTTAGTTATTAGTTATTAGTTGTCAAGGAGGGATGGAGCATGATGTCCATCATGGTATCTAAGAAGGTAATATAATTCATGATGTGGATCATGCCATTATAAATAGTTGAGAAGAAAAAAAACAAACAATCATGAAAGACACAAATTAAGAAACATACAAGAGTGGCCAAGGGGCCAAAAAAATAAGGGACATGGTCACATGTCACTCAAATTAGAAAGAAAGCATACAAGGCCTATTCAAATGCCACATGCACATACAATTGAAAAAAAAACAAGTTTAAAATGAGGGCCAAAATTATATATAAGAGTAAAAGCAAAGGACATTGGTAAATTTCCTAAGGCATACACAAGAATAGAATCAAAAGACATTGGCAAATGTCCTAAGGCACATATAGGAGATAAAATAGGAATTGAGAAATGCAATCATATCTAGTAGTGCAAATAAAGAAAAGAAGGAATGTAATATATTAGAAATACAATTGCATCTAACTAATCAAAAAAATAAGTGAAATTATGGAATACATGAAGTACAAGACTAGGTATATGATAAAAAATAAACAAGTGCTACATACTAGTGAATATCGATAGAGTAATCTATATACATCAAAATGATAACTAGAGTTTGTGGTGTAGGAATGACATAACCTAGATGGTGTAGTCATGTAGAACATGACATCAGAGGGTAGATATATTGATGTATGTCTTGAATATATGAATTAGGATGCCCCCTCAATTGGTAGAGTGAAGGAATCAAGGATCTGGAAGTCACTTTACACACTCAATGAAGATCAAGTGAAGCATGGTAATGTATATAAATTGATAAAAAAATAGCATAAAACAACAAATGTAAGTCTATCATGGTAGTAGAAATGTAAAGCATGGATAATTTATACAATTAAAATGTTATTGGTGTTTTTGAATTATTTAAATGTTTTTGGTATTTTGAGTTATTTGAATATTTTTGGTATTTTGAAATATTTAAATGTTTTTGGTATTTTTGATATAAGCTATGTACTTTCAATAATGAAGAGACTATGTACAAGAAATATTAAAAAACTATGTACAATTAAGCAAAAAGAAACTATGTACAAGTAATTGAAAAGAAGCTATATACAAGCAATTTAAAATAACTAATATGTACATAATGATGTAAAAGACTAGGCTAGAGGGGGTAAATGGTCCAAGGATGGAGCTCACTAGGGATGGAGATGGAGGAAGGGATCAAAACCATCATCAGATGCTTCAAGATCATAATCATAAGTATCATCATATGCTATAGATTATGTATGCATGGTGGCTATCTCCTCAAGTGTCAATAAGATCTATGATCTTTGTGAATTCAAAGATCTATCACTTGTAATGGTGTCATTCTATCGATGGTGATATGAAGGTTGATTTGGTGGTGAAGATGTTGAATCTCCTTAGGGATTTTTAGCTATGGTAGTAGATGGATTTGGTGGAAGTGGTGAAGCTATTGTTAGTGGTCATGTAATCTAAATAATACCTTAAACCTATAATTTATTTAATCTCTACTGTAAATTTATACATGAGTTTATATCATGGCTTATGATCCTATGAAAAAGACAAAATGGGTGACCATATTATCATGATAACCTACTAATAGATCTATCTTTTACTATAGGTAGTGTGATTAATCCATGATCAAGTAACATCTGTAGTATAATTTTTAGTTGATGGTGTGTGTTGTTTGCCTGAATCTAAATGACTAGCTATATATCCATAGAGGTAACCATGTGGAATATATGTACCAAATGATCCATCTATGGCTATGAATGTGGAGTGTATCCTGAGATTGTAGTGTGAGATGATAAGAGTGGCATATGATGTGTAATGAGAGTTATAGAGTCATATCAGTAAGCTCTTAGGCCAACATGTGTAAAGCTAAATCTACAAAAATAGTCATTTGTGAGTATGGCTGTGATATCATCATCTAAAATATCTTGGGAATCTATATCAATATCATGTAAATATGGTATCTATATCAATTATAGTAGTAGAAGATGACGGTGATGTGAGAGTATCTCTAACTGTCAAAATAACTATAATGATTAGAGGAGTTATATATATCAAAGGAGATATATTTTTAGAATCAACTGGTACTATTGGAACTATTGTTATTGGTTGTATAATTATAACAAGTGTAGGAACCATGACTGATAGAGCAGTTGAAATGATTGAAACCGCTATGACTAGTTGAGTATCTAGCGATGAGGACACAATTGTAAGTGAAGGAGTGCAAGATGTGATAGTCTCTCCTACCTCATATATATGTATTTGATTAAGATGAATGTGATGAGGTGGTGATTGAATGATGATATGAGGTGTCCCATCTAGTGAAATAATCAAAGATGAATCTATAATCTGGAAATATCTAAATGGTCGGGTATATTTGGGCATGTGTATAGGTATCCTTCATGGATAAACTTAACACATCGATGAATATTAGAAGGAAATACCCCCATAGTGTATATCCTATGAACATAAGATTTAAATAGGGGAGATTAGTATTGTGTTAGTGAATAAAATAAATAAATCAAAAACACACTACACTAACATCCTAAGCCTGTCTCAAAGGAGGAGCTTAGTTTACATAAGAAAAATTAAAACAAAAATAAAACATGAAAGAAAGACCTTCCTTCACCTTCTTTGGATGCTCCAAAATGCTTGTTGTAGTGTCTTTCTTGGTTTGTGCTCATGAATTTTGCATCAATGAAGTGTGGCTACCTCCATCTCTCCTTAGCATATTGTTTGGCTTTGACTTGGCTTGGCTCAACATTTGGGAATTATAACACTAAGATGAAATGAATTTGAATGCATTTGGGAATTATAATTATGGCATAAAATACCTTAAAATTTAATAAGCAAGGCCTCCTATTTATATATTTTTGGAATGGTTTAAAATCAACCTAAACCATACATCTCAAGATGAAGATGTGTGGCTATAAATAGTCTCATCAATATTTTGGATAGAGGGGAATTAACTAGGGATGAAGGGTTTTAGTGAGGCATGTGAGGCATTAATTCAAATATTTGTAGTATCTATGGCTTGTGGATACCACCTCATAGGATGATGTTATTTGATGATGAAGTTAATGACAATCAATTTATAAAAATAAATATTCAAAAATTTCCATGGAAAATTAATTTAAGCTCTTGATTTAGTTTAATTAGCCTTAAACATGATTGTCCAACTTTGATGCAAAACCTTGGCAATTTATGTATAAATTAATCAAATTGGTCAAAATGTCATATTATTAGCTCAAAATTTAACTATATTAGAATTAGAATTCTATGTTAGATGTATTAGAACCATTATCCCATTTATGATGTTGTCGATTAAAAATAACAAAGGCACATGTCTTGTACAATAAATTTGAAAGAAAAGAGCAATCTAAAGCACCTAGGTGTCAAAATGTCATTTTAACTCGAAATGATCTGATCAAAGTTAGTTGCTTCATAAATTGAATTTCCCCATTTAATGATAATATAGCCAAAATTGGAACTTGAATATATCAATTTCAAACAATTTAATGCGTTTTAGTGTTTTTAGGCTAAATTGTGAATTTTGGTGGAAACTGGTCAAAAACCTAATTGATGGTCATTGGTGTCTAGATTTAGGTGTCTAAAATTTGCCCCTATTTAAAAAATGTTGCAAACCATATGAAAATCAATGTCTTCTCAAATAATGAGAGATGCATTGTTGCTAAAAATAATATGATGGTTGAAGAAATTGATCTGTGAGGCATGTGTAACCAATAATATAATAGTCATGAATGTATTATGTTTTTGACTCTAATACTGAATCAATGAACTCAAAATCTGATGTTGAGACTAATGTTGATTTTGATTTTGATTCCAAATTTGTTGTCAGTTCAAGAATAGAACCTGACTCTAATTCTAATTATTCATCTGATGGGTACTATATTATAATGATGTCTTGTTGAATTTTGGTATTGGATAAGTAATGGCATATGATGGCATAATGAGCTCCATAAAAATTGGTTTGTCAAAGTGGGACTCCTCTAGGATGGGAAAAAGGTCAAGAGATAACTCCTCAAAGATTGACTTGTCAATAAGAGACTCTTGAAAAATAGGCATATGGTTGAGGTAATTATTTCCAAAAGGTTTTTATAATCAATAAGAAATGACCCAGCAAAGATTGGATCATTAGAGTGAGACTCATCGACAACTAGTATAGAATCAATAAGTAATTCATCATAGGTCAACTTATCACAAGTGTTTTGTTCAACAAAAATATCTTGGATTGGTTGGTTTTCTTGGCCTTAGTTTCCAATGAGTTAAAAAATACTATTTTTTAACACATTTTGGTCTTTGAATGATTACATGGGTTGAGGTTATGATTGGATTAGTATCAGATGAGGAATGGCCCATAGTTGGATAATGGTAGGGCAATGGGGAGCATAATTTATCACACCATCCATAGGACAATGTCCTAAAATGGTAATGATAGGGTAGTGTGGAACTTGATTGCTTGCATAAGCCAAAGGATGAGGTCTTGGAATGATGAAGGGTTGTTGCAGATCTTGACTACTCACACAAGCTAATGTATATAAGTCCTCCTCATAAACTAGATCATCCTAATCTTGAGTTGGAATATAAGCTAGTTCTACAATATGTTCTATGTATTGATTATTATAAAGAGGGTATGGATACATATCCAAAAAAAAATTAGCTATAGTTAGGTCTTAAAATTCCTCTTCATAAACCATATAATCCCAATTGGTAATTTGATTTAGATTTTGAGCTCGTTCTTGACATTTTTCCCTATATGGAGTACTTTAGGGAGAATAATAAAACTCCTTAGAAAATCTTTCTCTATAGGGGTTCCTAGTGGGATTTTGTTTGGCCATTCTATCAGAAGTTGGATTATACATGAATCCACCATAAGTGTAGCTAGACATATCTACATAAATGGTAAAATATCTGAAATAAAAGGCTTAGAGTTTTTCAAAATATAAAACATTATTTCTAAAGGACAAATGGTTTAAACTAGGTCTAACTTATTCAAAAGTAGAGCTGTATCTCCAAATAATGATTTGATCATGGAGATGTATCTCCAAAATAGTTTGTGCTAAGACTTGGCATAAAAAAATCTAACACCAAATGTCTAATGTCAAATGTCATACACACAAAAATCCAATCATCTAAATAAAAACTAACAGTCAAAGTTGTAGGTCCAAGTGTTCTAAACAAGGTCTAAACTAGGTAAGGTAAAAGAGTCGCTAGGTCTTTTGTCTAAATGTGGAGTCAAAATATAGGCTCAAATAGGCTATGATAAGACTTTTATCTAATGGCATCAAAATCTAGACTTGAAACAAAGGCATGATGTGATTTGATTTAATCTAACAAGTTTGGAAATAAATTTGACATAGATCCAACACATAGAATCAAGCATAAACATGACCAATCAACATAAGGCATAAAGTAAAAGGCTTTTGGAGAAAGGATATGTTCTCCCAAATAAAGTCACAAATAATAATGAGGATTAGGTATTTAAACAAACAAACCATCAATAGTTTTCAAATTTGGGTAATTGACTAACCAAAGTTATGCAACCCAAAAGAGAAATATTTGTGTATCAACCCCATGAATTGAGGCCTAAATAGAAATCAATCAATTTTTGAATCCAAAATCAACAAGGTTAATTGAGAACACAATGTTGAAAATTAGGATTTGACCAAACAAACTAGACAAGATTAGACAACATGACAAAGCATAAACAAGGTCCAAATGGTTGATGTGACATGGTTTGAAATAAATGGTTTTTATTGTAATGGTAAACATGTCTTGAAACAAATTGAACATCCTAATGGTGTAAGCATGCTCGAATAATGCAATCAATGTTATGTTTCAAATACTTAAAGGTAAAATGGTTTGAAATGAATTTAGTAGCATAACACTACCCTCTACATCTCAAATGACACACACATAAACAAGATTAGAAAAAAAATCAAGGCACAAGTGTGGTGTGAAACATCTAATATAATGCCTCTTTAGATAAAAGAGTGATTTATAAACAAAGTGGTTTTGGCATGGTTTATAAACAAACAATCAGGTTTTAGTCTCAAAACATACCAAGAAAAAATAACCAAAATAAAATAAGTATAATCATCTAAATCTTAACAAGGGTATGTCAATGTGTAGTTGACTAAACTAACAAGTTTTCAAACTTTTTTAGGGGGATCATTTACACAATGACTTTCACATCACGATGTAAAAGATAAACATGTAAATGGGTGTCCACAACACTTGGTTTGTTGTAAAAAGGTCTTCCCTTTTTTTTAACCACTACATCCATCACTTGCTTAGTGTAGTGCGATGCCCAAAGTGTAGATACATCTCGTGTGTAACTCCAACACTAGAAGGGTGTTTAACCACTCAAACCTCTGATCCTAGTGGGAGTGGTTAAAGTTAGTGTTGGGAGGTGAAACCCCAGGTCAAAGCTTCCCTATATAACTTGTGGGAGGTGATGAAATCACCCTCTCAATCCAAGTTTTCATAAATATAAATGACTAATAGAAAGACTTTAGGGTCATTTTCAAGATTACCCAAATTATTGTGAGTTTTTGGAGAGTGATTTAGATGGCATTCTTTCTAAGCCTTGGACTAGGCATGTTTTCAATAAGGATGACACTTTTGATTCCAAACTTTCCCTAAAATGGATGGATATAATATCATACATGCAATGTCCCTCTTTTTTACCAATCAAATTCTAAGTTTAAATAACTATTTAAGACAAAAATTGACAACTGCATTTAATTTTAAACACTAAAAGAAAGATTAGGTGGTGTTCTTTTGACCCCTTATTCTTAAATTATAAATTTTAAAGCACAATTTATCCAAATATCTACCTAGGCATCTAAATTCTTTGTTAAGAACCAAAAATAAGGTTCCCAATCCATTTTAAACTTTCAAAAAGGTCTAAAAATCATGTTTTAACAAATTCCAAGCTTGATATTACAATTAAAAAGATAGAGTTTAATTTAGCTTTAAAGCTAATTTTCAAGTGAGTGAAGCAACTTCTCAAAATGAGATCTCTATTTTTAAATAATAATTATACATTCAATCCCACTATTTCCTTGTAAAATCACAATTACCATACAATAATATCATTGTTATGGATTAGACTAGATAGAAAACACAATGTCATTATTTCAATGAAAAAATTTCCATTATAGAACGATATTATTGTTTTGTAACAAAATCACTATTTTGTAATGAAATAATTGTTTTGAATGAAATTTATAGCAAAAATGATGATATCACTACCCAAAATGATGATATCACTACACAAAAGGATGATATCACTACTTAGGATGATGATATCACTACTCAGGTTCCTTAAATTACTATTTAGCAAATGGTGATTTCATTACACAAAATCACAACTATGTAATAGAGATATCATTACAAAGAGAAAAACTAAGTTTTACAAGAATAAAAATGCTATTAGAAAGATAGAAATTTAACTTAAAATTTCACTCTTTTTATCCCTCTCACTACAAAATCTTACATGGAAAGGATTAGTAGTTTTCTTGAAAGAGTTTTGTGATCAAATTTGTGGAGCTAACATCCCATTGGGCATGCCATTTGTGAACATATGATTGCAATAGGGGGGATATTAGTATTATGTTAGTAAATAAAATAAATCAATCAAAAATACACTAAACTAACACCCTAAACCTATCTCAAAGGAGGATCTTAGTAAAAAAATTGGAAAACACAACTAAAACATGAAAGAAAGACCTTTCTTCACCTTCCTTAGATGTTCCAAAATACTTGTCGTAGTGGCTTGCTCGGTTTGTGCTCATGAAGCCTACATCAATAAAGTGTGAATACCTCTATCTCTATTTGGCACCTTGTTTGGATTTGACTTGGCTTGGATTGGCTCAACATTTGGGAATTATAACACTAAGATGCATTGAATTTTTATGCATTTGGGCATTATAATTTTGGCATAAAAGAGCTTAAAATTCAATAGGCAAGGCCTCCTATTCATAGATTTTTGTAATGGTTTAGAATCAACCTAAACCATCCATCTCAAGATGAAGATGTGTGGCTAAGGATTAATTCAATTATGTAATTAAAATTCATAAATAGGATAATCAATATTTGGGATAGAGGGGCATTAACTAGGCATGGAGGGTCTTAATGAGGCTTGGGAGGCATTAATTCAAATATTTGTGGAATTTATGGCTTGTGGATGCCACCCCATAGGATGATTTAATTTGATGATGTAGTTAATGATAATAAATTTATAAAAAAAATATTAAAAAAAATTCATGGAAAAGTAACTTAAGCTCTTGATTTGGTTTAATTAACCTTAAACATGATTAGTCAACTTTGATGCAAAACATTGGCAATTTATGAAAAAATTAATTAAATTGGTCAAAATGTCATATTATTGGCTCAAAATCTAACTATATTGGAATTGGAAGTCAATGTTAGATGTATTGGAACCATTATCCCATTTAGGATGTTGCCAATGCAAAATAACAAAGGCACATGTCTTGTATAATAAATTTGATAGAAAAGAGCAATCCAGATCACCCATGTGTAAAAATGTCATTTTGACTCATAATGATCTAATAAAATTTAGCTACTTCATAAATTTAATTTCCCCATTTAATGATACTCTATCCAAAATTGGCACTTGAGTATATCAATTTCAACTTATTTAATGTGTTTTAGTGTTTTTAGGCCAAATTGTGCATTTTGGAGGAAATTGGTCAAAATCTTGATTGATGGTCATTGGTGGCCAGATTTAATTGTATAAATATCAAAGGACATCCAAGTAAAATATTATAATGAATAGGACTTGGCATGACCTTGAACTATGTAGAGAGGGTTTTGGGCCCTACCATGATATCCAAATAAATGGTGCCCAATGTCTGCTATTGTATATCATCAAACCCTCTAATATTTTTATATGATTTTTGCATAGATGCCATATCTATACCCATGGTATGTAATAACGTAATATTAAATATATTAATTATATAACCACTATAAACTATAAATATCTTAACTACATTGGTTTTGACTTGGGCTTGTATGAACAATGGTAAATTTTGATCAATAACTATCTAAGATGGCATGTACTCACAATTAAAAGAAATAACATCTTATATAGTTTTTAATGTTTTGACCAATAATTAAAAATAAGAAGGATCTAAATCAATGGGTACAAAATTTTGAGTGAGTGCCCAATAAATAATGTCCTTAAACACATTGACTTTTTGAGGTGGTTCTAACATAGAAATCTTAGCTGGTGTGTTTCTCAACTGATCAACAATATCATATGCCTTATGTCGATCTACCTATGTGGGTGGGTTAAGCCTAGGATGGGAAGGAATAAGAGGGTGGTAGGGCTCTTGAATAGTTAGGGGAGGCATGGTATCACATCGAGTAATAGCTCTAATTGCATTATCTACTATCTATATATGACTAGTAGTAGATACGAGAGGAGAGTAAAGATAATCGATAGGTCAAGGTAGTGGAGGGATAAAGGGTGTCAATTGGGCTCTTTGTAAATGGGTAGTGACCTAGGGGAGAGTAAAATGGACCATGAAACATTACTTGACATAGGATAGAGGCTCCAAGGGAGGTGTGGTAAGAGTTATCTTAGCATGTCTAACAATAACTTTCTTAATATCATCTCATATTATGAAAATTAAGCATTAAATGAAAAAAAATGAATCTTTGTACTATCATATGGTGAAATTAATCATTCATGTACATGATATGACTAAATATGGTCTCCTTATTGTTTACAAGCAATGCAATAAATATGTGTAAATAAGTGAGATCCATTTTTGTTTTTATGTGGAATCTAATTTTAGATGTGAGGTGATACCTCAAGCAAATAAAGGGACCTAGTATATGCAACTAGGGTTTTGAAAAATGATATTTTTAAAATTACTAAAGAATTTTAAAATTTAGTGCAAAATTTTTATTTAAAATATGTAGGAAAAATCATAAAATTATTGGAAAAAATAGCAAAGAAATTTACCCTAGGGTTTCTAGGGTGTTTATGTGCAAATGAAGTAAGTCAGGTCCACCAAATTATTTAACTATTTTGAGAATATTGAAGTCTTATTCATAATTTAGTTAAATGTCTAAGTTGACTAAATCATTAAATAATATTTCAATAATTTAACTATTGATTTGTATATTTTATTTTAATTTTGAAGATTTCTAAAAATAGTAATGAAAGAGGAAAATGCAACTTAGATTAAAACTAGACTAAGATGGCTAAGATAGAGGTTTAAAATCACTGTGTAGGACTAGGATAGTGTCATAAACTAGGATCTATATTTCATTTAGTGAAAGGATAGGAGTGCCAAAAACAAGACACTTTAGGGTCTAGTGCTATAGTTCAGGTCTTATCGCTATTGTCTAAATTAGTCATAGAGATCTGAGTTTTCTAGGTGTTTTCTGGTATCCCTATGTAAGCCTACCTATGAAATTTCAAATCTTGAATGTCAGTAAAGCTCCTTGTAGAGATGATTTAATATTTAATCTTAAACCTTCATTATGTTTGAATAAAACATGAGAAAGAGGGGGGGGGTTAGTGTGTGTAATATGCACTGAACATGTATCCACACCCCTTGTGTGAGCATATTACCTACATACCAATACTCTGAAGAGGGATCAATCCATATGTAGTTTTCCCACTTATGCTTTATGCAATAGTGTTATGCAGATGCAAAAATGTCAAACTGAGAGTGCTTAAGGTAGCTAGGGAATGGTGTGAGGGTTTGAATATGCTAGTAGTTGTATTGGATGGTTGTATGTAGATAATAGGGAAATTTCCCTTAGTGGTCCTACTTGTATTCTTGCTTTGCTTTTTTGATATTTGTCAACCCCTTCTAAATGAATTTTGTATGAGATTTTATAGATATTTATTGGTCATGGGTTAAATGCATTCACACTAGGCTGACACAATGAAGAAGAGGAATAATAAGGAAATGGTCATCTGGGCTTGAACTGTGATTGGACAAGAGTGGTAGAAATGGGACACCTTAGGGTCCAGTTCTATAGTCCAACCCCAATGCTCATATCCTATAGGTTTAGGACCTAAGGGATGGAATAAGCATGGGAAATGGAGCCTAACTAAGATGAAATTAAGTCTAAAAATTCTATGGATGACTAGGAATACATAAAAAAGTGTCTAGAAGATTCATGAGAGCATGCAAGAGGGACCTATGGGTTGGGTGTCACAAGCCAAACTCAAGCTACCAATTTTGACATTTTATATCACTGCATATGATGAACATCATGGTGATGATAAGAATGTATATTTTATAATAAATTAAGAAATATTTAAAGAATTATGAATGTAGGAAAGGGTTGTAGACACCTACAACTGGCCACTATTAGCCTTCGACTAGACTTCAAACTAATTTCTACCAACCATTACAAATTAATCCTAAGAATCACTAAACATCCCAAATTTTCTTGTAAGACATCCCTAATAAGGGTATTATATCATACACAACCATAACCTCTCTCAGATTCATTCTTAATCATCCTATAGCATCACAATAGTCAATTTGGCCTATGTACATATTAAGTGGGGCACATGAAAAAATATCAAATATTGAAAGACCCAAATGTATAATCAAAATTAATTAACAAGCTAAACCAAATTAAAATCCTAGTTGAATTATCAATTTGTAATTAATGAATAACTAAAAAAGAAAAATAAAAAAATTAATTATCCTATCCTTTCATCATTATCCTTGTGAGTTATCAAGCCCTTTGGAAATATCCTAAAATATCTTATTTTATAGACCCATGCCTATTCATTACAAATCATGAGTAATTGACACCTATTAAATCTACTTGGATTATATTTTGACTCACCTAGGTTAGGTTTGAACCCATTCCAAGCCTTAACTCCACCTTGACTCACCTTGGGTTAGGGTTAGTTCATAAGCCTATAAATACAAGCCCTTGCCTATTGAATGTTAAGGATTTGATATTGTAGAGTTATAATATAGGTTTTTTTACATGATATTTATATTAAAATGTTATAATGCCAAAATATTAAGCTAATCCACAACATAAGCCACAATTCCTAGGAGAGAAGGAGCTAGAAAACCTCCATTGCTAAAGACTCTTTGAAGCACAAACTGATCAAGCCACTCTATAATGAATTTGGATATCTCAAGGAAGGTAAATTATTATGTGTCTACTGGGGTTATATTTTGACTCACCTGATTAGGTTTGAACCCATTCCAAGCCTTAACTCCACCTTGACTCACCTTGGGTTGGGGCTAACTCATGAGCCTAGAAATACAAGCCCTTATCTATTGAATTTTAAAGCTTGGATATTGTAGAGTTATAATTCAAGTTTTGTTACATGAGATTCATATCAATAATGTTATAATAACAAAATACTAAGCTAAGCCACACCACAAGCCATGGTTCTAAGGAGAGAAGGAGCTAAACAACCTCTATTGCTAAAGACTCTTTAAAGCATAAACTAATCAAGCCACTCAACAATGCATTTTGAGATCTCAAATAAGGTAAAGGATTGTGGGTCTTTTTCATTTTAATTGTTCTTTCATTTATCTTTTGTTCATTAAGCTCACCCCTAAGATCTAATCTTGTAAGTTTTATTGTTAGTGTGTTTTTTTTTTAATTTTCTTACTTGAAATAAAACTATACTAACCTCCCTTATTGAATTCCTATGATAAAAAATGATTCACCCAGTGGGACCTAAAGCATCCCATATAGCAAGGAGACCAAAATACAACTCATAGTTTTTATAAAAAATGATTGATCATATTAAAAATTTGAGTTTTTAATTTTTTTTTATATTCTATTTTTAGTTATATAAAATTTTACACAATGGCCAGTATCATTTTACCCAAACCAACATTAGTACATCCTAACTAACATCGGTACTTGTGTAGGGTAGAACACAATAGAAAAACTTGGTTTTTGAGTTTTTTTGAAAGTTACAGGTTCATACTATTGGTTTTATTATCTTACATACTCTTTATCTAATTATTTTGTTGTTGGATCTAGAGGTCTTTTTAGAGATTTAATACTTATTTGGGATAACAATTTTTTTTTTAAATCATTTTTTCTTACACATAGGTTTATAGGTAAATTACATTATTTTTAATTTGACTAGCATTAGTTTTGTTACAACCATCATTAGTTTTCATATAACCAACATTGTTCTCTATGGACCAACATCAGTCTCTGTGTAACAAAAATAGAGAAACCTGAGAGCTAAAATTGACAAATGTTTTGCTCATTCATGAAATTTATTCAAGGTAGGGAAAAAATCTCTAAAAATTATAGGACCTTAGTTGGTAAAGGACATAAATTTAGAAGTGTTTAAGTATTGAACATTTCATTTTGCTGATTAAAAGGAATTTAGACATTTTTATGCTTAGTTACTTTGTGAATGTTTTCGTAAGTTTTAAACTAATGTTAAGGGGATAAAACAACTTCACTAAACATTTCATTTTTGGTGCATTAAAATTAACTTTAATCACTTAGTTACATGTATTTTATAAATGTTTATTTTATGCCTTGTATTTTTAGAGTTGCTTATTTTCACAAACTAATTACAACATGTATGCTCTCCCCCATCCCCTTTAGGGAACATTGGTGACCAAAAGTGCTCTTTCCTTTTAAATTATTACTTATCCAAGGTGTAAAAATAATATTTTTGAGGATATTACCAAAACCCATATGGTTTGTGTGATCTAAACACAACCTTTAAATTCTTTTCACTTAGTCATTTATTTTATGCAACTTGGCTTGTGAGTGGGAGTTCATAACCTCCTCATGAGATATTTAGGGGTGCGTTGACCTAGAGTTTCATCTCCTGGGATTATACTAACCCCATGCCATGGTAGGGTATATACATCAAGTCATGTATAATACTATTTAAAGTGGGCTAAGAGGTTAGCCTCTTCGATCATAATGAAAACCCAAGTACATCTAGCTAACTAGGGGATTCACTAAGAAGTATATAGATGGAATATATATGAAAAGTAATATACCCTTGCATAGTAAGTTACTCGGTATTAACTCAATTGACATGAGGAATATCTAGTGTTAACCACACTTGGAACCATCTAGACATTCAAAATTTTAGTTTTAAAACAACCCCACTTGCTAAAAAAATACTATTGATGCAGGGCGAGTAGCCTAAAGTTCCATGTTGTATAATATCTTGGGAGAAGGGGGTGTAAAAACCCTACTACTTCATGCACTTTTATTTTTATATTAAAACTTAAAATCCTCCAAAGAGCATGTATATATATGGAATTCAATATTACTATAGGAACTTTGTCAATTATAGGATCTAGGACATTACATTTAGATGTTTATGTCATTTTATCCTTTATTGCATGGTTTTGAGTCTAAATTATTTATTTTGTTTGTTATTCCGTGCCAAAATGATTTTTTTTTCCACGTCACTCCATTGTTTAAGGAGGAATTACGCCTTCTATTTGACACTGTACATTTTCCTAAGTCTTTTTGACATATCTTTGTCATTGTGTCACTTGATAGAAAGGGTAATGTTACGTTTCCCAATCCATTTCATGTTTTATGCTTTATAGTCTTGAAATAGACCATCGATCATACCTTTAGAGAGTGATAACATTGTTACACTACTCAGATCATTTCACAATCTTGTTTTGTCTTTTATCCAAGTTTGAAATTTTAAACCAAACCATGTGTGGCTTTTGGATCTTTGTTTAGTGTCATTATGCCTTTCACCTTTGTCTAGCCTATTGATCAAAAAATCCTAACTATTTTAGTTGAGTTTTTAATTAACCTTGACAAGTTAAAATACAAACATTGATTGATTTTGGTTTTTGCCTTGCATAATTTGGGCTTAGACACTGATCTTTCTCTTTTGGGATGTGTAACTTAGGTTAATTCTTTACCCTCTTTGAAAACTACTATTTGTGTCTTCATTTGGGAGAAAATAGTCTATTTCCAAGTGCCTTTTTTTCATGCCTTATGCTAATGTGGTCAAAGATCATGTCTAAATTTGAGTGCCTAGTTTATGACAATGTACTTCAGATTTGTTATATTAAATCATAAACCTTTGTTTGAGCCTAGATTTTGATGTTGCATTTGGACAAAAAACCTAGCAACCTTTTATTTTCATAGATTAGACTTATTTGGAATACTTTGACCCTAGAGTTTAGCAATCTAGTTTTATTTCATCCACTTGACCTTTTTGTGTGAGACATTTAATGTTAGACATTTAACATTAGTTTGTTTTGTATAAAGTTTTAACATAAACCCTTTTTGGAGATACAGCTCCAACCCTTTGGCCAAGTTAGATTGATTTTGAACTATTTATCTTTTCAAACATTATTTTATAGAGTTTGTATAACTATAACCACTTTTCTCATGAAAAATTCACCAATGATTCCAACATGTCCCATTATACTCATAGTAACATTATACATAATCCAAGGTATAGTAATATGGTCGCATAAAAATAATTTGTTTAAAACCCCTAAGGAGATTATGTAATTTGTGAGATGGACCCTTATGCACCTTACAACACTCAATTAATGGAACAAAGCCAAGATCCTTTGGCCTACTATTTTGTCAACATGCCTCTATAATTAGAGTAGGACCAAGATCAAATGGAATAATACCTTGCTAGTGTACCTTCAATTCCATAATAAGTCTAATAATAATTGTACTACATTACAATGCCATCAACCTATGACCATTACTTATTTTATCATAACTTGCTTGTAAATAAGGATAAAGTCATAATCATACCTATAAAGGTAGGGCCTATGTTTTTGGCAGACTTCCCCCATGAAAATTTTCCAAGTTTACTAAGAGTGCCTTAAAACATGCCTTATAATTAGAACATTTAACATGCCTCTTCTAGAAATCCTCAAGCTCTAGTGTCAATTCCATATCAAGAGCCTCATATTCTTGTCATATAAAAAGGCCTTGTAGAGTACCACTTCATATATATGTAGATAACATATCATACCTATTTGAAATTGGCACATAATTTCAACAACATGACCATGTCAAATGCTCCTCTTATTGAGTTATATCCTTCAACATGAGTCTTAATTAAATAGATATGACAAGAAAGTTAGGGCATAGACCCATTCACTTTAATTACTTTAGTTGGAGACATGTTCAATTCCTCAACTATCAAAGAAGTGTCTTCTACTTTTATGCAAAATAGTGAGCCAAACACAATGGACAACATGTAAGCAACATTGAATCTAGACCAAAGTGGTGTAAATGCACAAACAACTAGTCCATAACAAATTGTGACTCTAGTTAACACCATGAGTGGTTTGAAAATTTAAGGAGTAGGAAATTACACCTTCCAAATAAAAATAATAACCTCTAATCCTCAACCAACTACTTCTTCAGGTACACAACTACAAGGATTAAGTAGTCAATCAACAACCAGTACTGTACCTCAAAAAAATGTGTTGAATATTACTACACAAAAATATTTGATGATTAATTTTCCATAACCATAAGCATAATATAACATACCCATAAAATAGAGGAAAAATATCATACCACCTCAATAGGGGGCAACCAATGTTCCACCTTACTAGGTAGTGATGAGCATACCTCTTCAGACGTAGACCAACATACCATTACAATTAGAAATGATGTATAATCAACATTGTATGAGTATTGGTTAGTCATAAATTATGAACCTTCAACATGTATCTAATTTAAAACAATTATTCATGTAATCAAAACGTTATAATATTCCATAACTTCAAATTAGGCAACAATTACCTTTTATTCCTAGCATGCCATAAACTCAATGATAGGGCCTTGGTTCACAAGTTCCCCTTAATTGTCTAGGTTTGACTAGTCATCAAAAGGTCCTTAATCAACCTCAATAGGCATAGTATATCACCCATAACCATATACTTCCATCTCAGTCATAATTTCCTTAAAACTAGGACTATATATCCAATCCTATGCATAATATCACACCACAACGTGTGTAATTACAACAATCACATCCTAATCTGCATATGCATATTCTTAGTCAATTCCATAGACAAACCAAAATTCCATATCAAATCATACTTCCATTATTACATAATCAAATTAACCCACTTTTGACTACCTAACCTCCACCTCAAGCCAATGTTCCATCTAATTTCTTAGCACAAGAACTGTAACAAATGAGGGATGTGATAATCTCCATCCAAGATGGAAAGAAAACTAATAAATTTAAGTTAGATGATGTGTGTTCATACTTATTAAACATGGAGTATCTATTGATACCATTTCCTCCACGGTATGAACCACAAAAATTTGACAAATATAAGGGTAAATGAGACCCTAAGGCTTATTTAACAAAATTATTTATTGTTTTCCAACTAGTGGCCTACAATGATATGTACCTCCTACTATTTTTTACAAGGAATTTAGAAGGATAAGCTTTGGAATGGTTTCTAAAATTGCCTAAAAATTTAGTTTCTAATTTTGATGATGTTTCGGATAATTTTATGTAGCACTTCTACAATCTCAAACATGATATTTCATTAGTAGATTTGATGCAAGACAAACAAAAGTCTAGTGAAAGATTTATAAGTTATCTGAAGTGATGGAGAGCCATTTCTACCTGATTCACTCATAGTCTATTAAATAAACAATTAGTCATTATGTTTACCAAAAATTTGCACAGTGAGATATCTTACTACATGGAATGATAATGTGCACATGATTTTAAGGAAATAATTGAAAAAGGTTTATTGATTGAAATATCCCTTATTAACAAAAGGATCATCAAGCTTACCTCATTAAATCATAACCAAACTAAAAACCAAGTAAATAGGCAAAAACAAAACCAAATCCAAGTACAAGTATCATAACTAGCCTAAGCCAACAATTATGACAAACCTAAGCAGTTTAATCTCATCAAGAATGTCATTCGAAATGGAGTAACTGAGTTACGACATTTCCAAATGGTGAAAACATCATCTTCTTAGCCTATACCACATATGAAAATTAATCCTAACCAACAACCTTTTTAGTAAATGTATCAGCCTAGACCAGTATAACAAATGTAACAACCTTTGCCTTTATAAACCCCTCTTATAAGGAGAACCATCCATACTCACTATATCTTTAGTGACCTTGGATAACCCATTGAATTCATGTTTCATAAGATATCTACTGATGATATGATTAGTTAGCTTATTATAAAGCACTATCCTGAGGACATTCCCTATCTAGATTATTATAGGCAGAATGAGTTTTGTGAATATCATTAAGTTAATGGACATAATTTTCACTATTGTGTGAAAATTAAATTTTTTATTTAGAATAGTTAGAAAATGGAGAGCTAACATTGGATAATGGATCTTCCACATCTAATCAAAATCTAGGAATTTATCAAAACCCCTTTCTACAAGATAACCACCAATAATAATAACAAAGGCCAAAATAACAATAACAATGGTATCAACAATCAAGATAGAACTAGTAAAATTAGTAACAATAGAACTAACATCCACTAAATGGATAGAACCAAGGCCAAAATGATGCCAGCAACCAATAGACCTACCACACATACACATGAATATAACAAGGTTGTAGGCCATATTATGAGAGGTCATGTTTCCACCATTTTAATCAATCTAAGACCAAGTACCAATAAAACGTGACTGTTAATAATTAATTATAATCAACCAACGCATGTTGGTGATCCTTTATTGATTTAAGAATACATATAAGCATATCAAAAAATAGGAATTACTAATTTTGGACCTCATACTAATAACTCATCCTTGCCTCATGACCACACACAATTAAACAAACAATGAAGAATTATCCTATCTAGTTCCCCACCACCATAATTTTCTAGAAACATTGGTCATATATCTAATACTAATTGTGCAATCACAACTTGATGACCAAAGATTACCTTCCCAATCCTACATCCATCTACCACTTCACCTATACCACCAACCATTATGACTAGGGACAAGCCATTTATTTTTTTGAAGGAAAATATGTTTGATATTATGTAGTAATTATAGAAGATTCTTGCACAAATTTCCATTTTAGATTTGTTGCATATGTCTACCATCTATATGAACATATTGACATAGTTACTTGGCCATCCCAAGTTCTTAATGACATATCTCCAAAACAATTTAAATATTATTTTAGACATTTATTCCCAAGACAATAATTAACCTTCAACCAAAGTGATATGTCATGTTCTTGCCCTCTACATAACAATCTAGTGTACATCAAATTTGTCATAACATGGCACAAAGTGAAATGTGTCCTCATAGACAATGAATTGGGTCTAAAGATTGTGTCTCTAAAGCTCATCAAACTTCTTGGGTCTACCACATCTGATCTCCAACTAGAAATGACCGCAATTAAGGCCTATAATAAAGAATAATGGGAATCACAAGGTACCATCATCTTGCCAGCTATCATTGGGCCTTTGACCCATGATACACTATTCCATGTGTTAAACCTTGATTTGTCATATAATATGCTTTTGGGTAGACCTTGGATATATGATATTCATGCAATCCCTTCAACATTGTACTAGTGTATCAAGTTCTCCCATTTATGTATGGAGGTTACTATCCATGGAGATTTACAATGATATGGATATTTCAAGTATTTGGAGGCCAAGTACCAAAGCTACAAAAAATATTTTGGATTGAATATGATTCTTAAGAAGGATAAAGGAAACTAGATACTTGATGACTCCTTAGAGGCCAATTGTATTAATCTAGATACCACTAATTCATTATCCCACATACCTCCTCTTAAAGTGTCTAATCATTATACCATCTCAACTAATAGCCCAAGAGAATATTCGACCCATGATATATTCCATATTACTAGGCTTATACAAAACCCCAAGTCCTATAGAATACATAAAGCTAAACCACTTTGCACAAAATGGTAAAGAAAGGGCAAAGGCAAACTACATAGTCCATCACCTATCATTTTCATATGAGACATTAGCCAAGAACAAGACCTTCTTTTAGATGATTCATATTGGTTGTATAATGATAAACTAGCTGAGTATTACCTAAATGCCAAGTATCACATTTTTAAAAAAATCATGGAGAAGTATGCCTATGAAAGAGGAGGCCTTGGGATAAATCTATAGGGTCCACTTGAGCCAATTTATACCACTCAATACAAAGAACATATGGTCTTGGATTTAAACCACTTGGGGGTGACTTGATGTACCTTATTCATGTTCTCACACCAATAAATAGTGATAACAATGATGACAACACAATAAAGTTTGGTCATAACCCTTTCAATGACCTGGTTGATACCAATCTATTTGATACCCAACCCATTTATACCCTTGAATTGTTATTATCTATAATACACTTTTTTATATTATCCTCAACTTATATAATAGGACTAAAAAGAATCAATAGTATCGATCAATGAGTTCTAGAATGATGAGGCCTTATATAGTTTTTTAGGCTTAAAAGGACAATGTTCCATTAGGAGACCAAAAAGAAAGGTTATCAATCAAGTTAGATCCTGAAGCCTATCTTGGAGAATGGGTGAACACCCTTAGCCATAAAAAACTAAATAAAACATTGAGGTCCCAAATTGAAAACCTCTTTGAGGTGCTTTTGGACTAGGGAAAATGTAAAGAGAAAGCCCAGTCTAGTGGTGAAAACTTATTTTAGGTGCCATTAGATGGGGGTGTTCAACCTTATTCAAACATAGCTCAGGAGACCACTAATGATGAACTTGCCTATGGGTCCAATTTTAGTTTTTAAGAACAATAGGATTTTTATTGAATCATTCAAGAGTTTTCAATAGTGTTTATCACATGGCCATCCCTACCATTGGGAGATCTTAATTCTTCATATCTCAAAGAGCTTGAAGACCTAGACCTAACAAATAACTCTAATGTTGTAGGTTGGTTTAAGTATTTGATGAAAATTTTATAATATGGTTTAACTCTTATTGTGGAGGACATTAAAAAATTTAACATCGAGACTCCCAATGACCTGAAATGGATCAAGTTAGGTGCATTCCTCACTCAAGAGGAATGTGAAGTTTTTACTAACCTATTGAGTGAGTTTGTTTATATATATTCTTGGGATTACTCCAACATGATAGGTTTATACCTTGAATTAAATGGGCACCACCTTATGGTACATCCTAATTCCAAACCTATTAAAAAATTTGTGTAAGATGCATCCTCACATTGTTGTATTAGTTAAGAAAGAGTTGGAAAAAATCTTTGAAACTAAATGTATTCAACCTATCAATTAATCATAATGGATTTATAATGTTATACCAATCAGCAATAAACAAGAAGTAATCAAAATATACAATGATTTTAGATACATAAATAAGGCCTACCCAAAAGATGACTTTCTTCTCTCGAACATTCATATGATAGTTGACTCCATAATAGGTTATTAAATGCTTTCACTAATGGATATATTTTTAGGGTACAACTAGATTTGGATTGTGACAAAATACCAACATAAAACATCATTCACCACCCATGGGGAACATTCTATTATCATGTTATTCCATTTGGTCTCAAAAATTCTAGGGACACTTACCAAATGGCCATGATCATCATATTTCATGTTATGATACATGACATTATTGAAGACTATGTCAATGACATATTAGGAAAATTAAAGACTAGGTCCAATCATCCAACATCACTACAAAGGATATTTGAAAGACTACATGAATACTAAGTTAGGATAAATCCTAAGAAGTGTGTTTTTAGAGTTACTTTAGCCAAATTTATTGGCTTCATTGTGTCTTGTCAAGGCATTAAAGTTGATCTAGCTAAAGTACAATCCATAATTTAGATACCACCATCAACCAATTTGAAGTAGCTCAAAATTTTGTATGTTAATATCTAGTCTATCTGATGACTCATATCTTAATTGATTGAAAAGTGAAATCCTTTTACACATTTATTGAAGAAAGGTGTCATATTTCATTAAGATGACAAATGTCAGAAAGCTTTCCAATAACTAAAGGACTATCTAGAAAATCCTCCTATTTTATTTCCACCAATGCCAAGAAATTCATTGTTACTATATCTATCAGCCATAGATAAAGCCCTAAGGGAATTTCTAGCTCAACATGATAAGAATGGAAAGGATCATGCCATGTACTATTTAAACTATACATTAGTCTCATATGGACATAATTATACACCCATTGAAAAAAATTATTTAGTTATGGTATTTACAACCCAGAAACTAAAACATTACATGTTAAATAATAAGACCATGGTTATTTCAAAATTAGATCTAATTAAGCATCTACTATACATAATAGATTTACAAGGACAAATGGATCATGTTTCTCAGCAAGTTTAAGATAGAGTATGTCTATATTTCTAGTTAAAACTATGTCAAGAATTTTTAATCAACATTTTAGTTCACACTCCATGAACCATCATCAAGATGAGAGAATAATAGATAAGATTACAGAATTTGAAATTCCTTTATAGATAAAGTAATAGAGCCTAGTGATGTCAGTGATTTAGGAAAGGTAGAAAAGGTAGGTGTAGTTGAGAAGAAAAAAATCATATAAAGATTAACCAAATGTAAATTTATTATTAAAATACATTAATTTTTTGAAAGGGAATAAAATTTTATTAAAATTATAAATTAAAAATTAAAAATTACAAATTACAAATTACAAATTACAAATTACAAATTACAAATTACAAATTACAAATTACAAATTACAAATTACAAATTACAAATTACAAATTACAAATTACAAATTACAAATTACAAATTACAAATTACAAATTACAAATTACAAATTATCGAAATCTGTTTTGACCTAAGAATTGTAAGTAGTAAGAATTATTATAAGTTGTGAATTAGAGATCAATGAAAATGACATAAATTAATTAAAATATAAGGTAATCCTAATTCTTCAAATAATAATGAAAATTTGATAAAAAAAATTATAAATTAGAATTTCAATTAAATAAGGGTTTTTAAGTAAATCATAATTCAAAGTAATTATGAATAATATGAGATTGTAGTTAATACATTGTAAATTATGCAATAAATAAAGTTATTATAAATCACCAATAAGAGTTTGTAATCTAATAAATAAATCATAAAATTTATAATAAATAATAATTTTTTTGAGTAAGTGAATATAATTATAAATTATTGTTACCAAACTTACATCCCTTTATCATAATTAGAGGTTATCCAATTCTTAAATTAAGGAATTTTGAATAGTAATTATAATAATAATTATAAAATCAAATTATAATATAGATTCTGAAGTTGTTTGATAAAACTTAATAAAATACTTCAAAGTAAAATGAGTATTAAAAATAAAAAGTAAAATTAAGAATAATCTATGATGAAAAAAGATGAAAAAATACCTAGGACATTGGTGCAGGAGAAAAGAATGAGATTGTCATTGTTTTTTTATCAAGTCAATGATAGGTTTCTTGGAGCGGTTCAATCCCAGTCCATCATCTCTATTGAGGTTATTATCAAACAACCATTAAGGGATAGATTGTTTTAGATCATCTTGTTGAAGCACCACTTGTAGATATAGACCCTCTAACATTCCAATTCCCATATGAGTCCATTATGACAATCATTGAAAAACCTCTTGAGGATTAGTACTAGAAGCTATATTTTGATTGATCATTCATAGCACATGGATTAGGGGTAATATTTTTATTATTACACCATAGGGGGGACCTTATCTTTAAATCATTTTGGATAAGCTTTCCTTATACTAAAAACATGGTTGAATATGAAGAACTTATTATAGGGCTTAGATAAGAAGTATGATGGAACATATAACATCTCAATATTTATGGTGATTCTTAATTAATCATCAATTAGGTTATAGACCATTTTTAGACCAAGGATGACAAATTGGTGCCATACTAGGCCATGGTAGACACTCTCAAATAGAAAATTATTGATGTTTAATTTGAACATATACCAAGGGTGAGTAATAGAATATCAGATACCATGTCCACCATTAGATGTTTGATTCATTAAATAGACATGACAAAATAATACTAGTTCTTCATTAAAAATCTACTACTACCAACTCATGAACCTTCAACCATCACCATGATATGTGATATTGTTAGTCCTAGATCTATATGGTATTCAAAAAATTATGCCTATCTTCATGACCACATATTGCCACCATACCTATCTATAAAATAATCCAAAGACTTTATACACCATGTTGCATGTTATAGCTGACTCACACCAACCCTTTACCACCACAATTTTGATGGAAATCTACTTCTTTATTTAACTATGGTATAATCTACATTAGCATTATAGGAAGTTCATGAAGGAGTATGTGGATCCCACACAATTGGGGCCATCCTATCCAAAAAGCTCTTGTATACCATGTAATATTGGCCAATAATGGATGCAAATGTAGTTATGTATGTGAAAAAGTGCAAAAATATCAAAGGCATGCCAATATAATTCATGCCTAGCCAAGACTCTAAAACAAATGCTTACACTCTGGACATTTGCTACATGGGGCCTCAATCTCATTGGGAAGATAACCCCACCTCATCTAATGATAATAAATATATCCCTATCACCACTAAATATTTCACTAAGTGGGTTACAGCTATACCCCTTACGTGACTATAAAGTAAATTTCCATGTTCATCTTTAACCATCTCATTTTTCATTATGGTATCCCCTCTAAAATTATATTTGATAATGGTAGATCATTTAAAAACAAGGATGCTAAATCACTATGTGTCGAGTATAAAATTAATCAAATTTTTTCAACTGCATATTACCCTTAATGTAATAGCTAAGTAGAAAAATCTAATAAATCCATTATCAATATCATTAAAAATATTATCAATGATACTGGACATGATTGGCACTTCCAAACATTTCTTTCCCTTTGGGAATACTATACCAATCACCATACTCTAATAAGAACCACTCCATTCTCACTTGTTTATGAAACTAAAGCCATTCTTCCCATTGAGGTTGAGTTACCTTCTTTATGCATCTATTTGAAGCATGTCATAGATGATAAGGACTATCAAGTATCTTGCTTGAAATAACTATAGTTTCTTGATGAGAAATGCATGGTCACAGTCAATAATCTTCAAGCATACTAGAACTAAATTTGTGGCCACTATAATCGATGAGTTATACATAGAGAATTTAAAATTAGTGATCTTGTACTTAAATAATACCAATAGAATACCACAACTAAGAATAAACATAAGGAAAATTTCAAACCCAAATGGATTAGCCCATTCATTATTTTTACAAACTATGGAGATAGAGAATATAGGCTCACTCCACCAGACAAGGATGAACTTGATGAGTCAATGAACATTATACACCTCAATCATTACTTCTCTTGAGACACCTGGTGTGTTGTCTATGAGGCCTATTTCCATTGTACCATAATATTTACGTTATTATTTTTACCATACCATTCTATCACTATATCATTCTATAATAGCTTTTATATCGATTGAGTTATTTTTACCCTCCCCACCTAGCCCTTTATCCTTGGTTCCATGGCCACTTTTAGCATGAAGATTTAGATCAATTTTTAGTAGTTATTTTAGTATTTTAGATAGAGGTCATATTTTTGAGTAGTATGATACTAGTTTGTCAATTGAATTATTCATTTATTATCCCATTATATTCCAAGTGTTCCTAATTATAATGTCCTTTGGGTAAATCAATGTTTCACCATCATTATACTAATTATAACTACCTATGGGAGAATTAGTATCATTGACCTATGTCATTGTTTCCTAATTATAACTACCTATGGGTAAATTAGGGGAAATAATTATTTATCATGCCTTGAAGTACCACTTTGTCATTCCTATGTTGTACTGAGCCATTTACATAGTTTTCTTGTTTTATTTAAATTGGCTACTCCACTAGTCAAATTCCTCCTCTATAAGGTATAACTATAGTGACTTGAGGTCCCATCATGGGACTATGTAGGTAGTGCTCAATTTATATTGAGGTCAGCTCAGTTACCCTTTTTCCATGATCTCACCATTCTACGAGCAACCTATGACATGATCTCACCATTTTTTGAGCTTGGACTATTTAGTCTCTCATTATTCTACAATAAGTTTAGATACATAGAATATTCCAAAAACACTTGAAAATAAATCTATAAAATCTAAAAACACTCCTCATTGACCACGTATTTTCCTCAAGTATTTTTGGAACCCTCACTAAGTCACAATAAACCACTTGTCATTTATTTTCGCCATCATTACTAGCCTCTCATCTCATGCTTTCACCATTTTGTGAGCCCATACCCATATTATTCTATAACATAATCATTTTTTTCTTCTCATCATTTTTTGCTATCTCATTTCTTGGGAGAACTACATTTGTCCTAAAGTTTTTATTGGATATTGCATCCATAGAACTATGTAGACAACATCCACTTTCCTAGTGCATTTGGAGTCACCTCGACCACCCCCTTCCTTTTCTTCTATTCCCCCTATCTTATTTATTTGTTCATTTGTCCTTTATTATCTAGGGGAAATGTTCATCATCTTATTTATTTCATTTTTTATTCTAACATTGTGATTAACCATTATTTGTTTATTGTTTTTCTTTGTTTTGATTTATTTATTTGTTGTTTGTTTGTTTGGTTACCTATTTTTTTGCTTTCCTATTGTGCCTTGATTCAATTAATGTGCATTCATTAGGTGATTCCTTGTGCCTTATTCTTAAATCCATCCATATTCACACATCCACATTGTCATCATGATTTTTATTATTGGTGCACTATTTTTAACTGAGTATTAGATTGTGTGTCAGTCCATATGCATATTTTGGCCAAGTTATCATGGTGTTCTATCATGATTCCTACCATCGTGTTCTATAACAAAAATCATCTATGGGAGTCCACACAATAATAAGGCATTGATAAGCCATGGCACTATAAAAATTCACAATCTAATCCAAATCATATTCCACATAGAGTACTTAAATCATGAAAGACTTTTAACCCTTGTTAGTTCAGATGAGCATCTCCCTACTAACAGGTTGCCCAAATTCATATTTTTCCTCTATACTAATTTTAAATCATATTCCATATCATGTTTTCCATTATTGGGATACCAATGATTATAAATACCTATGGTAAAATCATTGTATAACATTCCACTTGCATTACTAATGATTCTAAATGCTTATGGTAAAATCATTGCATTCTAATCCATTTAAAGTTTGACGATTATAACCACCTTTGGACAAATAATTTTCTTTATTCTTCCCAACTAGGGCATGTTTTCATTATTATAATGGGTATAATGAATTTTGGGCAAACCATTATCTCTATCAACCCAACTGGGGCATGTTTTTATGTTACCAATGATTATAACCAACTGTGGATAAATCATTATTTTCATTTTCATGATTATAGCCACTTTTGGGAAAATCATTCTCTTGTTACCCTAAGCCTTTTTCAATTATTGTAACCACCTTTAGGAAAATCATTACCTTTTTTTGTTCCACCTATGTAAATGATTATAACTACCTATGAGCAAATCATCTAGTTTATCTGCCTAACCAGAATAGTTCTATATGACTCTAATTATAACTACCTCTAGGAAAATCAATCTTTTCCACCCCATTTCATCTTTTTGATGCAATTGTTTCCTCCTTTTGAGGGACCAATTTCTAGCCCCTTTGCCAACTAATCCCTCAAGGGGGAACTTATAGTTCATTAATTGTCATTGAATTCATAGGCATATAAGACCTTTTCATTCTTTGAGAAGACATTACTATGCCTATAGCTTGTAAATCTTTCCTAAATAGATGAAAACTATAGACACCTAAAACTAGCCACCACTGGCCTTATACCAGACTTCAGATTGATTTCTACCAACCTTTAAAAATTAAGATTAGGAATCACTAAACATCCTAAATTTGATTGTGTATCATTTATCAAAGCTCATAATCATGTTGAGATATCCATAATAGGGGTATTCTATCGTATAAAAACATAACCTCTCATAGATTCATTCTTAATCATCATGTGACATCACAACAATCAATTTGGCCTTTGCACCTATTAAGTGGAGCACATGAACAAATATAAAATATTTAAAGAGATAAATGTCTGATTAAATTTTTTTAACAAGATAAAAAAAATTAAAATCCTATTTGAATTATCCATTTATAATTAACGAATAACTAAAAAAGGAAAATAAAAAATTCAATTATCCTAGCCTTTCATCATTACCTTTATGTGTTGTCAAGCCCTTTGGAAATATCCTAAAATATCTCATTTTAGATACCCATGCCTATTTATTAAAATTGTAAGTAATTGACACCTACTAACTCTACTAGGGTTATATTTTAATCACTGAGGTTAGGTTTGAACCAAACTCAATCCTTAACTCCACCTTGACTCACTTTGGGTTGGGGTTAGTTTATAAGTCTATAAATACAAGCCCTTCCCTATTAAATTTTAAGGCTTAGATGTTTTATATTTATAATGTAGGTTTTGTTACATGATATTCATATAAATAATGTTATAATTCCAAAATATTTGGCCAAGGCATAACATAATCCATGGTGCCAAGGAGAGAAGGAGCTACACAACCTCTATTTCTAAAGACTCTATAAAGAATAAATCGAGCAAGCCACTCAAAAATGCATTTGAAACTCTCAAGGAAGGTAAAGGATTATGTGTATTTTGAATTTTAGTTATGATTTCATTTTTATTTTATTAATTAACCTCACCCATAAAATCTAGGCTTGTAAGTGTTAGTGTTAGTGTGTTTTCTTACTTGAGCTAACACTATACTAACCTCCCTTCTTGGATTCCTATGATCACAAGTGTCATTAAAGACCAAGATAAGTTTATATACCAAAGAATATAGTAATTCATATGATGTAAGTTGTACAAGTACATATAATAGTGATGATGATAGTAATGAACATAAACATGATAATAATGAAACCTTATTCATGACTATAGAAATAAACAATGAGGGTTGCTCAAAAGTGAAAGGCCTTATGGATGATGAAGAATCAGATGAATAAGAGGCTAAAGTGAACCTTGAGATAGAATTGGTGAGTCATATAATGGAGTTTAAGTTCTAAATAATGAAGAATCAGAAACTAAGATAATTAGTTAAGGACAATGAAGAAAATATTGGTTTGTTTGAAGAAAGATTGAGTAACACATCCATGGAGTATGATGAGATCATCAATCAAGTTAAATCTCAAATGGAAATTGTCATTGATAGCCTAAAGTCTAAGGAATAATAATACACCAAGTATTAATAAGAAATAGAGTACTTAAAGTCATAATTGGTTCAAACATCTATCAAGTTGAAGACATTTATGAAGTTTGAAAAGAGAATTGATGCTCTAGATAACATCTTGAATAGTCAAAAGTTTTCAAGTGATAAGATAGGTCTTGGTTTAAAATAATACCAAAAGGAGGAAAATAAAATCAAGGAGAAGGTTAATGAAGACAATAAGGTCAACATGAAGAGATGAATCAGACATCCTAATGCTATGAGGTATGCTAATTCATTCAATGGTTATTGTTTTACATGTTGTCAATTTGGTCATAGAGCAAGAGAGTGTAGAAGACCCTCTTAAAATGAATATATATGGGATTATGAAAGGAATTATTAGTCAAGAGGTATAAATGAGGTTTTTTTTATAGTTGTCATAATGTGGGACACATTACTAGATTCTATCCTAATAAATTTAGAAGGCCATCAAGTCAAAATAAGAGGTATGAAGCACCTAGAGTGAAAGAGAGAAGGCAAATGAATGTGTCAAAACTAAAGACAATAAAGGTTATTCATGATTATTATATAAGCCCAAGTAGACTATTTAATATGGAAGAACATACTTTAGATGTGAAACCACATTAAAAATGTATATTATCATCTCATATTATTGATCAAATGGCTGATGAAGAGGTCAAGCCTAAGGTTCCAATCAATCTTAAAAGGATCCTAAACAATATTCAGTCTTGTGAAAACATGAAGACATGGGAATCTCCTAATTTTATGTTTCTTTAGTGACCCATGGAAAGGGGTGACTTCATTAGGCTTCGTGAAGACACTCTCTAGTTATCAGATTCATGATGGAAGCTTGGTCTAAGGGGGAGCTTAGTAGATCTAAGTTATTTTGTTGTTTCTAAGAATAGTTTCCAAAGAAGGAGAATTAGTGGTTCAAAAAAATTTAGTGTGTATGACCCTTTGTCATTAATGTTAAAGGGGGAGAAATTACAGCAAGGTAGATTGACTAAATTGGGGGATATGATAGTGATTAGATTAAATAATGTTTTGCCATCAATGAAAAAGGGGGATTTTGTTGATAATTATTATCATTGATGTAAAATTTGATGTCATTTATGTCAAGGAGAATATGGTAAAGATGCATGGTGAGTGGTCTTTGAGATATGAGCTTGTGTGCTTGGTGTGACAAGGAATCCATGTGATAAGATGAATTTGAAGAAAAGAGAGAATTTGAATGCAAGAGATATTTTAAAGGCATATAATGTCTCTTCTATTGGTTGATGTCAATATTTAAGTCAATATTTTGGTCAAATTGAAGTTGTCAATGTTGTCACAAAGTGATATGATGGTCAAGTGAGCACTGAAACATGGTTATGAGGCTCTAGGTCTACATGATGTAATGAGAGAAAGTTGATATGAAAGAAATTTTTGTAATGGTGTGAGATTTTTGTTTGAAGAGTGTTCTTGTTTGATATCATTGAGGTAAGCATGTTTAAGTACTAGTTCTTGAATATAAGATGTCTTGAGAATCCTAGTCTAGACCCTATGAGAAGGTGTACGTAGTGAAGTTTGGTGAAGTATGTAATCACTAGATTTTGAGAGGTATTTTGGCATTTTGTGATAATGTAATAAAAGTATAGATACTTTAAGAAGTGTTTCAAGGTCAGTTGTCAAGTTTAAAGTGCATAAGAAGCCTAGTCATGGAACTAGTCATAGCATATAAAGTCCTTGTGAGAAGGCATAAATATGGTGACTTGGTAAGATGGATGCATAAAGTCATGATAATTTTTATTAGGATGTTTTATTATGTTAGAGTGGTGGATAGTGCATGTAAAGAGGCATGAAGGTCAATTTTAAGGCCTAATGTGGTTTACAGGTCAAGGTCTAAGCAAGAAAAGAGAGAGAGAGTGGCCTAATGAGGGGTCATGATCAGATTTCAACGTGTTTAAGCTCATGTAATCAGTATCAAAGGTGATTAATGTTGTTTCAAGTATGTTGACCAGGTCATAGTTTAAATGACAAGGTAAGAAAAGTTATTTGGATGTCTTTCAAGTACTCAAAATGAAGGGTTCTTAACCTGAGAAGGATTTTATTATGCTAATTATCTCATAAAAAATTTCATGGGAAACTAATATATTCATGGTATATGGGGAAATATCTTAGCTCAAAATTCTAGACATTTTTTTGGATTGAGGGGCTATGGTTTATGAATGATTGTTAAGAATAAAAACAAGTTTAAACACTCTTAAAACCCTAATAATGACCCAATGTTGAAGATGTTGATCAAAAGTGCCTAGAATTGATTAGTATGCTCAATTAATATATTGGATGTTGTAATAAACTCTCCAAATCACCTTCATGTGTGTTTGAGTTGTTAGGTGTGTGAGTAGAACCTATAGGAAAGTGATAATTTCTTGGAGATTTTTTATAGAAGTTAGAGTTGACTAAGTCAAAGTATGTAAATGGATGGATGATGAATCTTGAGACCCATATTTCTTGTCCATGATTGTTAATATACAATTTATATCCCTTAATTATGCTAATCTAGTCATCCAAGTTAGCCAGTAGCTAACAAGCCTAATGGTGTAAATAGTGAAAAACTTAAGTAATAATGAGAAGATGATTAGGAATTTGTTTCATGATATAATGATAAAAAAAAGTACATATAAATGTTTTTTTATGAATTTTATGACATTTTCATGTTTGTTATAAGTTTTGAAGGCCAGTGAATATAGTGAAAAAGTTACTCATAAGTTGACTTGTTTGGTTTAAATGAGACAGTGAAATAAAAGGTCATGAGATTGGTCTACATGACCAATACTTTACATTTTAATAGATGATATTTATAATTGAGAATGGTAATTATCACATAATATCATATATATGCATCAGGAGTCTTTAAATGTGTCTACATATGTGTTGGATTTCTAAGTCACCATGACTGGTCTTTGAGGAAAGTTCACTATTTTGAGTAAGTTGTAGATGTGTTTTTGAGTATCTAGGCACTAAGTTGAAGTATATAATACATATGGTGTTTTTTTTTTTTTGACTTTAAACTCATGTTTGTGATTTTTTAAATCTTTTAATTTAGTATAAGAGGTTGAAAAGTTGAATTCAAAATGGCTAAGCTATTTTAATGTCCATTACCATTACCATTATCCTGACTAAAAAGCTTTGTTCATAATTTCACAAGTGCCATATACTACTTTTCATTTTTGGTGTAATACTTAGCCACCCATTTATATTTTTAACTAAGCAACATACCAACCTACCACCCTTTGTAGGGTTTTAAATAGGTTGGTGTAGCCAAATAACAACCTTAATGGGTTTTTAACCTTTTTATATCCACTCGCATAGACTTCTCCCAAAATCATGTCATTTGAAAATTATTTAACACTAAAGGAATCCATAATATCTTATTATATTGAGGTGGAATTGATTGCATTATCACTAGCTAACTAACCTTACCAAAACTATGTCATGATGTTCTGGTTATTTTTGTTGTGGATTTATGCTAGTGTATTGATTGTTCCAAAGGAATTTATATTACCTACTATGTTTGAAGTTCCTTATATGATCACAATGTCTTGATTATATCAAAGGTGATAATATATTATGGCTCATCGATCACATCATTGAATGATCCTATAATTTCCACCATGTCTAATTTTTAGTTATTCATATCCCACAACACATCATGCACCATGGTGAAAAGTGTGAGAATATTTTATAATCTCTATATAATGTTGTTTATATTTTATTCACCAACAACTTAAATCAATGGCTGATGTAATTTGACATTTTAATCAATGCCATATATTGTTTTTCATGATGTTCCACATATATATATGCATGAGTGCTTGAAAATGTGTCCTTGGGCATTTCTAGTTCCCACACTCACATGAATCCAATTACATTATCCATACAATTTAGATAATCCCATATAGTAATAACCATTTGGGTCTTTATCATAGGTCTTTCCATTACAGTGTGAGACTTATATATCTTTGTCATGATTTCACTATTATCCCTCATTACTTTATAAAATTATGGCTTCATGTTTATAAGTTAAAGTGATATTTGTCAAGTTTTCATTATGTATATGGTAACTACCTTCTTTTATTCATATAATAACTTAAAATTGGCATCAACCTCATCATGGTGTCTCCACACCTAGAATTTGATTTTTTATAGTAATTTTATATATGTCTAGTCATGTGCAAGCTTTATGATTTTGAACACAAATTAAAATATCTCTGACATGACTTGGCCCCCTATCACTTGTTTAACCAAATTTTTGCATGTGCCTTACACTATTTTCATTAATTTTTCCATGTGATATTTTATTTCATCAATATCCTTATTAAACTAAGTAGTCATCTAATATAGACATGAAAGGAACTTTATCCTTCGATTATGTTTTTAAAAAGGAGCTTTACAAATTCCAAGAATATTTTATCTAATTTTTTTTATATGGATAGCTACATGGTTTATGATGGAGGTGCTTTGTATTTTTTCTTGGTGTAGCTATGATGTTGGCATAAGGAAGGTTATGTATATTATGGTTGGGTCTTATATTTCCATCCACCATGATCCCTCTATTGTTTATGAATTTTTTAGTCTTCCTCTTATGATCTCATCTTTATGAAACTATATCTTATAGTAGCTTCTATATATTGTTCTTACGAGTAGGTTTGATTTTTTTTAATTTATGTTTGAGCCTTAATCTTGTTGCAATACCTCACTCATAGTTTTACCTTAAGTAGTATATGTTTAATCTATGGGTATTTGTGTATCTTGGCACTAAATTTCAAGTGATTATGTAGATTGAGATCATTGGTCATTTTATCTCCTTTACTCATCCTCTTCATAGGCTTGTTTCTCCTTTGATTCTTTCTCTTCCTAGTCCTTCTTATGTTACTTTTTTTCCCTGATAGGTTCCTCACTTGTGGATTTCTCCCTAGCTTACTTGTCCTATATATATGTTATAATTATCTTTATTAAAATATTAATATTACTTACATAGGTCCTCAAGAATCTTGGATTTGGTATCCTTTTTCGTTTGTTATGTTTTGGTTGTGTTATGGTTTTCTTACTTTTACTGTAGTGTTTCCTCCACTACTTGATTTTATACCTACTTATACTACCTAAATAACTCTTATTTTCATTTGTTATCCTTCTTATCAAAATCCTTATATAACATAATGTGACCTGATTTATCCTCCATGAATGGTTTTTCATCCATTTTGATCTCTAGATAAGGCAATTTTGGATGTTGGTTGGTGATCTAATCTAGGAGTCTAGATCACCTTGAACCATTTCTCACACCAGCATATCATGAATGGTATGAAAACCCATACAATATCACTCAAGGTGTGATATAATAGAGGATAAAATCTATCCCAAGTTAGTTACATGCAAAGGAAGAGTGGGGCTTAGAAAGATCATGTGGGAGAGAATACTAGTTATATTGGGGAGTACACAAGAATACCATCAGACACCATATAAAATACAAGCATAGAAAATAATGCTATTATTATTAATCTATATTTCATAATAGGGTAAATAATTACATTAATCACACCAAGTTCTCTACAAATTAGAGATCACTCATAACTCTTACCTTTCCCTATCTAATTATAATGTTAGTTCTCAACCCTAATTTGCCTAACTAAGGCTTTTTGGCTATCACTCGTTATTGTTCAATAATCTCTCTTCCACTCTAAATCTCTTCCCACTCTAGCATACCTTTAGCCTTTTCACCTAAACCCACATTTGAATTTATAATATAGAATGAGGAAAACTACCATGATGTATGTTTTCATACCAAAATAACTGTGTCTAGATTTTTAGCTAGCCAATTGACCTATTATTTCTCACTATAATCTTCCTTGTGGTTCCTGGGTTAATTTGGCTACATTCTCCTAGGTCTTACCACATTTTTATGTAGCATGTGTTGATAAAATTTTGAAAAGTAACATCTAATTTTATGTAAATTCCATCTGAGGCATGGACATTGGTTATGTGGTTTGGATTTCACACACCTATCAACTAATGGTGTTGAACTCTGCCTAAAGTATGCAAGCATATGTTTGTTTGGTACTTAGACAATTTTCAAGGGTCAACATCACCCCACACTAAAATAGTTTTCCATCACTATAAAATTGGTTTTTCTTATTCTTTCTCTCCATGTGTAACTCAACTACCCTTGAATTATTATCATAATTAATTATTTCATCTAGAGTTACATAGTTATGCAACCTATTCTTTGTAACTCATCCTTAGATGATTTCATTTTCAATGGCATTTATACACACCTTCCCATTTCTTCTCTCACCAAATAAATTTCTTATCTTACCCTCTTCATCTCAATTTATTTTTCTCCAAGTAGCATGACTACTTTGTTCCCTCAACCTTTGCCTATCCTATGCTAGGGTTTGAGTATATCAGCCTTTAGCATCCTTTGAAGGAGTACTTATCCCTTACATGTCACCTAATTTATAGGTGATGCTTCTCAATAAAATTTATTCTTACATCCTTTTGTGAAGGTTTATGATACCACATAATTATTAGTGCTTCAATTCACTCTCAATTTCATTAGGATGGCCATGAGTTGATTGGGGTATTAATCATTCAAGTAGACATATTTGGAGAGGGTTATATATCTCCATGAAACTACATTGGTGCATATTCATTATAATATGTTATCAAGGTTTCTTATAAGATAGAGGAAAACTTTTTGGGGGTATCCCATTTCATCCCATCTAACCTTGACCCCTAGGGACTTCCTACCAACTCCTGATGAGTATAACTAAACACTACTTGGATTGGTAGTAGAGTGTTTTTTAGACTTCTTTCTGTAGATCACCACCTGATATTCTCCTCAAAGTCTATAATTATTCCAATATAATAACACCACTACATTTATCCTTGGGTCATTGTGTGATAAATTTCCTTCATCATCCATTCACACTTGCCAACTTTGATCTATCATCTCCACTAATTTGGATTAGATCCATGCACATGATCCTTTATATTCACATATGTTTTCTTCAATGTTATCTAAGATCTACCCATCCACACTTAATGGAGGACCATAAATACATATTAACTAATCTTCTACTTGGATCCTTCCTTTAACTGATGGCATCGTTATTTTTCCTCCTACTACCTATAGGTCTCTTATTTTATTATAGTATCCTGGCAAAATGGGATCCTTTATTATATAGACTTATTGAAATCAATTGGACTATGTTCATAGGGAAGTGTGGTGAATTAAAATCCTTGGCTCTAGTTCCTCCTATCCAACCTCCAAATATTTAACCCTCTTAGCCTAATTTTCTCATTCCTCCTTTCTCTTATTAGATTTATATACTATCTCTTGAATATAAAAGCCTCTTAGGGGTACCTTTTTAATATCTCAATAGTTTTTTTATACTTTTACTCCTAATTTAGTAAGTTGTATCATGTGCCATCCATATTAATCATATTTATATGTGTAAAAGGAGTGATCAACTAATTAATCTAATAGGTTGATAGGTGTCCATACTACCACATATTTCTACCTAGGCATTTGGTAGCATATCTAAGTCATGATTTAAAATTTGAAATTCCTAGTAGATTTCCAATATTTCACACTCCTAAATCCTTCACATGTTTTTCATTTTTTAGCTAAGTCAATTCCCTTGTCACTTATATCTAACATAAATAAATACAAATTGGGACCTATATTTTTTAGTCCCAATGTATGTTAGCTTAGGCACTATCATTCTTCTCTATTGAGCTAGCTAACTATCCATACCTTATTGCTTGTGCATCGACATGACACCTATATTTTCCTATTTAGCTCTTTGAATTGGTCAACAAAACTTATTTCCCACATGTTATTACCTATTTTTTGTGCTTCACCACATTATAATTCATGTATTTCTACTCAAACATCTTGGGTAGATGCCTCCCTTCCTTTTCCTTCTTGACACCATCTCCTTCCCCATACTAAAATTTCCACCCAGTCCCTAATATAGTGTTTTGATTGAGATGCATCTCTAGGTGCAAATGAAAAATTTATTTGTGGTGGCTTCAACACATCTTTTCTGATTTTTAAACCACTACCAACCTCAATATAAATACTTATATGTATGGCATGGTGACTTATTGAATAAATTTCCCACTTAACTTGTTTGGTGGATATTAAGAGGTGAGTGAATCTTATTACCCAAAACACTTATGCCACCAAAAAAATGGGAAAAAATTAAATGGATAAGGGATCCTTAATACATAATGGGGAAAACTTCCTTATTACATGATGGTTTGTAAGTCTTCTAAAACCCAATTTGATGAAATTTGACAACTCTTGAGGTGTTATCTTGTGAGGGGACTAGCCTTATACTATTGAGTGTCTATCTAATCATCCAAAAAATATTGGTTGGTTCATCAATTAGATGAATTCAAAGAAGTAATGGCTCTATCCAACCCTTCCTTTGTGATGTAGGGCACCCTTATCATTTGGATATGTGTGGTAACCCATGCCTCTCTAGTCTTATAATTCTATCCATTAGAACAAGATCAAGTATGAGTTCAACTTGTTGGGTGAATATTTTATAGTTCTAGAGTAGTGTCAATAGACATAACATTATCTCATTCTTTAGGATTGCTACATCAATGACTCCTTAGTCATGGACATTTTTTTCCAATGGTTTGTTCCAAGTCTAAACTAGTTCATTATGTGGATCAAGAGGGAAGATAAAGAACACTATGCTACATCCCCATTCAACTTCCTCATAGGATTCCCATACCCAAGGTATTGATATTTAGGGTACTCAATAGGAAGTATTTATCTAATGTGTAGTTTTTTTTTGGGTTCCCATCCTTTTTGCTTTACTTAAGTGGGATTGATTACTTACATGTATTTAACCTTAACTAATTTAAGTATTATTAACTCTTGAGTGTAAAAATTAGTATGGAAAGCCATTGGTGCTCTCACCATCCATAGTTCTACTTGAAGAAACTCATCTATCCTTTGAAACATATGGAGTTCAATTTACAAGGCCTAGATGATCCACATGGCCTTATGTAGTGATTCTGATTGTAGCACCTAGTCAAGGTAACTATTTTATGGGCACAAACAAATTTTTTTCACACCCTCATCTCTTAGGTTGGGGTACAATTCCAACCCTAAGCTTATTTGAGACCTTTTTTTTGAAATGTGCCTTCTTTATTTCCTTCCTTGACTCACTTCATCTTGTAATCCTGACATGAAGGTTGGAATAATGGTAGACCTTGTGATTTCTACATAGAAAACCATGCTATAAGTGGTTAATCAATCCACAATTGTAACATGAGTGTGGTTAGGGTCATTTTTTACCTTGACCCCATGCTCGATGACATTTTTGGGTACATGTTGTTGAATGTATTATGGTACTTCTCTTTTTACTTTATTTCATCCATCATAACTCAAACCTCATGTACTATCACTAGTATTCTACATATGGAACCATGAACACATGCATTCTTCATGTATTTTTAGGTCACCATTCCTTTCCCTAGGGTAAAATTTAGTGGTTTTTTTCATTAATTCATAAATATTTTAGTTTTAAAAATTGGAATTTGGATATTTTATTGGGTGATGAACAATGTAGATTCACATAAATTATTTGGGAGTAGGTTAGTTTTCTAGGTTGGCTCACCTACTATTTAAAATAAATTTCATAATATACATATAATTTTCCACTCTATCAAAAGTCAATATGAATTTATTCACCATTATATGTAATATGTATTCATTTGAGGACTAAAATTTTGAATCATATCATCATAGATACCATATAAAGGTGTTTATGCCACTCACCAACATAGTTATCACTTATCTTTGGCATTGTCACCCATCAAACATCATAGATGTCATTTGATAACATAGTTATCGCTTGATAGTGTAGCTATATTAGGATAGCTATGGTGACATGTAATAGTTATGCTATCAAGTGACACCTATGTTGTTGATTGATAACAATGCTATCTAGATAAATCCTATCAAGGTGACAACCATGTTGTCAAGTGATAACACTGCTATTGAGCAATAAAAATGTTATCGAATGATAATGATACTATCAAATGATAGTAATATTATTGAGCAAAAGAATAATTATTTAACAATAATATACCTATCATTTGACATTGTGTTTTTCATCTGATGGAATTACTATCATTAAACAACAAAGGCCTATCATCTAATAAAACTAATACCATCTATCTTTGAGTTTTTGTATAATCACACGTCAATATAGATTTTATATCATGTTACATTTCACATGTTGATTCACATGTACACCTAAACATTGTCTATTAACTTTAGCCAAACTTTTTAAACATATACTTATAAATTTTCAAAATAAACCCAAGTTCATTTCTATATGGGCCACTACAACTTACCCTGTCTTTCCCCAATTTTAACATTTTATGTGCTTAGAACTACTACCTCATTGTTGTAACCTATGATTCCAATCTCGATTAAGATTATTCATCCATATGATGCATTAATTCATCTCTAAGTGTGACTTTAAGCACCTACCAATGCTTATATGGTTCTATCATGGAAAAAGTCTATTAGATTAGTGGGATTAGTCCATTGATGAACCATTAGGTGTGTTTGATTGGTTGGAGGGTGTCAAAAAGATTTGAGACCAAGGTATTGAACCTCATGTCATATTTTATAGTCTCTAAATCCTCTTTATTTATGTATTTAAACATGAAACCATTTATGTGTTCCATATTTAAAACATGAAAATCCCTTAAAAATGAGTCTTAAGGAGGGTAAAGTCTATAATAATATATGATAGAACAATTTTAAGGTATAAATCGATAGGATTTCTTATGAAAAGGAGATTGAGTAAGGGCTAAAGCCCAAAAAATACTATCTCCTTTTATTCCCCTTCTCTAAATGCCTTCTTCAATGTCTAAAACTTACTTATACACCTATCACATTGCATTTAACTTTTTTGTAGGTCTAAACTTGTCATGATATGGAGGTAGGGTATTGAGACCTATATTAAAAGGGCTTAGGCCTTATAGACCCATACTGGTGTTTTGTGTTTTCATTTACTTGCCACATACAACCTCTCTAACCTCTCTTATACTTTTTTCATATGTTTCCATGAGCTCAAGCCACTTACCAACCTATACTCTCTTTCGTGGTCTACATGATCAACACCACCTAGTGTATGGGCCTTGTTGTAGCATAAATTTGCACACTTGGAGAGGGTTATTAAATCTCTCTCCAATTGAGCTACACTATGTGAAAAAACCTAGGCTATGGGTATCTTATGGTAGGGTTGAACCTCCAGAGAAGGCCAACTTCCTCTTGATGAATCACCAATATTAATGTTTGAAATTAGAAAAGGGTTATAAAAAGGGAAGGGATCATAAGAAATATAACCAAGTGATGCCCAAAATTTAAATGAGAACTCACATAAGCTTAAAGTAAACACTAAAGAGCCATAACACATTGCTAGATAACACAATCTCACAATAAAATCTAGTTGCATAAGTGTTTCATAAACCAAGTTTAGGAAGCAATGAATGAAGGAAAAGAGGAGTTATAAGACTAAATAAAAACTTGTATCAATGATATAAATAACACTAACCTAGACCTAAAACTAACTTAAACATGCCTATAAATGAGCAAGAAATAAGGACAATGGACATGGAAGATTCTCCTTCATAATGCCATCACGCATAAGATTTGCTAGACAAATTTCATAGGGGAGAGATAGGTAAAAAAAAGTATTTATTACTTCAAGAGGTTTTTCATACAAAATTTGATAGAGTCTAGAATTATCAAATGAGATTTTACGCTTTTTTATAATTGATAGATAAATTCTTATCAAAAGTGTGAGAGTTATTCTTCTAAAAACTAAGAGCCATGAAAAAATCAAAAAGAATAAGAGATATAAGAGAAAGGGGAGAGAGAGGAGGAACATGCCACCTGAGATCAATAATTGAGAGACCATCCTTATTGATTTTTGAACCATCTTAGATCTAATTAAGACTAAAAGGCTTTGTGAATAAATTAATGATCCACTATTTCTCTAATCACCAAATCTCTTTGCTTTGATCTTTCATGCCACCTTCCACTTGATTTCACTATAAAGACAAAGTCCTCATACCTTGAATCTAGATAGAGCCATGCCATTTCTACATTGGGTGATCATAAGTACCTTTTTGTTGGATTTATGACTATGTTGATAGATGAGACATTCTACATAATCACATATCTACCCTTACTTTAAAAAACTAAGCATAGGTCTTACTATAGATAGAAAACCCATCTTATTTATTGGTTTTAATATAGCTAAAATATCCACTTAGGTATATTTATATTACTTGAATTTCCTAGTATCTTACCTTCAATCTCTATTAGACCTGAAAAGACCTATTCTACCTTTATAGAGCTTTAATGGTGATGTTTAATCTTGAACAATCTTCTTTGGTTCATCTTGGGATCATATTCAAACTCAGATCTAATAGAGACATATCCATTTGAAACATTACTCTTGATTATACTTGAGTTGAATTTGTTCTCCATTTGAAATCACTTGGCTTCAAATCTTAACATTGATCACCAATCTTGATCTAGGATTCTCACATTCATCATTGATTAACCCAGTAGTTACCATGGTCATGACTCTTGGTAACTACACATTTATCCTTAGGATACACTAATTCTTTGAGTTATAACTCACAATTTATTCTCTTCTATATGAAAGGATGTAAGCCATATATATTTTTCTAGTTTAGCACAATTGAGACACTTGTTACCCACCCATTTATCTTCAAGATTCACTAACCTTTTGACCCATCATTCACCATTGATCTAATTTTGTATGCTTGATCATGAACCATTGATATATTTGGTCCTAATGGTCTTGTAAATTTATGTGCACCATTATATCTTTGCTTTAGCTCCCACAATATTAACAATTTTCAAACCCTCATTCATCTTAGGATATGTTGACCTTTTAACTATGAGCATGTCATTAATCTTCAATGTATGATCAAACACACATTGTTGGATCTTTGGGACCCACTAATACTATCCTCACCCACACACAATTAAATTTGATCTAAGATTCCATAATATAGATGTGGAACATGTGAATTAAAATGTCTATTTGATGTAGCTTTAATTTGATATCCCCATACATGTTTCACTCTACAAGTCTAACTTTGAAGCTTTATATCTTGAGATAGTAAGCTAATCAAGACACCAAATTTTTAGATCATGATCTAGGAAGTAAAAACTTCATTTCCATGTGATATTTTGGCTCTAGTCAACTTCCAATGTGAACTTATGAAATGTACAACTAGATTGGCCTATTTATCTCTACATGATGTGCTTATGATAATCTAGTTTTTCTAGACTTGTGCAAGGAACTGTTATCTATTTAAAATTATCCAATAGACTTATAAGAATTTTTGAAACCTAATTCATGCCCTTGAATTATTGAAACACCATGAAAATCTACCAGTCTTCTCCACTTTGTAATCCTAGACCTTTTTCCAAACCTTCGGTCCACTCATTCCATCTAAAACTTTCTTATCTATCCAAACCATTCCTAGGCAAAATATTTTTATGTGGGCCAAATTTGGCCAAAAAGGATATAGTAGATAATGATGGTAATAAAATGAACTTAATCTCTTATAAGGGTATAATCAAGGTCAAACCATCATGTTTCAATCCATGAACATAAATTTAAATCTCATGTGTTTTAACCTTGCTAATATATTTGCATATTAAGTCATATAAAGGCCTATGTGTGCTTGATCTATAGTCCTAACCATCCAATTCCATTATTTATGACACTTATCAAGAAATATCTTGGGGTGTTTGATGTGGATTTGTCCCACAAAGACTCTCCCTTCATGTATCCAAATCTTTTTTTTTTATTGGTTTGTCACCTTACCACTCTTGACAACTTTGACTAACTATGTGATCCTCATATGATATAAATACACTCCTACATGTTCTCCATCTTTGGTAGGATGACCTCCATAATTTAGCCTTTCAATCATTTTGCATCTTCTCCCTTATTATGCATAGACTATCTTATACTTAGGGTAGGATACATAATTCAAGGCTTGTCATCAACATTGTAGTCACTAATTCCCATATCTTTACTATCTACAGGGGTCTATGGAACAAGCCTTTGAGTGAGGAGAGTTTTTTGTATTTAATTGAGGCCTATGTGAATATTTCACATTCCCATTCACCTAATTTAGACATTCACTTTCTTATTCATATCATTTCTTATGCTCAGAGATGGTTTGTACATGGTGATCTTGTAGGGATTTTGCATAGTGGGTCTATATGATCTCTTTTAGGTGACTATTTACTCTCTCTATAGGTTATATGTCTATGTGGATCACTCTTCATGATATAGTGGTTCTTGAAAACCCCAATGAGTGTTTAGGTATTGATTTCATGAATTATACTTAGGTATTAGGGTAGATAGCTTATGGGTGATGATCATGGGATTGAATGGATCTTGAAACTAGAGTGAAAGGCTTATAATAGAGGTGGAATGACATTATAAATTTCATCAAAAGGCATAAACTCATCCATGCCTTGAAATAAACTATGAAACAAACCCAAGATAGTATTCAAGAACCTTAGACACCACTATGGAAATAACTAGTAATATTTAACACTTTATAGACCATTAATGGGGTATATATAGTGAATTATGTAACCTAATACTTTCCAAAAAACCTTAAATTTCACTAAATAAACTTAAATTCTACTAAAATAATTGTGAAGAGGTTTGAAGGTAAACTATTGGTTTTAAGGCCTATGGGGGCTACAATGAAGCTTAGAAACCTACATAGAAGGATAAATTAGTATGGTTAAAACATTTAAATCTATGTTTACACTATGTTTTGAGAACCTTGAGGTTATATTTAGATTGTATACTACCTATCTATGTTAATGAAATCCACATGTATAGGATGTATTACTTGGAAACACCATTTTATAAGGTTAGACACCATCTAAGAATTAAAGTTAGAGTAAATAGACATGAAGATGTTCAAAACACCATGATTAGACCTCCAAACACTAGTAACATTTAGATTCATACACTAGATGCTCTTCCTTATCATTGAAACATGCTTGTAGCCTATATACAAAGTTAGTTTGGATATTTCTCAAGCCCATCTATGTGCACATATAAATCAATGTTGAGGAGGTCATGAAAAGTCTCTATAAGACTTGAAGAACAAAAAATAGTCACTATTTTAATCAAATAGACTAGAAATTCAATGAAATTATCCTCCTTATTTTTCCTTGTGTAGATGAGGTTGATGGTTAGATCACTTAGCTTATTTATGAATGGTCATAGAGCTTAGGTAACCAATCGTGCTATCAATGCCCATAATTGGAAGGTGACTAAGTTTACTTTCTTTCACTAAGAGTTTGGGGCCTCTTTCTCTTTCCTCCATATGGTCTAAGAACAAACCAAAAGTTATCTCAAAGCATACTAATGAGCTTGATGTGGGAGATGAATAATATTTGATCTCTTCAAAAATTAAAATAGTTTGATTTCTTCCACACATGCTAGTAGTGAACTCTTGTAGACCCATAACTCTACCTAAGACAATCCATATTATATGGATCCATACCACTCAAAAAACTCTTAAAACTTTCATATTCCATATATTTTCTCATGTTTCAAACCACAATCCATTATTATTAGGTAGGAGGAGGGAAAATAGGAGTCAGGTGATGTATTAAAGCTCATGGTACAAATTAGAGAAGTTGAAAGGGCATATTTTTACACGTGTGGGGCCCAAGTAATTAAGTTTTGAATTTTGTGGAAAGGGAATCAAAGTGAATAAAAAACCTTAGGTATGTCCTAATGGATTACATGAAGGCTCTTGAATTTGAGGATGGTGGTTTAGTGTCCCATCAGGGTCAAATGGAATCACTTTAAGGTTTAATATCTAGCTTTTGGAACATATACATGACCTTAAGGATGGATATCAAATGAATATAATTTAGAAATGCATGAAAAGGATCTAGAAATTTTTAATTAATTCAAATAGTCCCCCATACACCTTCATTAAATTCTCAAAATCTTTTAAGTGAACCATACCTTACATAATTTGAGTACACTAGGAAGGTTCATAATGACTCATTAATTGCAATATCAAATCATATCCACCATTGCACTTTTGTATTACTAAGGCCTATTAAAAATTTAATAAGGAAATTCATACATTTTAAACACTTTGAGGAAATTTGACACAAATGCAGACTAGGAGTGAGGACAATAACCATGTATTTCATGACATGACAAGATAATGAACCTATTACATTTGAAAATACAACTAATGACCTATTTAGAATTTCCCTAATTTACCAAGATATGTGACAACCATAAGGTATTATGGTAGAATAGGGTTCATAGGGATTAGGTTGATCCATTTCTATGCCTAAGGGTAGAAAGTGGTCAACATTTATGGTGTTTCAGTTGGCTTGACCTATCTACTGGTCAAGAGAATTCATAATATTTTAGTTTGCCACTCATGAAAAGATAGTGAACTTTTGAATGTATATAGACTTTATTTGATACCTTTAATACCTTAAGAACTAATGATACACAATAAGAAACTAAACAATAAATAATAAATGACAAATACACACTACTGTAAACAAATAGAACAAGATAACAACTACCAAGCATGTGCAATAAAACTTATAGGAAATAAATTAAACTAGCTACTATGTAAAATAGGATTTGGTGATCTTAATAATAATAATTTATTATCATCCCATTGATAGGGATAGGGATTTATTCATGAATAAACTTGGATATTTATAAATCATTGATCTCCTTATAACTAGTAATGATATATGGACCACTCCAAAGACTATCAAACTTTGAATATTTTCCTGGTTTGGCACCATCCTCATGCCACTTAAGCACAATGTCTCATTATTTAAAGGTCTTGGAGTAATATCTATTATAAAATGATATTTTTATTTGGTTTTTTTTTGACCAAATATCATTAATAACACTATCCCTTGTCTATTTTAACTCCCTCAACTCATTCATCCTTACTTTCATTGCATCATCCTCCATGAGCTCAAGTTGGTGTGAAAGATCCAAGGCTAGCAACTCAAGTGAGATGGGAAATTTTTATTATATAACATAAATAATAAGATAAGTATAATTACCAATATAATTATTATGAGTAATTATATCTTCCCATAAGGTATTCCTCAACTTGGTGTGCCACTTTTTTTAGCTAACCTACATTGTCCTTTTTATGATCCTAATCAAATTCTTATTGGTGGACTCTACCAGTCCATTAAACTATGGATAATAGTTATAATAATAATTGAGGTAAATACCATGGTTAAGGTCACACTCACACACTTTATCACTACTAAAATCCAAGGCATTATCTAATATAATGGTAGAGGGGACCGCAAACCTAGTCACAAGGTTATCATAGAACTCAAAAACTGAGTTCTCATTTGCTTCTTTGAGAGAAGATACCTCCACCCACCTGGTAAAGAAATAAATGGTTTTTAAAACCCATTTATTCCTAGCCATAGATTATGTATTAATCATACTTATGAAGTTTAAACCCCATTATATGAAGGGATGCTCAACTTGGATGGGTTTTAGAGGTAAAGTAACTAGTCTCTAATTATCATTAAACATAATACAGTTAGGATGTCTCCTAAAACAAGAATTTGAGTCCATAAATAAGGTGGGAATAAATATCATTATCTTATGATATTTTATGATATGGTATTGGAAAAAAAATTCCCACATACAAGCCCATCATGAAAATGCTCTAATAACTTGTCAACTTGACTAGTCTCAACGCACCTTAGGAGTATGACACTAATGTCTTTCTTTAAGAGTAATCCATTCAATAAGAAGTAAGGAATGTAATTAAATGTAAAGTTCCTCATTTTTTCCCTATATAATCCCATAGGACATTCTCCTATTTGGATAAACTTTACTATATCTTGAGTCTATCTAGAAGGAGTCATGTTTGTAGTCGCTTATTGACTATCTTAGACTGTCAAGACCACCTCTTCATCTTTGTTAACATCTATTTCAAGATGTTCAAAAATTCCTCTACCTTTAATAATCTTAGTAATTTTTACTTATATATCATATTCTATGAATTTGGTCACCCAACCAAAACCCTCTTCTCACTCAAGAACCTTTTGAGTATGAAATCCTTTATACTAGGGTGAACTACCATCACAAAAAACTTATTATTAGACACCACGTGTATGAAAAATTTTAGGCCTATCATGAAAATAAGGACATATTTTTCAAAAAAGGTATACCTCTCTTCATACCCTTCTAATTCTTGAATAAATAAAGTGATGGGTTGCTCTAGTCTTTCACGAGCATAATAGACATGGTATCAATTGTAGAGAAGGCATACATGAAGAAATATTTTGTGAAATTAGGGTTGAGGAGTGTAGGAGCTTTGGAAATTTACTAATTTATGGCCTCAAAACTTATTTTACCCTTATTAGTCCATGATAACTCCTTGTTTTTTCTGAGTATGTGGGTGAGTGGCCTCAATAATTTTGTAAATTCTAGAATAAATCTTTTGATGAAATTGATTTTACCCAAGAAAATTTTTAATCCCTTCTTGTGTTTGGGTAGGGACAAAGTAGGGATTGCTTCTATTATTTAAATTTCAATAGAGAGGCCATATTTTTACACAATATTTCCTATAATTCTACCTTCATGGGATTAAAATATGCATTTTTTAGAGTTCAAGGAGACCTTAAATTGCATGCACCTATCAAACACAAAATTCAAATGTGTCAAGTGATCCTTGGGATCCTTTGAAAAAATAATGATGTCATCAAAGTATATGAGCACCATATCATTTATGATCCCTTGAAAGGCCACATCCATTAGCCTTTATAAGGTATCCCCTGTAGTGGATAGTCCAAAGGGCATCTTCATGTATGCATAAATGCCCCACTTGGTTTTGAAGTTAGTTTTGTGTCTATCCTCTTCTCTCACTAATATCTAATTATATCTAGAATATCCATCAAGAAAAGAGAAACTTTTTAAACCTAAAACTATCTGAATAATCTAATCCATGAATGGCAGAGTATGGTGATCTCTTAAAGACACCTTATTGATATATCTAAATTCCACACACAAACATAACTCCCCATTCTTATTTCATATGGGTATAAGATTTTTTACCCATGTTTTGAGTGTGGATCCATTTGTGGCTATCACAAGACCATGGTGAAATATTTTGGGGGATTAGACATCTACAAAAATGTGGGGAGTGCATTTTCCCCCACTCCACCTTTTATGGAACCTTGCTTCCATTGAGTTTAATATTCTTCAATATTTTTCTAATTTCTATGTATTCCTTGTTTTAGGGAATTAGTTGTTAGATATCTAATTTCCTTGTTGAATTCCATATTTGTGGAGTTAGTTTTTATCTCCTTAAAAGTTGTCAGAGAATTTTTTGGAGGAGAAATGAGGATGGCATGTTCCTCATTAGGTGGTCTTTTGGATAAGTATGACTAGGTGGAGAATGGGTGTTTCCTTGTGGATAATTACTTTCTTGGATAATCATGGTGTATTTCTTTTTCTTTGGTGGATTTTTTCCTCATTTTTTTATATACAGGTGTGTGATTTTCTAGGGTGATGTGTTTATTTTTAGGGTGTGGTATAGCATCTTGTGGTATGTTTTTATATAGATACAAGTGTGGCATAACATGTGTGTATTTTTGTTGATATATTTCATATTTGGATCAATAATTCAGAGAATTCGTGTGTGAATTCTTGAGGAGATATTCAATCTCTATATGAGGTTATTTGCTATTAATTTTATTAAGGACATTCTTGGTGGATGTAGCCCACATTGGGCGAACCATGGTAGATCTATAATATGTGATATTTTTGGTTTTATTTTCTCCATTATTACATTCATTTATTGTGATTTGAGGAATTGATTCTATGATGCAAGTAGTGCATAGTGAAATCTGATTTTACACATTTAAAATTTGGTTTGTGTGTTTTAAATTAATATTTTAAGGTGAATTAAATATGTTTTGAATTAATATAATTCCTAACAACTTGTATCAAATATTTGGTGGTGTTTTTTATGAAGTGGTAAATCATAGGAAGGGTTATTAGCTTGAGTGGGAGCTATGGGAGAAGAGATCAAATTTAGAGTTAAATTAATATTTTATGGTGAATTAAATATGGTTTGAATTCATTTAATTCCTAACAACTGGTATCAAAGATTTGGTGGTGTTTTTTATGAAGTAATAAATCATAAGAAGGGTTATTAGCTTGAGTAGGAGCTATGGGAGAAGATATCAGATTCAGAGTTGAGAAATTTGATGGAAAAAATTTGGCTTGTGGAAAATGCAAGTGGAAGATTAATTGTATCATGAGGAACTTCATATCCCCTTAAAGGGGAAAGGAAGATAACTTGTAGCCATGAGTGATGCAAATTATACATTTCTTGATAGGAAGGCATTGGGAGCCATACGATTATGCCTTACATCTTCTATTGCATTTAACATTTTAGATGATAAATATACAAAGGATCTCATGGATAAACTTGGAAAGTTTTATGAAAAACACTCTACTTCAAATTAAATATTTCTTATGAAAAGATTGTTTAATATTAAAACATATGAGAATGGTTATATTACTAGTCATTTAAATGATTTTAATATAATTGTAAGTATGCTCACTTCTATTGGAATTAAATTTGATGATGAAGTTAGAGATTTATTGATTTTTTATTCTTTTCCTAATAGTTGGGATAGCTTGGTTATGGCATGAGTAATGTAGTCCCTACTAGGGTAATTTTAAATTTTGAGGATGTTGTAAGTGTGATACTTAGTAAAGAAATGTGAAGGAAAAGTAGTGGTGAATAGTTTATCTTATTAATAGAGGACCTTCAATGCTTTTGGATGGAGGCATTCTTGACCAAGATTGGTCTAAAAATAATGTTGATTATTCTTTTCTTATATTCTTTTGATGTGAGGCTTTTGCTCTTATTAATAAAGAGGATATGACCAAGTTAGACTCAAAATCATAAAAATTCAAATTTGTTGGTTATGGTGAGGATGAGTTTGGTTTTCATTTATGGAGCATTAAAGATAAGAAAATATTTCTATCTAGAGATGTAATATTTAATTAAAAAGTCATGTATAAAATTAGTTATAGGAATGGGAGTAGGAACATAAAGAGCACACAGTATTGGATGACATTGTGGATGGAAAAGTATACAATGAATTAGTTCAGGAAAATTCTACACAAGGACCAAAAACTCCTATGGGAATAAGGTTTTCTAGGGTAAGAAGAGCACCTAAATGTTTTCCTCCTTTTAATTATTTATTACTCATTAATAATGGATAACCACTGTGTTATGAGAAAGTAATGCAAGTAGATTCTAGGAGGAAGTAGGAGTAATCCATAGATGAGGAACATAGATCTCTCATGGAGAACCAAATTTGGGATTTGGTAAGGCTACCCAAGGGCAAGAGTGCATTTCCAAACAAGTGGATTTATAAAATAAAAGAAGAAGATGAAGGGAGAAAAAGGTATAAGGCCAGAATGGTGTTCAAGGGGTTTGAACAAAAATTAGGTAATGATTTTGATGAGATTTTTTCTCTTTTTTTAAAAATAATTTCTATTAGGACTATTCTTGGTTTAGTTGCAGTTGAGAATTTACACTTAGAACAATTAGATGTGAAAATTTCTTCTCTTCATAATGATTTGGATGAAGATTTGTATATGGAGAAGACATAGGGATATGAGGTCAAAGGGAAGGATAACTATGTGTGTAGACTAAATAAGAGATTGTATGGCTTGAAACAAGCTCCATAATAATGATATAAGAAATTTGATTGTATTATGTTGGATCAAGGTTATAAAAGGTGTAATTCTAACCATTGTGTGTACATCAAACATTTTTATGATGGTTCATTTATTATATTATGATGGTATGTGGATGGCATGTTAGTTTTAAGAAAGAACATATAACATATTCATATACTTAAGAAATAACTTAGTGACTCCTTTTATATGAAGGATTTGAGTACAAAGAATAAAATACTTGGTATGATGATTACACATGAAAAAAATGAGAGGAAGCTTATTTTATCTCAATTAGAGTATGTGATGAAAGTATTAGAAAAGTTTTGCATGTTGGATGCTAAATATATTGGTACTCCTTTGGCAAGCCACTTTATATTATCAAAGGATCAATGTCCCAAGATGGAGGTTCAAAAGATTAATATGTCCAAGGTACCTTACTCATCATTAGTTGGTATCTTGATATATGCCATAGTTTGTACTAGGTTAGATATTTCCCAAGTAGTGGGAGTTGTGAGTAGGTATATGAGTGATCCTAGTTATGAGCATTAACGAGTAGTGAAATGGATTCTTTAGTATTTGAGAGGAACCATTGATGTTGCATTCTATTATGGAAGATTAGATACCAATTTATGTGGTTATATAGACTTAGATATGGAAGGGGATATTGATAGTAGGAGAAGTATGATAGGCTATATATTTACTATTGGAGATACAATAGTTAGTTAGATTTATAAGATACAAAAGGTTATGGTTTTCCAACCATAGAGGTAGAGTATGTTTCTACCATAGAGGATAATAAGGAGGTGATTTGGTTACAACATTTGATTCAAGACTTGGGGCATGAGAAGGAAGTTAGGAGACTACAAAGTGATAGTCAAAGTGTTATTCATTTGGAAAAGAACTCTACTTTCCTCTCTAAGACAAAACAAACTTAGTTATGTTATCAATTCATCATGATAGATTTGGAGGAGATCTTGGTGAAGATAGAGAATATTCATACTAGCTAGAATACTATAGATATGATGACCAAGGTGGTCATGTTGGAAAAGATGAGACTGTGTTCAGATTTGGTTGGCCTTAGTGGTCATGGAATAGTGATAGATTTTGTTTAGGAGAAACAGTTTCCAAGTGAGAGATTGTTGAGTGTGGACCCCTTTAGGGCTATCACATGACCATGATGGAACATTTTGGGGGCTTAGAAAGATCCACAAATGTGGGGATCACATTTTTCCAAACCCCACATTTTATGGAACCTTGCTTCCATATGAGTGATATATTCTTAGATATTTTTCTAATTTCTATGTCTTCCTTGTTTTAGGTAATTAGTTGTTAGATATCTAATTTCTATTTTGACTTATATGTTTTGTTGAAGTGGGATTAACTTCCATGTTTTTTGGAATTAGTTGTTATCTCCTTGAAAGTTGTGAGAGACTTTTATGGAGGAAAGATGAGGATGGTGTGTTCCTCCTTAGGTGGGATTTTATATAAGCATGAATAGGTGGAGGATGGGTATTTTCTTGTGGATAATTCCTATCTTGGATAAGCATGTCATATTTATCCTTCTTTGGTGGATTTCTTCCTCATTTTTTTATATACAAGTGTGGAGTGACTTTTGAAAGTAATGTGTTTATTTATAGCTATGGTATAGCAGCTTGTGGTATGTTATTATATAGGTACAGGTGTGACATAGCATGTGTGGATTTTTTTGACATATTTTAGATTTGGATCAGCAATTTAGAGAATTCTTGTGTGAATTCTTGAGGAGATATTCAATCTGTATAAGAGATTCTTTGTTATTGATTTTATTGAGGACTTTCTTGGTGTATGTATCCCACATTGGGTGAATGATAGTATATCTATCTTATGTGATATTTTTTATTTTATTTTCTCCATTATTGCATTTATTTACTATGATTTGAGGAATTGATTCCATGATGTAAGTAGTACATAGTGAAATATGATTTTACACATTTAAAATATAGATTATGTGTTTTAAATTAAGATTTTATGGTGAATTAAATCTTGTTTGAATTTATTTAATTCCTAACATAGTGAAGAATTTTTTATGGGGAATATGATCTTGGATTTAATGTTTTTTGTGAACTCCTTCCTCATAAGTATCTTAATTTTGGGGTTGGCTGCATTTTATATTTGCCTCACAAGTTTGGAATTATCCTCCAACTTTATGGCATATTGGGCCAATCTAGGGTCAAACCCTTTCAATTCATGGTATTCACATGCAAATACATCCATAAACTCTTGGCATATTGCTATGAAGTCTATTCTTTCTTCCTTGGTATTCACCTTCCATAAATTAAGTAACTTGTCCTTAAATATGGCAACCTTCTCATATTGTTCTTATTTGGTAGAGATGCTTACCTTGTCCTTACTTGTCTAGTCATCCTAATTGAAGATAAATTATAATGTCACCAATCCTTTAGGAAACTTAGTTTTCCTAAATAGGATAATCTAATCTCCAAATTGATGTTGTAGCCTACCTTGGTTATTTAAGTAGAATTTTACCTCATATTGTAAAAAGAAAGTTATATGACTATCACTTTCAAAAACATACTGACTCACCACATTATTAGGGACTAATAGCTTACACACCCCTTTTATGTTGGATTTCCTCTCTAATGTCCTCGACCCAATCAACTATGTCATATTATGTACTAATGCCAACTAACCAGTTTGCATGATGATTGCACTCCCTAGGTATGAAACTAATGTCAAAGGATTGGAAGTCCTCTAAGAGATCCCAAACCCTATAATTTTAGGATTTAAAAAGTGGATTATTGAATACACTTAGGCCTCTTATCTACTGCACCACTAGTTCATTATCTCCTTTATCTTTCAAAAGCTTAATACCTCTCTTCCTTACCCATTATAGCCCATGAATGAGGACCTCATATTTTGAAGTATTAGAAGTGAAGATAAACTAAAACCTTAGGTTATAATAATACATTTTATTGGAAGGTAATAAAATCATAACACCTTACCCACTCCCATTATTTTATCTTGACCCATCAAAAAATAAGTTCCATACACCATGTTTTTGACTTGTGTTAGTGAGGCTAGGCATGACAACTCTTTATTCATGCATACAATAAACACCTAGGCCTAAATTTTTAATGGTATTTTAAGGATCATAACCATGATTATCTACTACCCAATCATAAATGAGTAAATATGATATTCCCTCTAGTGGTTCCATAGGCTCTTAATCATTGGGATGCTTATCCACATCTAAGATGTTGCAATTAACATTAGATAGTTTAGGCATGTAGAGTTCTAAATGGAACATAAAAATAGGTTCATACCTTATGGTAAATTTTTTTACCAAACCTATTCCTAAAGACCATATATGACCAATTATAAAAGAGATACCTACTAATTTTAGCAATGAAATCCTTAGACAAGCCTAAGGAAAACTAGGGAGGAAGGTCAACTACCATGATATCTTGAGATATGATACAATTAGGATAAGAATATAATATGATATTAAGGTCCTTAATAACATATATAATCTTGGTATGAGGCCCATATAATTGTAAAAATCCCTTTTCATTAGGTTCATATTTAAGTCCCAATTTATTAGCTATGGATTTAGGCATGATAGAACTGATAGTCCCAGTATCTATCATGAAATTATGCACAAGGGAATATCCTATGATGACTAAAAGTTATAAGGGAGGTGGTTTGACTACCTTAGATTATTTTTATTCATGAGGTTTATTAGAATTAGTAAATATTGTGATTACCTTTTTGTTTGATTGTTTAACAATGAAGCTTTGAGAATTCTTCTTGAAGGAGGTTCTTTTGACATAGAATAAGAAAAAAAAATCCATATAGGTATAGTTACCTAGGAATTATTCATGTATTCCTTAATGATAAAATGAGGGATAGTTTCCTTGGGATGAAAATTATGAGAAAAACACTATTTGAATCTTATGTAAACTATGGTATAAAAGGACCATTCTGATTCTACCCTTTCTCACCTTGCATCTTCTGACTTGGTGATGTTTCATGATTTTTAACTTGAGTGGTATCCCATTGAGGTATTTTATGAGGTATATAAGTTGTCTTGGACTGAACCAAACTATCATAAACTACCCTTCTCTTATCCCTTGTATGGATTGCAACTAGGTTGTCCACCTTGGCAACATTATAACCCTGATTTGATGTCACTTAATTTAAATAAATGCTCACATTATTTAAAGTTGAAAAATGTAGTTTAACAAGTTAAATTAATTATAATTCACCATTAATGACTTGTAATATCCACTTGGGTCATTAATGGAGTGTCCCCATGAGTTGTAGGAGGGCCTTCGTTGTGTTGTAAAGGAGGCATATTGTCATGTGATGGAATTATTGGACCTTGTAACATAAAGGATGTTTGAAATACCTCACCAAATGGATCCATTAATATATAATTTAAATACCCCCATTTATTAAACCATTTAACCTCTTATGCATAATTATTCTGAGTTGGAACCAAGGCTCTAAAATCATTGGCAGCATTAGGATTGAAATTGTTGGATGGTCTTTCTTGTGTAATCTACCCTTGGATTTATTGATTAGGCTGATATGGATGCATAAAATATTTATAGGGATTATAATGGGCCTTGTATGGGGATTTATAATGTCTATAGGGTGTATTTTTCTACCTCTCCAAGGTTACTAAATTATTATTTTAGGCCTTGAGTAGACCTTATATCTTGCCTAATTTATCTGCTTGGCTACCATCTATCTAATCACGATTGGTTAGGGCTAGCAATAGAGAAACATTAGGGATAGTGTGTTTAATTTATAGGAAAAAAGGGATGAGGGACTGGGGGTGAGTTTTCCTACTTGAATTAGGTAATTTTCTACCCTTATAACTATCTCATAAGCTTTTGGCAAGGTGTTTTCCCTCATTGATTGTATCATAATAGCCATATCAAATTTTAAATCTCTTAGATAATATAATAGATTATAATTATGGGTGGCATTGATTATTATATAAATCCTAACCCAAATTTCTAAAACCTATAGTTGAAGCCTACCATGAATTCCTAGGGGGGATATTTTGATTGTGGTAGGTTGTTCTACCAAGGAAACATGGTCACTCATATCCTCAAAGTGATTACACAAGTGTTCTCGAAATCCATCCTTGGTGTTTATGAATGTAGGTGTTAAGCCCTTATAGCACTAGAGTGCTTTACCTTTTTAACGAGGTTTCAAAAAGTTTCATAAACACATTTTTTTAGGTTATGTTATGGACTAAATGCAAATTAGCTATCTTTAATATGTTCATTAGGGGTGGTTAAGTTCTCCCCTATGAAATAATGGAGTATTTTAAGGGAATAAATAGGTATGTCATCAAACTAATTTAGGTTTAAGGGGATACTACCATTAACAGGCACAAAGACTTAAATCCTAGGCCTAACCATTGTAGGTATAAGATTTGTATCAGTGTTTATTTAAGAAGAATTAGGAGAATTAAGGGATGTATAATTGAGATTGAATCTAGAATACCTATAAATCCTAAAAATGTGCAATGATAGTTCAACAAACTCAATGTCCTTACCTTTTGAGGAAGATCTTGTGGCCATCTTTTACTTGTAATTCAAATCTACATTTTCCACTGATGTACTTAAAACTTTTATATGTTCCCCAAGTTTTCTAAGGCATACTTCAATTCACTTGAAAGTTGGTCCCATTTGTCATGCTAGAACTATTATCAACCCAAGTTACACCCTTTGAAGGAGATTATTCAAATTTGGTTTAGACTTGGACTTACATGGGATTGGCCTAAATTTTTTGGGTTACCTATAGTCTAGACCAAACCTATATCTTATGGGTCTATATGCCCTAATATGTCAACTTAAACTCTTCTTAAAATATTAATTTGTATTGGGATGAAAAGGATTGAGAAGAAAACTTGAAAGGAAAACCTATAATAGGGGTGATGATGCACCAATGTTCACTTATTCTCTCTCTTAACTAATCTTTAAACAAACTTATGAATCTAATGGAAGACAAATAACTAACTAGGATTATTGACATAGTACTAAACATGAATATTTAATATGTAGGTTAGGTATAAATTATGGAACTTAAAGGTAGAGAATGTAGGTCTACATGAGACATTACTAATCAACTCACTCTTCAACATTAATACTACCTATCAACACTTCATGTGACCTAAATAGGATGAAATTATGATATTAGGTGAAAGAGAGGACTTGAAAAATAATATAAACCTCATAATTTATACAAATAAGCCATCATAATAGTCAATAATACTCATACAGAGGTCTATAATTATTTTCTCTATTGATTCAAGGTGCAAGATATAATTTTGGCAGAGTTTTACTACACCTAGTTGGGGGATGAGAAAAAAGAGCTTCATGCCTGAATATATAGAGTTATAAATGAGAGAGAGAATAATACAAGAATAAAATAGACCATGAAGGGGCCATATTGGCCATAAAAAATTTACAATAGTCTCTTTTACTCTCTTATGCATTGCTTGAGTGGATAGGTGTCTTGATTCAGGTCTTTAGAGAATTGATGTCCAATTTTAGTAAATTATAACCCTTAAATATTACATAAATACCACCTTTATCTCATTACCTCTCTTTTCATCAGTTACCAACATTGAAATTAGTTTAATTGAGCCCTTTTCCATGAGGCATTAAGTGGTTGCACACACTTGTAAATTGACTTTGATGAAGAAACTAACCAAATCATTCATAATTATCATCAATATGGGGTATAATCACCTAAAGAGATAGTTATATATGTCATAATGTGGATAATTAACTCCATTATTTCCTTCTACTCCCATTATCACTTTCATCTTGTTGGTTAAGTAGGCCTTATGATCTAGTAGCATAGTCTTCTACCCATCCATTATTTAGATGACTGTGATAGTTGAACTAGAACTTTAAGTTATCTAAGTATACTCTAATAATACTTAAAATTACCTTATAAATCATTATATATACCCATAAAACATCTCAACCTTACAAAATTACCCTTATTTGCATGATTAGGCCATCCTGATTATCCTTGTAGATTGGCTAATTATTGGAGGTTGGCATAGGATTTTGTAGGTAGGGAGGTGAAAATTTAAAAAATTTAAGAGGTAAAATAAGTATTAAAATAACACCCAAAATGATTGGGAACTTGTGACTCAATTATTCACTTCACTTCTTGATTAAAAATTTGAAAACTTATATTTTATGGAGGTATTCATAGACCATCCATATAACTATGTATCATTATAATGGCATCCATTGAGTGTATAACATGACCCATGCATTTTTTAGGTGGTTCTAATTTACTTGGATGGAAATTTTCTTAAATCTTTATAGTCAAGTTCTTGTTAGGTTTTTAGTGAGTTTAAGAGTGTCTAAGAATCTTAACAATCGTTCATAGAGGTTAGGGCTGAAAACTCCAAAAAATTTCACTAAATGCATGTCGACAAACCCCTTAACCTCTATTTAAGTGTTAATCCTCCCATACAGAGGTTCTATATAGCTATGAGCATGTCAAATTGTCTCTTTAGTGAGAAGCATGATTTTTGAATAGTCTCTAGGTGTCTTTAGGCCAAAATGGCCAATTGTATCACCTCTCATGCAATCCTCAAAGTGACCTATTCTTCCAAAATAATTTAATGATCTCCCCTATGAATATTTTGAGTGCCTTTAAACCACATTTTTTACTTTTATTTACCTCCTAAGTAGTACTATCTTAATGGGGTCAATATATCACTAAGAATAGGTGAAAGTTTTATACGTTTTGGTCTTAATATCTAACTAAGGCACCTATCCATTGTCCTTGACATTAATATCACCTCTAAGGACCTTTTTTAATACCTATGTTGGCCTCATCAAGCCATAGTACTTATGTGGTATTTAATAGTGATTCTCGTTTAGACACCAAAGTTTTTCTACATGGTTAACCAATTATCTAGGATTTTATTGGTGACTAATATCAAGTTATTTGGGGATTATGGGACCCCTTTCCACCTCATAAACCCATGGTTGATGTCAATCTTTATCAATCCTTTGCTTTTAGGATTAAACCAACTTTATCATGACTAATCCATATAGTATGTGTCCTAAAAGTGATAATAATTTTGTCCTTTGAGTAATTAGAATACATGAGGAGACCTTTAGGACCATTTAATAGCCAAATTACTCCATATTAATTCACTTTGAGGCATAAATATGTTATGTACAACTCAAGGCTTAGGAAGGGTGTTGGAGATCCACCATCTTAAATATGGTTCAAATAGTACATACCTCCAAAGAAAAACTAATTTTCATGAACCTTTATCCAATTCACCCCTGTGTATCCCCCAAAAGTTTTAAAATACCATGTAGAACATGTGTAGAGATAGGAGTGTTGGAAGGTGTGTCTCAACCTTTCTACTAAGCAATTAAAGAAGGTTAACTTCTTAGGGATCACTCATAAAACTAAGTCCCTCAATTCCATTAATTATTTTATGGATTTTTATTCCATATGGATACTTAAATTTCTCTAAGAGATCTGAGTTTAGGTACCTATATGGTGAAGGGTGTGAGTGTTTGAAGTTGCAACTTGATAGGATTGCTCAATAAAAGGAGTTTGGGTCAGGGCTAAAACCCAAAAAGAACTGTCTCCTAATATTCACCTTATCTAAATACATTATTCAATGTCTAAAACATATATATACACCTATCAAATTGAATTTAGATATTTTTGAGGTCTTTACTTGAGATGAGATGGAGGAAGAGTCTTGAGATCTACATGAGAAGGGCTTAGGGCCTATAGACCTAGACTAGTGTTTGGGGTTTTCATTCACCTATAGGTGAATTTTGGGATTTCATGCTTCAATGACACCCTATATAACCTCTCTTATACTTTTTTCATATGTTTCCATGATCTTAAGTCACTGACCAACCTATATTCTCTTCCATGGTCTACATGATCAACACCACCTAGTGTATGGGGCTATAGTAGCTCATGTTGGTAATAAAAAAAATTAATTAATCTATTATAAGGGTATACTAAAGGTTAAAAAATTGTTTTTATATACCTTAACATATATTTAAATCTCATTTGTTACAACCTTGCTAATATATTTGCATATTAAGTTATATATAGGCTTGTGTGTGCTTGATCTATAATCTTATCCAAATAATCCCATTATTCAAGAGCATTATCAAACTAGGTCTTAGGTTTTTTGACTTGTATTTTTCCCACAAGACTCTCCCTTCATTTATCCCAAGAATTTTTAGTTTTATTGGTTTTTCACCTTCCCACTCTTGACAACTCTAATTGACTATGTGAGTCTTACAGTCTATATACACTCCTATAGGTTCTCCATCTTTGGTAGGATGACCTAAAAGCTTTAACATTTCACTCAATTTGAATATTATACCCTTTTTTGCATATTATATCTCATACTCATGGTATCATTTATATTTCAAGGCTTTTTATTAGCATTATAGTCATTGGTTCTTATATGTTGACTATCTATAGGGGTCTGTGGAACAAGAATTTGAGTGAGGAGAGTGATTTGTATCTAATTGAGGCCTATGTGACTCTTTCACATTATAAATCACCTCCTTGAGAAATTAAATTGATTTTTAATATCACTTTTTATGCTCAAATATGGTCTATGCATGGTGATATTAAAGGTATTTTGCACAATGTGTCTAGATGATCTCCTAGAAGTGACCATTTACTCTCCATATAGGGTATATAGATATGTGGCTAACTCTTCATGATGTAATGGTTCTTGGCAGCTATAAGGATTTTTTAGGTCTTGATTCTATGAATTATACTTATGTAGGTGGTGGATGGCCTATGGTTGATGACAGTGGGGTTGAATGAAGCTTGAAACTAGAGTGCAAGGCTTACAATAGAGGTGGAATGACAATTAAAAGTTCATCAAATGGTATAAGTTCTTCCATAACTTGAAATGAATTGTGATCACACACACAAGATAGTTTAAAAAAACCTTGGATACCCATATGTGTATACCTAATAGTATATAACACTTTATAGGCCATTAATGGGGTATACACAGTGAAGAATGCAACTTAGGACTTTACAAAAAACCTTAGATTGCACTAAATAACCTTAACTTATACTAAAAAAACTATGAAGATGTTTGAAGGTAAATTAATGGTTTCAAGGTGTATGGGGGTGATAGATAATATTATAAACATGTATATAAGGATACATTGGTGTGGTTACAACACATCATTTTATGTTTATACTATGTTTTGAGAACCTTAAGGCTATCATCAGATGGTATACTACTTTTTCATGCCAATGAAACCCATATTTATAGGTTTTATTACTTGGAAACACAATTTTAGAAGGATGGAAACCATTTAAACACTCAAGTTAGATTAAACAGACATGAACATCTGTAAAACACCATGATTAGACCTCCAAAAACTAGTCACCTTCGTATGCATGCACTAGATGATCTTCCTTATCATTAAAACTTGCATATAGTTGGCATACATAGGTAGTTTGGATGTTTTTGAACTTGACATGTCCACACATGTGAATCAAATGCTGAGGAGGCCATGAAAAGTCTTTGAAAGACTTGAAGAACAAGTAACAATCAATATTTTAATTAAACAAACCAAAAATTCAATGAAACCATTCTCCTTTTTCCTTGTGTAGATGAGATTAATGGTCAACTCACTTAACTTATTGTTCATAGAGATTATGGAACCAATCCTTATACCAATTACCATTTCTATAAGGTGATTGAGTTTACTTTATTTAGCCAAGAGCTTGGGGCCTCTTTCTCTCTCCTCCACATGATTTGAGCACAAACCAAAATTGATTTCAAATCTTGAAAATAAGCTTGATGGAGGAGATAAATCTATTTTGAGCTCTTCAATAACTGAAACATTATTATTTATCCCACACATTCTAGTAGTGAACTCCTCTTACAAAACCCTAACTCCACCTAGGCTAGTCCATCTTATATGGATCTGTACCACTAAAAAAACTTTTGAAACCTATAGATTCCTTATATTTTTTCATGTTTCATACCGCAAGCCATTGTTATTGGATAGGAGAAGGAAAAATATGAGTCAAGAAATGTGTTAAATCTGATGATACAAATTAGATAGGTTGAAAGGAAATATTTTGTCACATGTGGGGCCCATTAGTGGTAATTAAGTGTTTACTTTTGTGGAAATAGGATCAATAGTGAATGAAATGCCTTAGGTATGGAATAATAGAGTCCATGAAGTCTTTCAAAGGTTAGGATGGTGGTTTACTATCCCATTAGGGTCAAATTTAATCACATTAAGGTTAAATATCTCACTTTTAGAACATATACATGATTATAATGAGGGATATCAAATGAATATCACTTTAAAACATATGAAAATACTTTAGAACTTGTTAATAACTTCAATTAGGCCCACATACACCTTCATGACATTTTAAAGATCTTAAAAATAAACCACACCTTATAGAATTTGAGTACACCAGGAAGGTTTGTGATTACTCATTAGCTGCCTTATCAAATCATCTCCACCATGCCACTTTTGAATTATTGAGGACTCTTCAAAACTTACAATGGACCTTCATATATGTTAAAAAATTGTGAGGACATTTGAAATAAATTGAGATAGGGAATTAGGAAAATAACCATGTATTTCATGACATGAAAAGATAGTAAGCCTATTGTGTTTGAAAAGATAACTAGTGACTTGTCTTGAACTTACCCTAGTTTACAAACATATGTGACAACCATGAGGTATTATGGTGGACTAAGGTCCATAAGGCTTAGGTAGACCCATTTCTAGGAATGAAGGTAGAAATTGGTCAATAAGAGTTAGCCTCATGTTCTTCATATTGGCATGTTATTATCATTGATGTCAAAAGGGTGCATCATGTAAAGGGATAATGGTCATTGATGCCATAGGTTTTTTTGTTCATGTGGTTGAGTATGATAGTGGTATAAAGAGAGTTTTTTATTAGTTCAAAGGTGATTAGTGATTAATATTGATGTTTTCATGAATTTTTTAAGCATATAAAGTATATATCATGTAAGCGTAAACCATGTGAAGGAAGTATAGTGAAATGAATGAACAAAGGTATGTAATATGACAATAAGTATTGAGAAAAATGTCAAGTCATATGAAGTTTTGTCAAGTGGTTTTAGGTTTGTATGAGGATATGAGAGATTATTATCATTATAAATATAATGGTGTAGTGATATGAGTGTGATGTAATTTCTTATGACTTCTTGCTTTTTTTTTGAGGTCATGACATGAAAGGAATAGGTCAAGGTGTCACTTAAATTGGAATCTTGAGCCTAGTCATAGAATGGTGAAGGAATGAGATGGTGGCATGATGAGGTGAGTGATATTAGGAATGTGTGAAGTTTTTAAGGTTGTGTGATCATGATAACAAGGTGTATAATCATCCATGAGAGTCTTAGGGTGATCCTATAGGGGTAGGACCTTCATATTAAGTCTACACCAAGACCACTCCTAAACCATACTTGACTAATGAGGCAATGAAGATTATTTTACAGGATAATTTTTCATGTGAGCATGAAAATAGGTATGATATGTTTTTTAAAGAATTTTCACAAAGTTTGAGGCTATGGTTTGAAGGTAATTTCAAGAAACACTATTTTATGCCTTCTCAAGTTCATAGAATGAGGTCTCAAGACCCAAGAGGCACTTTAATACATTAATTGGCACATTAAAACTATATAATGAACCTTTTATATTAAGGATGTATTTTTAATGGCACTAGATAATATCTCCAAGCATTGGTTTTGAATTTAAGGGGTAGTCCTTTATGAATAATAATTAACACTAGAACCTGTGTTAAACCTCCCTAAAACCCTAATAAGGACCCAATGTGGAATATATTACTAAAAATATCACAAAATTGTCTCAAATTCCTATAAAAAATCTTTTATCCTATATTCAACTCTCATAGGTTCCTTTATTTGGTGGTGTTTAGTCAAATTAGAGAGAAAATGCACAGATATAGGCTTATTTATAAAGAATTTTAGGTAACAATTAAAATTTTCATTAGTCAAGAAAAGAAAATGGATGGAATAAGGATATAAATAATTATAATACATTCCCATGAAGGTTTATGGATAGGTTCCACCCTTCAAATATGCTAAACTAATCTTCCAAGTTAGCCAGTTGCTAACAAGCCTAATGGTGTAAACAATGTAAAACCCAGGTAGCAGTGAGAAGATAAATTGGAGTATGTTTTCATGATATAATGATGAAACCAAGTGAATTTATATTTCTATAATTAATTTTAATTAATGTATATTATTTCAATAATTTTTTTATGTAATTTAATATGGTGAAAATTTGTTCACAAAATGACATGTCTAGTTTAGATAAGACTGTGTGATATAAGGTCATGAGATTGGTTTGAAAGACCAATATTTAACTATTCAACCATATGATTTTTATGTTTGGGTATGTTTTTGAGATGTAATATAATATATTTAATGCATAAATATTATTTTAAAGTTTCTACATAGGTGTTTGAGTCTAAGTCACCATGACTATGTTTTGAAGTGTTTTGGTAATTTTGAGTGAGTGATTTGATGATTTGTTCTTGAAGCCTTAAGGTTTGAGTAAAAGTGTATAATTAATTTTTAAATTAAATTTAGGTAATTTATACTATTAATATGTAATTTTTTATCATATTTGAGTGACTTAAGTGTGTTTGAGCTTCAGTATTAATAGGAAGATTTTTTGGTGTACACATGCCTAATAGACTGAGTACTATTGAGGGGTTACATGAAAGAATTGGAAATAAAATGTGTTATAGAGATTAGAGGATGTTGTCTAAGGTATTTTTGTAGTTTTTATGAAATAATTTTTCCATGTATATATGTGTAATTATTTCTAAGGGATCAAATGGTAACATGTTGATAAGAAGGCCTAATACAATTAGGTCTCTATGAGACCTAAAATTAAAATGAGGTCTAATAGAGTTATGACAGACCAAAAACGACTCATTATTAATTTTAATCATTTTTATGAGATTTAATATGACCTATTATATGGCCTACCTAAGAGGTTAATGGGGTGTGTTTTTCAAAGTGGTATACGTACAAAAGATGAATATATATATATATATATAAGACATTTTAGGGATATTTGAAAAAGCTAAGTGTAAGTGAATGAATTAATAAATAAATGAGCCTAAGGAGTTTGGGTAAAAATTTTTAAACCCTAAATAGATATAAAATAATAATCTCATGATGATAATACAAATGTTATATAGTTAAATATCAAGGTCATGTGACCTATTGAGTCATGATGAGGGCTAGTTGAGAGAAAAAGTCTAGAGGCAGTCTTGAGAAAGATCAAGTGGAGCAGAGTTGAAGGAGTGATCATTGATTATTAATAGTCTAATAGATTTGAATTATATATTTTTTCCTTATATATTATGATTCATATAGTATAAATAGATATGAGTGGAAGATTATTATAAGTGTAATTGACTGAGTTGGTGTTTGGTTAAAGAGGGAGTTGAAGCTTCCTTGTAGGTTTGAGCTTGAAAAATTAGTCCTAATTGAGTTGGTGCTTGGTAAAGAGGGATTTAAATATGCCTTATAGGTTTGTGATTTAATAATTTTCCTTTGACTGATTTGGTTCTTAGTCATAGGGGTTGTATTCTCCTAGTAAGTGGGTGCTTGCTAAATTCAAGTGGGTGCTTGATAAATCTAGGGTTACTGTTCCACATTGGGTTGGTGTTTAGCTAAATTTGATACATAGTATTATAGGATAGTTTTTCCAAGATTTATTTTAGTTGTTTTTATTCCACATGAGTGTCTCCCACATATATGATGTGTTATATTATTTCATGCTCATGTGATTGGTTCTTAATGCATTTCTATATCACTATGGTTCCTTTCATAGTTCATAGATGAATGGATATAATTTATTAAAAATTTTAGAAGACTAATTCACTCCCCACTCTCAATCATTGTGATTCCAAAAATTATTATCATATCATGGTCCTTTGAATCAATCCTAATAGCTTAAATGTGATCCTAAGAAGCAAAAGATGTCTAGTTATCAATAAGAAGCCAACATGTGTGATAAAGAAGTCTACTATCATAGTGAAGAAGGATAAGCTGAAGTAGACCATAAATATGATCTCTTAAGTGCCCTATATGATTTTAAGCATCAAAATAAGATGAAACATGAGTTGAGATCTATGTTTAAGGATATTAAAGAACACATATGTACCTTAAAGAGTGACACAGTCAAAGAAGCCAAAAAGGATGAGAAGATGATCAAGGATCTCAAGAATTAGTTAGAAGGTGTCAATAAAAGTTTATATCAAAGGAAGTTGACTATGATTAGTTAAATATAACACTATATTCCTTGAAGTTGAGCTTGATAAGCTTATAGATAAGATGAGAAATTTTTAGAAAGAGCGTGAGAAGTCAAAACAAGTCAAGAGTATCAACATGAAGAGACCAATCAGGAAGCCTAATGCAATGAGTGATGAGTTATCATGGGACCAAGGGAAAAGGAGTGATCAATCAAAAGGCAAGTATAGTAATTTTGATTTCTATAGTTGTCATAATATGGGACACATTTCAAGATTCTATCCTAATATAATTAGAAGAACCTCATGAATTAACAAGGTATACGGGGCTCCCAAAGTGCATGACAAGGGTCAAACATTGGTATGGAATCCAAATAAAGTTAGGACTGATCATATTGAGCCCAAGAGTCAAGATGGATTATTTGATAAGGAGGAGTAGAAGACTAAAGGAAAGAAATCTATTTTATCTCAGACTGATTTCACATTCAATATGAAGTCATGAAATGGTATATATAGTGGTTTCTAAAGAAACATGATAGTAGATAAAAACAAGTTCATCTCATTTAAGAAGAATGTTGTAATAATAGAGAGATTTGGAGATAATAAAATTTATAGTATAGCTGGCAATGGTATCCTAAGTTTGGACAATGGGAAGACTAAGATAGATAATGTGTTGTATGTGGAAAGTTTGAAACATAACCTACTTAGTGTTATTCAAATGTGAAACCAAGGACACACACTAACCTTTCATAACAAAGGGTGTGAGATAAGGAGAGATGAATTAGGAAGGATAATTGCCAATGATAAGAGGACTAAGAAAAATATATAAGTCTTGAATGAGATCAAGAAAGAGAGATGATTTATGAGCAAGATGGATAAAATTATGCCATGGCACAACAGGTTAGGTCACATAAAATTTGATAATTTGGTATAAATAATCACTAATAATTATATGAAGAACATGCCTAAGATTACCAAACCTACAAACAAACTTTTCTAGGCATGTCAAAATGGCAAGTATCATTACAAAATATTTAACCCTAGAGGAAGCTATTCAAGCCAGCTCTAGGTTTGGGTAACATGGGATAACTTACAGGTATGTGGGTTTACCTATATTATAAGTAGGCCTCTAGATTTAAGGGATAACTTGCTAAATATACCTTGAAATGTTTATCACCTACTTAACTAATTCTTGTGGTAAAAGAGATAAAAGTTTGCATGAAATGAAACTAATATAAGTAGATGATACAACAAGCTAATATCCATAAAACCATCATAATTAGTTCACTAATAAACAAGACCTACAAATGAGCTTCAAAGTGCTAAAAGGTTCTAACATAAGTGTTTCAACATAGCGGTGATATGTATGAAACAACATAGGGTAAGTGAACCAAAGAGAAAATTTCACACTCTAAGAACAATTATACACTTAAAAGGATCATAACACACTATCTACAATCTATATGAACAATTAGAATAGGAAATTTTTGCATAAAAATGAGAGGATAAGGAGAGACAAGGATAGAATATTAACACTTAATAACACCATAGATCACTTTACACACATAGATAAATCTTCATGAACTCAAAAATAGAATTAAATTTATTATTAAAATCCAAAATAAAATGCTAATCCAATAGGGATTTTCCATATATGGTGTGGTATTAGTCTACAAGAGCCAAAATGGCTACTACTTATAGAATTCGAGAGAGAGAAGAAGATAATGAAGTCTAATATTCACTAGAACATGTGTAAAGCTAATTAAAGGACTCAAAATTTCAAGCGAGAGGAATATGGAATAAACCATGCAAGGTCTACATGGAAAAATGTCCCTCAAAACATGAAAGTCCTAAAATGTGGCGTAGGAATCCTCATTTACATTCTTAGAAATTGTTTTCATCATTTGACATTCTTGGAATGTCACATAATATAATAGGTATAGGTAAGATGATTTAACTAAGAGGGAAGGGTTATAAAAAATATCCAATAATAATTTTATGTGTCCTTAATCATTAGGATTATTTTTGACATGAGTTATCACTACTTGTAGTCATAATCACTCCTCTTCCACTCACCCTTCACACTTGGCACTAATATGCTCTTAAGTTTTCCAATATTATATATATAAAAGAGTTTATGACACCTTTTAGGACCCATCATGCCCTTATATTCCTTAGTTAAACCCTAAAAGGACTCTTACTTGGAGTTTTTACCTTCTCACTTGCTTATTCACTATGCCAGTTTGGATTAACTGAGATGAAGGCACTTGTGAGATTTTTTGATGGATTAAATGGATATGAGTGGTTATTTTAGGTCCCAACCTATCTCCCAAAGTGACTTGTATATTTTAAAACCCCTTAGTACCTACACAACACATAAACTATCAAGAAAATACATTATCCACCCTATTTGTATAAGTAGGGTATGACTCGGGTTTATGGGAAGGATCCTTGGAGAGTCCTATGAAAGATCCAATATTTTCATAGGTAATTATATTCCTCTTGGATGCTTATCCTTCTTCATTTTTCTAATTAGGTCACTAGCAAGGGTTTTAGAGGGTTTAGAGTCATTATACCCTCTAAGGTTTGTTCATATAGGTCTAACATTGGAAATATGAATAAATTACAAAAAATGATTATTCAATTCCTTATTCAACATCTCTAAAATCCTAAAACTCCCATGATAAACCTCTATGTAGGTGCGAACATCTCAAGTTAGGCTCTTGAGCATATTTCTTAATTTTGCTTACCTTGTCGTGGCCTTAGGCTAGTAAATGGCTTATATACAGTCTAATTTGAATTAAAATAGTTTAAAAAACTCCTTATAAATCCCCAAAAACACGTTCCAATTAATTATAATGTTCATCTAGTGTCCAAGGTGATAGTAGATCCCCTTGAGGGCTTTAGGCCTAAACTAGACCTAATGGGTCTACCTACATACTTGTGAGTTTAGACTACCCTGTTTAGCTTCTAACATATGTGATGGTTACCCTATGTTCATTAATGTATAAAATATATATTTTCATCTCCCTTAGAGGATTCAATCAATATTGAACTCACCTTTCTATCTTTTCATGTTGAACCTATAGGGTTTCACATTCTAAGAGTGCCCTCCATTTGAGATATAATAGAGGGTGTCTTTATTGTTTTACCAATAAAAATGTTAGTATGATGGTATTTATAAAATTTTAAGGACCCTATATACCAATTTATACTGATATATCACCTCAATATCTCTTTCAAATCCTTTAAAACCTAAGATAGACTTTTTAAACCTTGACTATGCAAGCTTTTGCATATAGGCTATAGGTTATGGTATGAAACTTCTCTACTATCTATTCCTAATATATGGGAGTATTATGATTTTTTTATATAAATTATTAGGTGTTATAATTCATATAACACTTCACAAATTTTCCAAATTCTGTATTTCATACACTCCCACTTGACTTATCTTAAGTGGTTCACTGTGTGTGACTGTGTCTCACCTTAAAGAGAGGTGTTTATAGGTGGTAACTACATGGTTAGACCATTATATCATTTAAACACAATATTATTAAAGTTATTATACTATTTTATAAATCATTTTTACCTATATTCATCATGTTTGAGATAGACTAACATTCAAATCATAATGTCCTGGCTCATTGTCAAACTACAATCAATTATAGTTGACCAATTTAGAGTAACCAAGGGTCCTAAAGGTGCATATCAAATTTTAAGTTATTGAATCAAAACTTACAGTCCCTTTTATATATTTAGAATCAACTTCCAATGGTAAAGTTTGTGTCTATAGGTCTACTGTCATAGAATTTCACTTTATGAGCTTGTGAGTCACCTACAATCAGGCTATAGGTGACTTTTATAAGAAATGGCACACTTGTAGGTGTTGATGGAGCTAAATACCCTAAAATATAGGTCTCTTACCATTAATTTTATTCATTATTTTTCCTCTTACTCTAATGGAGTCAATTACCATAGGGAAATTATCTTACATTGCTATCTTAGTCTGATGAGGACACTTGAAGTTCAAATCTTATAGGAAAACACTAAATAAATGTAGTGAACAAATATGGAACTTTGAATCCCCCATTACACCACCTATTTATATCAATATCCATTGTATTTATTCAAGATATTATAACTGCATGGGGTTTACATGATGAATGTATTCAAACTTAACTATACCCCAAGTTACCTCATCTTATAACACCTTCAAAAGTACTCAAGGCTCTATTTTGGAGCTTTTTAGGGAGCTTATCTCTAAAACTCTTTTATTTTATATTTAAGTGGATTCTCATTATACCTACCAACATATGACCTAAAATATGGTTTTAAAGGTATCTACAACTTCCTCAAACTTGATGAAGGCCTCCTCACATGCTTGTATTTTTCATGGCCACCTTCAGATCTTTGTGTAAGCCACTTGTAGGTGTGCATACAATGATATAGGTAGTGACTATGAATGTTGGTAGTGTGAATATGATATGAATTCATAACCAATTTTATACTTTATAAAAGTTTTCAAATGATATTTTACAACATTTCAAGGCTTGACACAAGTTTTCACACCCATTTTAATGTGACATTCTACTGAGAATATTGATACAGTTGTAGGCAAGATAGTGAATGTAGATATGGGTTATATGCATGGGATGTAACATTATATTTCATATTTAACCCTATCACATTATTAAAATAATATATTTCAACCATGAAGTGCTTAAAATAAAAAAAATCTCTATTCCAATGTGATTAATCTTCTATATGGGACCTATAGGTGCTCATTCATAGTGTATGATTGTGTTAAAAGTTTGTATTGACTATCACAATTTATTATGTGACATTTAGAGATATTGTTTTGATTGATAAAATTATATGATTATGTATATAACCTCTTATATTCTCCATCACATCTCCATGAACATCACTTAGATCTCAAAACACATCATGTAGTTGATTATGTATGATAGTCTTGTAAGAAGTTAACTTTGTGACACATTTTGACCAAATTATGATAGATTTTGAGACTATTATTAAAATGAGAGGTGATCAAAAATACATTATAAACATGAAAAAATACACCTCACACTCATTTGAAACCACTGTATAGAAAGAAACCTTATGTAAGTGTTGAAATTTGACTACTAGTCCATTAGTGACATCAACCTACAACTTGAAATATTTGGCTCATGAAAAAAAATCCAAACATGAAAAATGAGATGGAAAAAATGAAATTATGTACTCCACATCCTATAGAAGAAATTACAATTATTTTATTATACGTACATATTCATATAAGACCAAAACCTACGGGGTGTGGGGGTTTACTAGCAAAACAAAACAATTAACTTCTAAAGGATGGTTCATAAAGCATAGGAATCCAATAATTTAACTACTTACATGAATTTGTATCATACCAAGTTTAATATCCACCACCAATATAATTTTACCTAAAAGTCCTCCTACTGGTTGTACTATCCAAAGACTTATTAACTAGTTTTTCTTACCTAGTGGAGTGATGGAGAGATAGAATGGTTTTAGCCAATTATTGGCACTTAAAAAGAGGATAAAATGTGGAAATGGAGTCAAGGAATTTTAAGGGTCACTTCATATGATTTTAACACATTCCATTCTTCCCCATAGGCTGTATAACCTTAAAAACTCCTTTTTCACTTGTTTTCTTGATTTTCATTTAGGAACCTACAAATTTTAGTTAGTCCTAACTTTCATAACAAGGAATATAACGTATTTGATGACTTTAAGAACTTTTTTAACACATGGACACCTATGAAAACCATACCACCCTCATTTATGACCCATATATGACCCTTAAGTTACATGAAATGACACAAGGACTAAATGTGAACATGACCAAGGCTAAAAACACATTAAATAACATCAAATTAACCATGAAACACCCTATGACATTATAATAGACCCATATATCAAGTTTTATACTATAGGGGGTTGACTTATTTTGACTTGGGGTCAAAATAGTCAACATTCTTGGTGATTTCCCAAGGGTGGTATGTTTTTTATGCTAAGGTCAATTGCTTAATCTTATCCATTAGGCCATGGAGTCAGATATACACCAATTTGACAAAAAATGTGCCTTTTAATCCACACCAATCATAGAGTAAAGACACATAAAAAAATACACACCCAAAATAAACACATTTAAATAGAAAACGTATGGAGCACAACACAACTGCAATAAAGACACACACACCTACTCCATTATTTAGAAAATCCAAATTTTTAGGTGAAATAAATCTTACCATACTTTAACCAAGGTTGAAGATGGTTCCTCTTACATCATTTTCACTCCATGAAGGAAATCTAGCATGACAAGCATGTTTATCATCAACCACTTGCAAATGTAGGTGATCAAGAATCCTACCACCTCTATGTCCTATTAGGCCTATAAGTGGACTATTTTTACCCTTCATGAATATTATTTCTTTCCCTTTAAGATCCTTTATTGGATCTACAATCCTCTTTATCATTATCATATCTGATATGCCTTCTTCAAACTATAGATTAGAAAGTATGATAGTTACCTCAATATTTATATCTTCTTGTGCATGATGTGTTTGATACATGGAGACATAAAAATCTTCTTCTTTATATTCCAATACCTTTGAATGTGACTCAACATTAGATGGAACTCTTGACTATCCCTAAATCACAACAAAACCTACCTTGGACTTATGAAACTCCTCTTTGACTATAGGCTTTTAAATAAATAATAATAATAATAATAATAATAATAATAATAATAATAATAATAATAATAATAATAATAATAATAATAATAATAATAATAAGGTCCTTACTTTCACGATTGATGAACATTTCCTTTCCTTGCTCAATAGAAGAATCAAAAACATGTTTTTTAGGATCATTAGAAAATTCATCAGATATATATTTCTTGGAAAGGGAAATAATCTTGCTTAATTGGTAAAATTATTGACATATGTCATTTAATTTTAGCCATAGGTCAACTTCCTCTTCCTCATGAGTGTCATCATCAAAGGAAACTTCATAAATAGTAGGTATAAATACATCACTCATCCTACTATGGTGATAATTTATATTCTTCAATCCTTGATCATCATATACATGCATCAAATAATTACTCTTAGTAGCTTGTGAAAAAAGGATGTTTGACACTTACCTTAGCTCCTTCAAATGGATCTTCATGTATGATATATGTGCCAAGGTCAATTTTCTCAAAGTGTGCATAAGGATAATGCTCATTATAATCTACACCATATTCATCTAGAAACAATTTGGATATACCTCAAGTTTAGAAGCACTATCATCCACATTAGACTCCTCCTTCTCATTGATCACATAATTTAAGTTAGAGCTTTCTTCAACACATGGCTCAATGTAAAACCTTAAAAGGGGTTGAGATATTATGGTAAACTTGGTTCCATACCTTGTAATAAAGGCCAATAAGGACCAATAAGCTAAGATATAGCCACATATCTTGGCTATAAAGTCTCTTGAAAGGAAGATTGCAAAGTGAGTATGAAGGTTATCAACAACAATGTCCTGAAGGATGGGAAAACTAGGACAATCAAGGAAAAAATTCAAGTTTTTTATCATCCTTATTGTCTTAGTAGGTTTTCCATATATTTGAGTCATTATTTTTATATGTGGTTCATACTTTAGGTCCAATTCATCAGCTAAAATTTTGGGCATGACTGATGTAGAAGCACCACTATCAACTATCCAATTGTGGACTAGATTATCACCCACTATGAGAGTGAGGTAGAAAGGTGGAGGATTATCAGATTTTGTATATGGTTAAATAATAGTATTAGTGGAATTTTTAATAGTAACATGACCATGACTTTGAATTTAAGGTGAAGGACTAGTAGGAATAAGGGTTAACTATTTTTCTAGGAGCTCTTTTTGGCTAGGCATATGGAGGACATCCCATAAAGTGATAGATGCTTTGGAAATTTTCAATGAATCCACTAAATTAAAGGTATTATTACTCACATTTTATTTATTCCTTATAGAAAAAGAAGTTTTTTAATCTTTATGAATATATGCACCTTGAGCAGACCTTCCAATGTTATGATTTTGAGAAGGTGTAGGAGTGTTTAGGGTTGCCATGCTTTGTTGCCTTGTAGAAGGATTGGATGAAATTATAAGAATGATATTATCACCTCATAAATCCTTACTCTTAGCTCTATTATTTTCATAAATAAAGGTTCATTGATTTATGATAAAAGTATCTTCCACCAAGAAGTTAGTGAATCTTTCTCTTTGAGGCTGTCAATCCTTATTTACTTATGTCATGACTTCATTAGCTGATAGGAGAGGATTGACTCCTTATATAGAAAATAAATATTTATCTCCACCCTCATTTGAATCCATATTTATCCTTATTTCCAATATTATCATTTCACCAAGTTTATATGCACTAGTACAATCTCTCTTGCATTGGTGGTGGAATTTGGAGTATACACATTAGCAAGCCTATTGAAATTAGGCTACCATTTACCTCTTCCTCTCCCATATTTTTTACCATATTTTTGTTGATATGGATAGTGTTTTTGGTTCACACATATTTTTATTATCTCTTTCCTAAGATTAGATTCCAAGGTTTGAATTCTTGTATATGGATCAGGTTCATTTTCCTTTTTAGGAGTAGTCCTAGGCTTGGCATTAGCATTAGGAACTTAAGAAATATTTGGAGTATTAATAGGAGTATTAGGTATAAATGGAATATAAAAATTAGGAGGAAACTTAATTACTTGATTTAGGCTATTCTCATCTCTAATTTCAAGCTCATATTCTTTGGGAAGAATGAAACCACCCATAAATTGAAGCATGATAACAATATCATTACTAATAGATCTCAAGTATGTGGGAAACACAAAACTAGAGGGTGGTCTCATGGGAGGGGAAAATATATACCAAGTATTTCGAAACCTCATATTTAAGTAATTCATTTTTTCCTTGGGGGATATTTTGATCATACTAAGATGATGTATAAGAGAAGCATGGTCACTTTCATCTTCAAACCTTGAAGTTAACAACACTCTAAAGTCATTCCATGATGTGATGTATCCACAAATCAAAGTCCTATACCAATCAAGTTATTTACCTATAAGGGACATGGAAATGATTCTAATGGAAATATTATCCTTAGTTAAATTATGCAAACTACAAAAATTGGAGATATCCCTAATGTGTTTACTAGGTATGACATGATATTTACCATTGAATGTGGGCACACTTTTTGTATAATTAGGGGGAATGGAATCATATGATTCAAGATGGATTGGGTTCTTAGTTTTAAAGTCAGGGAAATAATGTGTCCTATCTATGATTTATTCAAATTATTCATTCTCTTGGCTATCAAAATCCTCTTGCTCTTCAAAGGGTAGATAAGGCTGAGGGTATTAATATTCAAGAGAAAATTTTGGCTAAATGGGTGAATTGATAGGATTGATAACTCTAGTAGATGATGAAATAGTAAGGACCATAAAGTGTGAGAATAAATTTATGATAAAAAAATGGTCTACAACCATATTTTAACTTTAAAAGAGTCACCAAATTATAAGTAGCACACTAATTTTTAGTTGATGTTTTAAAGACTAACATTCACCTTAACAAGTTATCTTGAAGACAATGGGTCCCATAGAGCATGCTATAACTATTGTCACCAAATATTTCAAATTATAAGAGGGTGTTAAATCCTCCTAAAAATTTGGTCAACATGGGAATACTTTTAAGTATGTGGCTTTAACTATAGTAGAATTAGACTTTAGGTTTAAGGGATAACTGCCTATATACCTTGAAATGCTTATCACCTACTTAACTAATTGATTTTTAGAAAAGAGATATAAGTTTTCATGAAATTAGAATATTATAAGGGTGTGATAAACCAATATTATTTCCACAAGACCATCATGCTTATTTCATTAAAAAACAAGACCTACAAACTAGATTCAAAGTCCCAAAAGGTTCTAACATATGTGTTTCAACATAGAGCTTATATGCATGAGACAACACATAGTAAGTGAACCAAAGGGCATATTTCACACTTTAATAACAAATATACACTTTAATGGAGCCTAACATACTATCTACACTCTATATGACCTATTATAATATGAACTCTTGCATAGACATGAGAATATAAAGAGAAGCAAGGATATAATATTATCACTTAAGATCACCATACATCACTTTGCACACTTGTAAAAATTCTCATGAACTAAAAACCAAACTTTAATTTATTTTTCAAAGGAAAACTACAATGTCAATACAATAGGGCTTCACCATACATGGTGTCGTATTTGTCTACAAGAGCCAAAATGGCTACTACTTATAAAATTTGATAGAGAGGAGAAGATAATGAAGTCCAAGAGTCACTAAAACATGTGTCAAGCTACGAAAAGGAGTTACACATGTAGGAGAGAGGAATATGGAATATACCATGCAAGATCTACTTTGAAAAATGTCCTTCAAAACATGAAACCCTTGAAATGTGGCATAGGAATTCTCATTTGCATCCTTATAATCTATCTTCATAATTTGGCCTTCTTGGAACATCATAAAATATAATAAGGATTATTGACATGATTTAACTTAGAGGGAGGGGTTATATACAATATCCAACATGCATTGGAGGTGTTGTTAATCATCAAGATTCTTTTGGACATAAGTTATCACACATTATAGTCATAATCACTCCTCTTCCACTTACCCTCCACACTTGGAACTAATATTCTCTTTAGTTTTCCAATATAACCCATATGTAATATCTTATGACACCTTTTAGGATACATCATGCCCTTAGTTTCCTTTGGCAGACCTTAAAAGGTCTCCTACATAGAGTTTTCACCTTCTCACTTGTTCACTATGCCACTTTGGATTGGATGAGATGTAGGCACTTTTGAGATTTTTTTATTTATGAAATGGACATTATGGGTTATCTTTGGTCCCCACCTATATCTCAAAGTGACTTGCATCTTTTGAAACCCTTTTATACCTACACAACACACAAAATTGTCAAGAAAAGTCATTTTCCACCCTATCCATACAAGTAGGGTACAGCTAAGTTTATGGAAAGGAGAATTTTAGTTTGCTATAAAAGATTAAATATTCTCCCACATAATTCTATGCCTCTTGGATGCTTCTCCTCCTTCATTTTCCCAATCATGTCACTAGCAAGGGTTTTAGAGGATTTAGAGTCATTTTTCCCTCTAAGGATTGTTCATATAAGTTTGAAATTGGACATATAAATAAATTCCACAAAAACATTTTTCAAGGCCTTCTTTAAAATCCCTCAACTCCTTAGACTCCCATACTAAACCTCCATATAGGTGCGAGTATCTCAAGTTTTGTTATCCATTATGCTTACCTTATGGTGGTCTTAGGCAAATAAATTACTTTCCTATGGTATATTTTGAATTATAATAGTTGATAAAATCATTATAACTCATAACTAAACATGTTTAAATGAATTATAATGTTCATCTAGTGTTCAAGGTAATACCAAACCCCCTTGAGGGATTTAGGCTTAAACTAGACCTAATGGGTCTACCTACATTCTTATGAATTTAGACCACCCTGTTAAGATTATAACATATATAAGGGTTACCCTATAATAATTAATGTATAATATAAATATTTTAATCTTTGTGAGAATCTTTAATAAATATTCAACTCACCCTTTTATATTTTCATGTTGAACCTACAAGGTTTCACATTCTGGGAGTGCCCTCTATTTGAGACAAAATAGAGGGCATCTCCCTTGTTGTCCTCAAAAAATGGGTAGTATGATGGGATTATCCAAGTTTTAAGGACCCTTTTTAAAAATATCCATGGATAGATCACCTTAATATCTCTCTCAAATCCTTCAAAACCTAAGATAGACTTTTTAAACTTTAACTAGGCAGGGTTTTGTCTATAGGCTATAGGTTATGGTATGAAACTTAGATATGATATATTCTTACTATATGAGAGTCTTATGGGGTGCTATATATCACTACCTAGGTTTTATCATTTATATCACACTTTATAACTTTTCCAAATTCCCTATTGCATAACCCCACTTGACTTCTCTTAAGTGGTTGACTATGTGTGACTATCTCACCTTGGAAAGAGGTGTCTATAGGTGGTACCTACATGCTTAGACATTTGTATCATTGCCCCACCATATTATTTAACTTAATATAATATAGTTAAACTCATTTTTACCTATATTCATGTTTATGCTAGACCAACCTTTAAATCACTATGTCTTGGCTCACTATCAAACTATAGTCAACTATAATTAACCAATTTGGAGTATGTAGGGGTCTTATAGGTGCATATAAATATTAAATTCAATGATTCACACCTTGTATTCCTTTTTAAATATTTGGAATCAACTTATAATGGTAAATTTTGGGTTTTTAGCTCTAGTGTCACCATAGTTCACATTATGAACTTGTGAGTCAGCTATAATTAGGTTGTAGGTGACTTTTTAAAGCAATGACACACCTATAGGTGTTAATATAGGTTAATACCCTAAAATTTTTCTATCCTCAAATTCCTTTTATTCATTAGTGTTCCCTTTACTCTAAATGAGTCACTTACCATTGGGAGATGCTCTTAGATTGTTATCTTAGGGTGATGAGGACACTTGAAGTTCAAATCATGTAGGAAAACACTAAATAAATGAAAAAATGTTTAACTTTGAATCCCCCATTACACCACCTATTTGAATAAACACCTATTCTATTTGGTCAAGATATTACACCTACATGTTGTTTATATGATTAGTGTATTCAAACTCAAGTATACCCCAAGTTACCTCATCTTATAGCATCATCAAAAGTACTAAGGGATTTGTTTTGGAGCTTTTTATGGAACTTGTCGCTAAAAACTCATTTCTCTTCTCTTGAAGTAGCATCTCACTATGCCTATGAATCTATGACCATCAACATGGTTCTAAAGGTATATCCAACTTCCTTAAACCTGATGAAGGCCTCCTCACATGATTGTATGTTTCCATGACCACCTTCAAATCTCTATGTAAGTTACCTATAGTTGTGCATACAGTGATATAGGTAGTGACTATGAATTTGGGAAATGTGAATATGATATGACTTCATAACTAGTTTTATACTCTCTCAAAGTGTTTAAAATAGAGTTTACAACATTTCAAGGCTTGACATAACTTTTCACACCCATTTCAACATGATATTCTCCTAAGAATATTGAAAGAGTTACAAGCAAGGCAATGAATGTATGTTATATAAAAGTTAGTCTTATCCATGATGGGCCTAGTCACGTGCCCACCTAGTACTCCAGGTTAGATTTAGGATTTTTATATGTGGGTGTAGGCCATTATTATTCCTATGGAGCTCAACATTTAGTACTAATCTACATTAGCATCAATATACATAAGGCACAAACCTTATGTTTTCACCTAAGGTGCAGCAAAAAAGTGACTAGGGTATGTGTTGGGATAGTTATGCCATGGTACAACTCTATTATTTAAGGGATTTGGTTAATTAAATGATGTTTTTTCATTCATGGGAATAAGCCTTGGGTCACTTGATTTCAATGGTATTCATGTGCTTAAGGGCCATTTGGGTATTGGGTTAAGGGGACTTAGGCATGGTCTTTCACTTAGGTGAGGGTTTCATTTTAGGCGCATAATATTAACCATACTTAATGAATTTCATATTATGGGTGAAAGTTTCTTTGATAGCTATAGGTCCACCATGAATGAGTAAAGTTAGAAGCTCATGAGGACTCAATTACACATTTAATAGAATACATGTAATCAATAAGCATTAAAAGACTTGAAGCATTAGTTCAGTAGATATTTATACAAATCATTATTCATTAATATGTTAAAAAATACATGAATAATCCATATAAACTAAGCATAATATCAACATAAGCTATTATATGCCTAAAATCTCACAAGCGAGCTTGGATGCTATAAAAGGGATTACAATCATCTGAAACTACTTCTATATTCTAATGGAGAATATATAAAATTAATTCACTAGAGCTTCACTACTCCAGTTTTCCTCCCTTATTTAGTTGAACTTGACTTCCTTTTAAAGGTTTTAGAGCATCATAGGTTCATGGGGAATGGAGCATGCTAACTACTGAGTTGGTGTTGGAGGTACACATGCTACCACCTCCACTATGCTTTATCTTTAATGTGTAGTCACTATCCCATGTACCTAATTCTTGATGATGCTTGATTAAAAAAGAACTACTTATCTTTAATGGCTATTCATTGTATTGTGTGCCCATTTCCAAATGTTTATTAGATTTATTAGCCACCAACTAGTTGGCACTATTAAAAGATAAAATAGTAACCACACACTAAGGTTGACCTATGCCTAGGTGTTTATTGAGTTGGTGTGGATCTATTACTTAGAAATAAATGGGGCCCAACATTACCCCATATAAAAATTTTAGTCAAACCTCAAACTATCCTTCTAGCACCTTAGCTACATAAAATTTTGGAATGCTCTCCTTTCATTCTTTCTTGAAGTCTTCAAAGCACTAGATTATGAGATTGATTTATTTGATGGCACTATCAATCTCTATAGAGGTATCCTCGAGCATGAGCATGCCATTATTTTCTAGTTCCTTAAAAAATGCCTCTATCCTCTTCCTTATATTTTCATACCCCATCATCTAAGATGGTTCCCTGCTCACTCACCTTTGTCTTGAAGGCATGGAAAAACTCTTCCAACTCTTGTTCCTAGGTCTTCAACTAGGCACTCCATATGTTTACCTATGTCATGATTAGCATGAAATAAACCTTGTTGATAATGAAGCTTATTTCATCAATTCATCCTTCTCCCCTTTATCCTTTTAGAGGCATACATTGATGACTAACACTTGGGTGGAAAAGTTGTAAAAGATGACATCAACATCATCTATGTGCTCCTCTAGCCTTGAAAAGAGGTCCTTAACCTCATTAAGATTTTTGTTGAGATATTTATTTATGGATTTTCAAGGGTCTTCTTATTTTTTATATTTTATATTTATTTGATGGATCATTTGTTCGACCAATATACACACCTTATCAACTTTGGAAGTTTCAATACCATCCAAAAGGGATGGCTCTTCTTCTTCAATGTGCTTGAACAACTACTTGAGCTTGAGATTAACGGCATTGAGTTCTTCTTTTACTTAAACATTATATCTTTATACTTTATGGCATAAACATCATTGAAATGTTATTTCACACTACCTCAAAGGGAATCTTAAGGAGGGCATTAGCCAACCTTACCAGGTTCATGTCTTAGGGGTTGACCAGTTGGTAATCATAACCTTCTTTTAGTTTCTCGATGCTCTATATTGTTTTTGATAGTAACCTTAAATGAGGATTATCCTATGTATCCATTACGTTCAAAGGATACTTGATGACATGCCAATGTTGTGGTAGCTTTGGAGGGCATGTACTCCAACATGTAAAAGTCCTCATCTATAGTACACCCCTTTTGCATCTTTTCCCAGTACCTTGGCTCAAATTTTTCTTTCTTAATATCCAACTTTATCTACTTTTTCACCTCTTTGCTTACACTATTTACCTCTTTAGTGTCTTCTTCTCCTTCTTATAGGGGTTCTTCTTCAAACTTTTCCCCTTCATCCACTTCTTCATGTGGATCTTTGGTGTGAACCTCTATAGGTTCCTTCTCAGTGCTAGCCTATTCTTTCCCTTATTTATCTATTTGTTATTTTGAGGTATTAGCATCACCTTCTTTATCTCCATGCACCCCTTTAGTACTAGGGTTCACATATTCGATATCTTCCTCTATTGAACTAGTGTGAGCATTAGTGACCTCTACTATTTTATCTTTAATGGGTTTTACACCTAAGACAACCCTCTTCTCTTTTTTTCCTTCCTAATCTTCTCCTTCTAGGAATTATTTATTTTTTACTTCCTCCTTTTCATTATTTTGGGGGTTCTCTCCTCCTTGGCCCTTATCTCCTTAGCCTCTACTTTGTTAATTTCAACTTAGGTCATGCCCTTGGTCCTCATGGCCTCTCTCTTGCAATGTAACTCTAGTGTCAATTTAATGTGATCTTGATCATCGCCAATTTATTCCTCAACTCCTATTCATCCTATAGAGTTATGTTGTGGTATCCTTGGTTAGTGTGCTTGATGGTCCTACTTATTTAATCATGACATTAGTTCCACCTTGGAGATCCTTATGTGTTTATACCATGCTAGGCTCCTCCTCTAATTCTCCTATTATATGTTTTTCTTTAGCCTTAGCTCTTTTTCTTCCTTCCTCCATCATTCTGACCTTATTCATTTCTTCTTTCATCTTCTACAGTTCTCATTCCTTCTAAATGTCCATATCACTAAGGTGTAGCTTCCTCTAAGATTTTTCCTACCTTACTTCATCACTTTGGGGTGGTGGGGGGAGTTTATTCTCTATATGAGGAGTCTTATTATAGCATAGTGTACATGCCCTTTCACACTTTTACCTCTTTCTCCAGTTATTCTTAAGCTGTTATATCCACCAGAGTGATAATGGGCATCGTAGATGGGAACTTTGGTTTCTTTTGCTTCTCCTTTGAGATAGGAGAAGTCTTCATCATGAACTTCACATGCTTCATTTTTGTGGCCAATGGAGAGGATTCATTGTTGGAGGTGATTTTAAACTTTTTTCAGTCCTCTATTTCTTCAAGTTTTTCCCCTTTATTCTTTTTGGGAGACTTCTTCATTTCAACTAGTACCAACATTCCTTCATTGCAAATCCTAATGAGAAGGTCATCAATTTGCTCAAAACTAGGGCCATTTCTCTTTGGCTTCATCTCATAGTAAAGCCTATGGATGTATCCTAGTATGGTCACTTATTAGAGAGGGTATATGTTAGTGTGATCTGAGTCATCCTCTTCATCCCTTGTTGCCTTCCCATTTGGGTGCATGAATTGGCACCACAACCTATTTATTTCCATGTCTATCTCCTTCATTGGGATATCTAATTATTATACATTAGGGATCCTCATAAGTGCATCCCTAAAATACCTACCAAAAAAGTGTATGGGATATTTAACACACTAGACTTATTGCCATTCACCAATAACATACGAACTATGCAAGAATGCTACATAATGGAAAAAGTTGCCATCCCAAACATGATCTTAGGGAGATCTTAGGGGATGTACCACTCAATACCAAATACTTCTATATATTTATCACACCATATCATCATGTGCACTTTATATTTTGAATTAAAGTAATTGGGGCTAGTGAAATCCTTGTATTTATTTACCAGGGAGTCATTATACTCTAAAAAAACCTAGAGATTGTCATCATCCCCATCTAGTATGCCAATTTCCTCCATGACTATCAGGATGAGAATGAAACACCACCTAAAGGTCCCCTTCATCATGTGGTACTCTAGTGCATTTTTCACAAAATCCTTAGCAATAAATTTGGTAATGTTAAATTTGTTGCCTTATGCCATGTGGTAGGCGATGCAGAGGTAAGTTTTTATGACATTGATCCATCAATCACCAGGGCAAAATTTTGAGATCATAATGTATGAATTTGACCTCATGCTAGGGTCCTTATAATATTTAATATAGAATATAAATCCCTCCTTATATTAACTTAGGAGTATTCTCACATGTTCCACCTCTTCATCATCACCCATCATCTCATGGATGTCCTTTCTAACATCTAGGAGCCTGATTATCCTTCCAATGAGTCACATTAATATCCTCATGCCCCTCCCTATTTAACATGGATGCATGATAAAATAAATTAAATGAGATCCTTTGGCTTCCCAAATCATGGTAACTCATAAAAATAAGCTACACTAGAGGTTGTCAATCTATCTTGAATGGAAACATCAAATAACACTACACCCTACTTTGTCTTGCTCCTTGTATCCACCATCCAGTCTAATACCAGGTCTTATACATGGATGAAAGTATGATTATTGTATTTATTCAATTTTTAAGTGTGCATCAATGAATTTAAATTTTCCATATCAATAATTCTAATGGAAATTGCATCACTTGATAGTATATTTTTGTTAGCACCTCAGGGTCAATTTGTATTATGTTGACCCCTTCTACTGGCAACACTATTGTTCTTATAGGGGATGATTATACTACTACACATGACCACTTTAAATTTTTTTATTTTAGATCTATTCCCTTATTCTTCTTTTACATCTTAAACCTATTAGTGTTTAATCATGATAGGCTAAGTCTACTGAAGCCTCTAATAGCTCTTAGTGCTTCATAGTCATGAGACCTATGACTATACTTTCAACTCCAAGCTTCATAGTCCATTAATGGAATTCTAAATGGAAAATCACTTTTTTGTTGACTGATTCTTACTAAAAATTCTTCCTACACCTCTCTACACCAATCTTATTATGATAAAAAAAATTCTAGCATCACAATCATTCATTTTAGGTGCTAAGGGTTCTCAAATTCATGTTTTAGTATGGTTTCTATGATTCATCTCTTTAGTTCATTAGTTTGTGCTAGTTTTCTTGATGTCTCAAGTTTCACAAAGTTTGTAATAGAAACTAGTCTTCCATGTGATGTTTTATACCGTATTTACATCTAACATCTTTAATATGGACATGTTAATGGTGTATAAATGTTTATATTTCTTAAACTCCATGAAAATATTCTACCACCAACTCATTTATTATGGATCTTTGTGTCTCCACCATCATTGCATTCAATGATCCTAATGATATTTTAGTGAAGTTACTTGTGGTTCAAATGGTCACTTCCTACTCAAATCTAGGTGGATAACATCTATCTATGATGATTTCCCTTCAGCATTTTATTCTCTTGGCATGACCTTTTCCTTAAATATGGTAACTTAGGCATAGTACCTCATGTACATGCAATTCAACCTCCTCAATTCCACCTCTTCTATTGCACTTATATTTCAATAACACTTATCTATCTTAGTTAGTTACTTATACTTAGTCTTACATTATCCTATCCTACCACATAAAAATTCCTTATGTTGGCCCTCTAGTGCTTGATTCTCCTTTTCTAATTTTCTTGCACACCATCATGTTTTGCATCTTCATGTTTTAGCTTACAAACTATCTTATTATGCATCTTCACTTGGTTCCTATCTCATCTAACTATAACAACCTCTTGATACCCAGAAACTTAGGTGTTTATCCTTAAGCACTTAGAAAGCACAAGTGCTCGACTCACCCAACTAGAAATATGAGTGAGGTGTTAGTATATTATCCCAATGGGATTCAAAGCACTACTTCTACACTCTTTAAACTAATGTAAATAAAAAAACAAAACTATATACCTTGTGATAAAATTTAGTTTGAACATCTCAACTCAAACTAATAAGTGACCAAGAAGTTGGTATTCTTATGGTGCAAGCACCATCCTATTACCGATATGACTTCAACCTGTTTCCATTGAAATGCCTAGGGAACAATTTTTCTGGTCAACATGCATAATTTATGTACACCTATTTATAATATGTGGTAGATGATATAGGGACCCATCCACCTTATCTATAGTTTACCTGGGTACTTGAAATATTTGAAGTTATAGAGTAAAATGAATGTTCCTTCTATTATAACCTTGTTCTTAGCTTTTGGCATGCCTTTTCTATCTACTATCTCCACTTGGCATGGGCATGCATTTCATTTAAGTGATCTAGGTCTTATAGATTTTTATTTAGTGAATCTTGGTCATCTAATTAACCAATATATGTGATGCACAATGATAATACTAATAACTCCATTGATATGATCACCTTAGCACCAAACACTAATTGAAATGGTGTAGCTTTGTTTTTGTGATTATAGGTTTTGAGATATGCCCAAAGCACTATTGATACTCAATCATCCCAATCCTTGCAACAAATGTTGCATATCTTTATGAAGCATGTTCCCAATATTTTTCTAAATGCCTCAACTGTGTCATTTTCTTACATATGATAAGCGGTCATTTTGTGGTGCACTACCATATACTCAACCAATAAGATACACACCATTTTATTGATAAAGCAAGTGCCCCTCTTGCTAGTTAGAATGAGTGGGAACCCATATCTAATAATTATGTTTTCACAAATGAAGTGCATGGATATGGTAGTTTTGTAGTCTTTCTTTTAGCGTGGCCTTGGCCCACTTTATGAAATAATCTATGGCGACCAAGATATACCTTGCACCTATGCATCATGTTGTGGGAGTTATTGGACAACCAAAATCAATGTGCCATTTTTCAAATGGTGCTTAGGCAAGAAGAGGTTGAGTGGCATCACATCTCAATGGTTGGGCTTCCCTATGCACTAACATATATCTTATGCCTTGCCATAGTCCTTGGAATCTTGGAATAGGCTTGGTCATCACAAACTTGACTATAATAGTTTCCTTTCTATTATGTCTCTAGTGCAGTATCCTTCTGGTATACCTTCATGTGCCTCTTGAAAGATGGATTCTCTTTCATGTTCCAAAATACATCTATGTAGCACTTTATCTCTAATTAACTTATACAATTCTCTATTGATGATTTGAAAGGCAGTAGAATAAACTTCTAGTTATTTTTTCTCCTTACTTGTCATAGTATGGGGTGCAACTCTAGATGTTAAAAAGGTATCGATCTCTACCAAATCCATAAGGATGCACTAGACTCTATACATATGGTCATCAAATATGTCATGCTAAATAGGCACCATTATATATCTAGAACTGATGTCAGATAAATGGTCTGGCCCAAAGTTCTAATTTTTAGGCTTACCATAATGGAGAATTGGAAATCTTGGAATAGAACTATCCATCTACATATGCAAACATGTAAAATATGTTTATTCAAGAGGTATTTGAGTACTTCATGATCAATGAAAAATATGAATGGGGTTTCCAACAAATATTGTCTAAATTTTTGCAAGGCATAGACCATGGTGAGTGCCTCATGCTTTATGGTAGTGTAATTATATTCTACTAGTGTTAACTTCCTACTGAGAAAGAGATGGGACGATCAATGTTTCCTTCACCAAGCTACATCAAGATTGTACCAATCACAGAGCTAAAAGTGTTAACATAGACATGAAAAGGTGTTGTCTAATTATATAACTATAAGATAAGTGTGCAAGCTAATCTGAGCTTCAAGATCTTAAAGGCATCCTCTTATTATTTTCCCGAATAGAATGGTTCATACTTGCACAAAATCTCTTATATTGGAATCATAATATTTTCATAACTCCTTATGAATTTTCTATAATATCCATAGTGGATAATAAAGGCACAAACATATTTCTATGTGGAAGGAGTTTTAAGCTAAATGATGATGGTGATCTTTATTGGATCAATGAGTACATCATATTTATATATGATGTGCTTGAGCAAGGTTCTAAATAGTGTTGTGAAGATGCATTTTTTTAGGTTCAAGAATATATGAAGCTACATACACTTCTAAAACATTAGGCATAGGTTTTCATAATGGTCTTTTATGAGGCCATACACAATCCAATCATCTAGATAGACTTAGAGGAACCTATGGATGAAATATTTAAATGCAATGATCACCACTCTTGAGAACATGGTTGGTGCATTCTTGAGTCTAAAGTGCATCATGTTATATGAAAAATAACCCCATTCAATTAGAAAGGTTGTTTTAGGCTTATCATCATCCTTAATCTAGACATGGTGGTATCTAGAGATTTTATTAGTGAAGGTGTAGATCTCATAGCCTATGATGCATTTCAAGACTTCATTGATAAATAGAATCAAGAAATGGTCATTAATGCAGGTGGCATTCAACATTTTGTAATTGATGTAAATGCAAATGCACTTGTCCTTTTGATGCTTACCATTGAGCTTACTCACTCAGAATACTACATAAATTAAATGACCCTTGTACTTAGGATAACATCGATCTCTATTTTGACTATGGTACAGAGGTTGTAATTCATCCTATAGGGATGCTTCTTGATTGATCTTGCACCATTGATTAGATTTATACTCATTTTACCAAAGCATGGGTGGGTGCCCTTCATATCTTAATAAGTCCTAGGGAATAAGTCTTAGAAATCTTTTAGGAGGTCTACAGTGTCTATTATCCCTATGTCAGACCAATAGGCACCTAAAGTATCCATCTTTGGCTCTCCTACACTAATATCCACTTTGATGGTCTTAAGTGGGGCATGGTATGGATCATTATTCTCCTAGTGTGAGTCCTCAACTTGATGGTTCCCTCTATTATCTCAATGAAAATATGAGTGGGGTCTTCTTCATTAGGAGCTCTATCATCTACTTGGTGCATGAGTTTTCTTCTAGTGGTTAGTGTTTTCTAGTATCTCTCCTTCCATGTTTCATCAGTTTCCTCACTAGAGTCATTATTGAGCATTTTTTCCTCAAATAATTTTTGGAGTGACAACCCATTTTATTTAAACATGTCTTTTAGGCACTCCTTGAGGAAGGTCGTGTCTTCAAACATTGGTCTTCAAATTGCTTTCAATATTTTAACCAGATCTAAGTTCTACAAGGAAAAGGAGAAGGTATGCACAAACTTTTCCTTAAAGGCCTCCTACTTTGATATTTCTTAGCATATCTCATTGACCACATACCATGATCATGTCGATGTCTTCCAATCCCTATAAAAGGCATGCATCCATAATTTTTTTGGGGTAGTCATGTTACATTCATTCGATGTCTCTTCATATATGTGAACATGTACCATGGGGTCAAAGTCACCAGAGTACACCAAGATATCCAAGTTCTTGTTACTCCTAAATTTGGTGTAAATGGCCAAATTTACCTTTGGATAGGTTGGTAAGTTAGACCTTTACACTTCCCACCAATGCATTGTAGTGATCCTCAAGGTGTAGATAAGTGCACCCATTTTGTTTGTCTCTTTGGGGACACATGCTTCAAGGTCATGGACATACCTTTCCACTAGGTTTCTCCCTTCAAATTTTAGGAGTGATAAAATCTTTCCTTTACTTAGGTGGAGTAACCTCTTTTCTTTCTTCTCTTGACATGGGACCCATTATTTTAGGATATGATCAATCTAAAACCACCCAATATTCGTAGGCTTTAGTGCCTTTACATGCACCAAGAGGCATATATAACTAGTGGTCTCATACACCTCTTCAACCCATAAATTTCAAGTGATGTTGGTGGTTTCAAGGCTGATTTCCCATCCTCCTAGGAAATTACTCCTTGATTAAAATAGTGGATATTCTTGACACCTTACACCATGATGTTATAAATATGGTTGATCTCATCCTCTAGATTAATGATCTACACATAGGGGGTCTTTGGTCACTTGAAAGGGGGATTACTACCCTTCCCTTTCCATTATCTAAGGTCATGTATCACTTATTAAAGCACATATCTAAATTGTTAGCATAACACCAAGGCCTTTCTATAAGTGCTAGGTAGTTATCCTACTCTACCAACTTGATAACCTCAAGTAAACATAGAATTCAGTGCCCATAATATCTATAATTATGCCTTACATAATTATAATTAGCTACACTTAGTTCTTGTTGTCTATGAAAAGTGCATGAGGATAAGGTCTAAAGGATGGCTTAACCATATTCTCCCATGTATTCTTCATCAATATGTTGACCTCTATGCTAGTGTTAATTATCACCTCCTAGATAGACCATCCATCGATACTAGTAGTTCTTGGTCATACTCTACATTTTAAGTATTCCTTAACGTGCCTACTCCATATGTGGTGCAACAACTTCAATTGCATGGGGCTCAACAACTTTACTTGGATTATTCTCTACATACTCTAAGAGAAAAAATTTTAGTAGTGGAAGCATCCCATCTATTTTTAGGAGGCACAAGATCTCTATCATCTCTTTTACTTCAGCCTCCTAGATATCTTGCTTTTTGTGCAAGGTGGTAGCCTACACTTCTATATCTCTAGCCAACTATATTTCTCCCTCCAAATTTTGTATTATGTAAGTGGATTATTGTAGGACATTTTTTTTATGTGCTAGGTTAAGTTAGGTTGTAGATTTTGGATCAAGATGAATGATTCACTCGATGTAGATTAGTTTACCATATTATAGGCATAGCTCTTGTGTTGGCATAGTTGGTGGCTAAGTGGTGAACCCACTCTATGTGGTTTCCTATACCTTAATCAGCTCTATGTGTGTTAGTTATGACTTTAGAGCCCAGTTTGTATATTTAGGCTCATACCTTATCATCCTTTCACCCCTGTCAATTCTCATTTTTCCTTGGGTTAGGTTTTTGTACAATTTAGGGAACTCTTCAACTATATATGGTCCTCAACAATACTTATACATTAGAAGTGTTGGGTAGTCATAGTAATAGTGCTCAATCAAATCATACTTTTAGCATGATCATGGTGGGAGTCTTCCTCCACTACATCCTCCACCTTACCTTTTAGAACCTCTCTTGCTCCCATAGCTAGAATTTTATTGGCCATAACCCTCACTTACCTAGTTTTTCTACCCTCTGATGGTTTTAGTTTCCTATCACGTACCTATCTTCATGTTCTATCACATTTCATTAATTACTTGATAATTATCTATGCTATGATTATAGGCATCACACAACTTATAATAGATGGATGTGTTAGCTTAATTGGTGCATTGTAACAAGGGAGAGTTATGAACATCATACACTTTGTGACAAACTTCATAGATAAGAATCAGTATAGGCACATTCTACTAAGGGTAATTATTTTTAATATGCCCCTCTGTCTCACACTTGGTACACCATAACCTACTCCAATCATCTTGATACAATCTTTCCATCAGCTTCTATAGTTGGGAGACCATAGATGCAATATGTGCCTCCATAAATGTGATAATGCTTGTATTAGTGCTCCTAACCACCTCAACTCTGATCATAAATTTAAGCACTTCCTAAGGGTTTGTGATTGTTTTCATGGATAACACCCTTTTTAAATACACTAACATCCCTCCAATGAACCATTGCACATGCTAGGAGGGGTGGATGTCATAATGGAGCTTGGAAAGGAGTGTCATGAATCTAGCATCATACGAGCACATCCTCTCTAATAATCCATAGTTGATCTCCTTGAGTGAATCAATGTTCTACTACTCAAACTTAGGTATATCAAACTCCTTAATTAGGGCTCCCTGTAAGATGTCATAATCAATAATATCCTAGTTAGGATCAAAATTCTTATACTAATTATAGGTGTGATTAAGCAAGGTTGTCACAAACTATGTTTATTTGTACTCAAATTGAGTTAATCTATAAGTGTGCCATTATAACTCATAATTAAGAACATACTCTATGGCCTTTTCCATGCCTTAGTACTCTAGGAAGTGTATGGACATCTCTTAATAAATATATGGTTGGGGAGTAGCTAGTGCCTGAGGTGCTTGTCATCCTAGTGTGTGGCCTGGTATTGGTCTTCCAAGGTCTCTAACCACTTGGAAAAGTGTTGGTCTAGTTGTTACTGCTAGCGCTATAAAATATGATGGCACTATAATATCAATTAGTGGTGTAGGTCCACTTCTTATAGGGTGTTACCTAGGCTACATAATTGACATTGGTTAAATTGGGGTGCTTACATTTAGGTTCTATCTAGTCAGGTTAGTGCTTCATGATCTAGAGGTATCTTCACTTACCTCTTAATATGGTATGGCTTTTTCAATCATGAAATTCTATTCCAAATTTACAAAGTGATGAAAGTCTATGTTGACAATAAGGTTAGTTGTTAATATTCTATTTTCCTTTAGGGAATATAGAGGGTGATATCATGCCACAAGTTCAAAGGGGGTAAGTGCATCTGATACATATCCAATGGTCAAGTTTTGAAGGGACCCTAAACATTCACCCATCAATTATGGATCTTGTTCCAAGGCATTGAGGGGTCGTTTCTTTAGGCATGGCTTCCATTCAAATCTATCCTTCCTTATGCCCTTCCCACTCTCTATGGATCCTCTCAACACTTCATGTTCCATATCTTGTATTAGCCCATACTTATTATTATTATAACCCTATTGCCTAAGCTCGCAATCATCAATCTACTTATCTTCTTCCATTTCACTTCACCTACACATCCCCTTCTACCCTATTTCACTACTCATGCACAAGAGGACATTATCCTTCCATCCTCACTATTTTAAATCCATAATCTACCATCATATTCTTGAGTTTGGTGTTGATTTATTTCATAAATACACCTCTGGGATTGTGAAATAACTAATATTCTATTTCTTTAAGGTAGGAGTACATTGATAACATGAAATCAAGTACATAGATGTTTAGTTTCCCTTACCACCATTTATTTACAGCTCTAGTCCAAGTGGCTTCTAAGTTCTCAAGCCTCTTTAGGTGCTCTTTCATCCACTCATGGCACTATCCATATCTATATTTTCTATAGGTTGCATAATCATCTAACAAAATGTAAACTTGCTTCAGTAGTTCACAAAAGAAAACCTTGTACAATGCATCATACAAGTAGTTTTTGATGAACTTCCTTAGGTTTTGCCTTCTACAAGTTAAATGTCTTAGTGCAAGCAATCTTCCACTAGTTCTAGCCAGTGCTTGATTTTATTGAGGGAGAGTCAAAGCATTGTCTTGGTGCATAATTTCAGAAACAAAATTCAACATATCCTGACCACAAAACCAAAATATTGTAGAAAAGTTAGTCTTATCAATCATGGGACTATTCACATGCCTACATAGATTTTTAGGTTAGATTAGGCTTGTTCTACATGGGCACATGCCATGCAAATTCCTATGGCACTCAAAATATATCTCTTAGCTATGCTAACATCAATATACATAAGGCAAAAGCCTTATGTTCTCACCTAAAGCATAGCAAAGAAGGGATTTGGGTCTATGTTGGGATAGTTGTGCTATGGTGCAACTCTATTATGAAAGGGATTTGGTTAAAGTAATGATGGTTATACATTAATGGGTGAAATCCTTGGATATCATGGTTTAATGGTATTTAAGTGTTTAAGGGCTGACTAGGTATTAGGTTAAGGGGACTTAGGCATGGTCTTTTGCTTAGGCACAAGATTCATTCAGGGTGAAGGATCTTAACCATGCTTAATTCATTTCATATCATGAGTGTGGGGTTCTTTACTAGCTAATGTTTTTCCATGAATGAGTTAGGTTAAAATATCATAAGGACTCAATCACAAATTTAACATAATAAAACATGAAATTAATAAACATTCAAGGAGTTGAAGCATTAGTTCATTAGCTACTTGCATAGATCATTCTTCATTAATATGTTAAAAAATACATGCATAGTCCATATAAACTGAGCATAAGCTTGACTCAAGATATTACAGGCCTAGAGGTTCATAGGCAAGCTTGGGTGATACAAAAGGGAGATTTATAAACATCCTAAACTACTTATATCTTATAATTAAAACTATCCAAAATTAATTTTCTAGAGTTTTACTACTCTAGTTTGACTCCCTTCTTTAGATGAACTTAAATTCCTTTTAAATGCCACATATAATCTTAGATTCATGGGGAATGGAGCATACTAACTAATGATCTAGTCTTATATATACACATCCCATCACCTCTACTATGCTTTATTTTTAATGTGTAGTCATTGTCCCATACACCCACTTCCTAATGTTGCTTAATTCAAAAGGAGCCACTTGTCTTTAATGGCCAGTCACTATCCCATGCACTTGAATATTAATTATAATTGGAGTTGTTATCTACCAACCAGTTGGCACCAATAAAAGACAAAACAATAACCACCCACTAAGGTTGCCTTGTGCCTAAGTGTATGTCAATTTGGCATGGATCCATTACTTAACACAAAATGGGGCCCAACAATGTAGATATGGGTTATATGCATGGGATGTGACCTTATAATTAATATTTAATCTTATCACATTTTTTATAATAATACATTTCAACCATGAAGTGATTTCAACTAGATAATTTCTCTATTCTAATGTGATTGATCTTCTTTATGGCACCTATAGGTGCTCATTCATGGTGTATGGTTGTGTTAGAAGTTTCCATTAACTATCATAGTTTGTTTTATGACATTTAAATATTTTTTTAATAATTGAGCATGTTATAATATTATGTCCAACACCTTTTATATTCTCCATCACATCTCCATGAACATAATTCAGATCTCAAAACACCTCATGTAGTTGACTATGTATGATAGTCATGTAAGAAATTGACTGTGTGACATATTGTAAATGCAACCTTCATTATGATATTTTATGAGACTATTATTTAAATTATATGGGATAAATAATACATTTGGTACATGAAACACATGACCTAAAAATCATATTAAACCACTACAAATAAATAAACCTTCTATAAGTGTTGAAATTTGATTGCTAGTCCATTAGTGAAATCAACCTACAATTTGAAATATTTGGATCATGAAAACAAATATAAAAATATGAACCAAGATGGAAAAAATTAAAGGAGTAATTATAGATCCTAAAAAATAAATTAAAATAATTATTTTGTATCAACCTATTCATACAAGAGGAAAACCTATAAGGTGTGGGGATTAGCTAGAAAAACAAGATAATTAAATTCTAAAGGATGGTTCATAAAAAATAGGAAGCCAATACTTGAAATAATACCATAAAATTGTATCAATTTTTTTTTATATCCACCACCAAGTTCATTTGAACTAGAATTCCTTGTACTATTCATACCATCCAAAGATATGTTGACTAGTTTTGTTTTCCTAGTAGAGTGATGGAGAGATAAAATGGTTTTAGACCATTTTTGGCACTTATAAATTAGATAAAATGTGTAAATTGAGTCAAGGAAGTTTAAGGGTCACTTCATATGATTTTCCCACATGTCATTCTTCCCCATAGGTTGTACAACCTTTAAATTTCCTTATTTTTCACTTGTTTTCTTGATTTTCACTTAGTAACCTACAATTTTTAGTTAGTATTGACATTAATAACAATTAATATGATATATTTGGAATTTTAAATAAGTTTATAACATATGGAAACATATAAAAACCATACCACCCTCATTTATTACCCATATATGACCCCTAAGTGACATAAAATGACACAAGGACTAAATGTGACTGTGACCAAGGATAAAAACACATTAAATCATCTCAAATGAACCATGAGACACCCATGAAATTATAATATACCCTAATATCAAGTTTTTGACTATATGGGGTTTACCTATGTTGACTTGGGGTCAGAATAGTGAATAGTAAGTAGACTAAAATAATCTTCAAATCCAAGTAATTCTCTACTACAAGACCTTTGGAGTTAATACACACTTATATTTGTGGGCTTATAAGAATCCAAAGCATTCTATAAAATATCTACTTCATGCTACTCATACATGAATACATTATAATGACTTGAAGAAAAGTCAAAATCTCTTCATAAGTTTAAGGCATTCAAGGTTCTAATTGAGAATGAGAAGAATGAGAAAATCAAGTGATTAAGATCTAATAGAGGAGAAGAGTTTTGGTATAATGAGATTGATGACTTATGTGAGGTCCATGGGATAAGGAGATAGTTATTAATAGTTAGGACACCTCAACAAAATGAACTAGTGGAAAGAAAAAATATGATAGTTCAAGAGATGGAAAGAACTATGCTAAATGAGTCTAGATTTTTTGATGGATACCGAAGAGAGGAATTAAACACTATAGTCTACATTTTGAATAGAATATAGATAAGGACTAATGACAATAATAATCCTTACGAATTATGGAAAGACAAACCTAATAATGTGGAACACTTTATCGTATCTGGGAGTAAATGTTAAATAAAAAGAGACGAGGAAGACTTAGGTAAGCTTGATTATAGGTCTGATGAAGGTATATTCTTAGGATACTCATCGATGTTCTTAGCTAATAGATTTTATAACAAGAGGTTGTAAAAGATAGTATAAATCACCAATGTGAAGATTGATGAGACAACTAATCACAATCATAGTTAAAGGGCATATCAACTAATTTGGGCTTCAATAATGAAGGGGAAAAAATAAAGGTTGATGAGGAATAATAAGAAGTTGACGAAAGACAAGACTCAAAATGTCCCTCAAGATAGATTCAATGAGATCATCCTAAATCACAAATCATTGGTAACAAAGATGCAAGCATGAAAATAAGGAGAAGACTGGTAAGTAACCTAAACCAAGAGAATGTTTATCTATTATCTAATATTGAACCTAAGAATATTGTAGAATCAATCAAAGACAAGTTTTAGATAGGTGTTATGAATGAGGAGTTAGACCAAATAGAGAAGAATTAGACTTGGAAACTAGTTCCTAGGCCTAAAGATAAGAATGTCATTAGCAAAAAATGGTTGTTTAGAAACAAGTTAAATGAATATGGAGAAGTCACTAGTAACAAAGCTATATTGGTATGCAAGGGATATGCATAAGTTGAAGGGATGGACTTTAAGGAGACCTTTGAACTAGTATCAATATTGGAGGTCATCAAGTTGTTTATAACATATTTAGGATTCAAAGGGTTCAAGGTGTACTAGATAGATGTCAAATCTACCTTTTTGAATGTAAATTTGGAAGAAGAGCTAAACATAGATAAATTTAAGGGTTTCTCAGTATTAGGTAATAAATACTATGTTTGTTATGGTCTAAAGAAAGCTCCTAGAGCTTGGTATGCCAGATTGGACAAGTATCTTTTGGATCAAGGAGTCAAAATAAGAGTTATAGATAGTAATATGTACATAAATACATAATATGACCATCAACTAATTATAGTTATCTATGTGGATGACATCATATTTGGTGGAAATAATGAGAACATGAACCAAGCCTTTGTTGAGGTGATGAAAAAGGAATTTGAGATGTCCATGATAGGATAACTATCATTCTTTCTTGGGTTACAAAACTCAATTTAAAAAAGGTATATTCATTTCACAACTCAAGTACATAAGAAAGATGTTGAATAAGTTTGATATGGAATATATTAAGGAAGTTAGTGCACTTATGATCATAGGATGTAATATGTGTAAGGTAGATGAGTATCTAAAGGTCAATTAGACATCATATAGGTCAATTATTGTAATTTTACTATACACCATTAATTCTAAACCTAAATCATGAAAGTGGTAGGTCTTGTGGGAAGGCTACCAGTAGATACAAATAAAAATCATCTGTAATTAGTCAAAAGGATACTTAGGTATCTGAATGGGACTATGGAGTTTGGGTTATGTTATCTAAGGATTAAGGAGTTCAATTTGATAGCCTATATAGATGTAGATTAGGTAGGGAGTCTATATTTTAGGAAGATTACTAGTGGAGGATATTTTTTCTTAAGTGAGTTCTTAATTTCATGGATAAGCAAGAAGTAACCATCTATGGCATTATCTACTTGTGAGGCTAAACACATTACATTAGATTCATGTTTCACCTAGGTCTTATAGATGAGATAGACATTAAGAGACTAGAATGTGGAGTATGATGGTCATAACCCTATCTATTGTGACAATACAAGTGATATAAGTGTCTCAAAAAACCCTATTATGAACTAAACAACTAATCACATTCCCATCAGGTATCATTTCCTAAGAGATAAGGAAAGTGAATAAAGTATTAGACTTGAATATGATTCTATAAATTATCATATTATAAACATTATAACCAAACCACTTCTAAATAAAACTTTTGAAAATTTAAGATAAGAATTAGGTGTAATTTTTCCCCTAGCATTCATTAAGGAAGATAAGTGCATAGGGGGAACTAATCAGGTGGTTCATTAGTTCTAAAAGTATGTGAGTAGTGTTAATAATGTATGAATGGATATAAGGGGAGATTTTTAGATATGTGTTATTGAGTTTTATTTCTAAGTATCATATGGTAGTGTGTGGAAGACCCTTTGTCATTAATGTCAAAAGGGGGAGAATGACTAGATGGGAAAAGTATCATTTTTAAGTGATTTCATTTTTGTAGTGTGTTTTTCATCAATGTGTTTTCCATAAATGATAAAGGGGGAGTTTTCTGGCATGTTAACGTCATTGATGTTAAAATGATGCATCATGTAAAGTCATAATGGTAATTGATGTCAAATGTCTATTTGGTCAAGTTCTTAAGCATGATAGTGGTATAAAAAGAGTGTGTTCTTAGTTCAAAGGTGCTTAGTGATCAAGATTAATGTTGTCATGATTTTTGTGAGAATGAAAGGTATAGATCATGTAATTTTTAGTTATGTGAAGGAATCATAGTTAAATTAATTAAAAAAGGTATGTGATGTGGCAATGAGCATTGAGAAAGATAACAAGTCATATGAAGTTTGGTCATGTGGTTTTAGGTCTGTATGAGGCTATAAGAGATTGTTATCATAAAAAAGAGAATGGTGTAGTGATATTAGTTTGTTATAATGTCTTATGATTTATTTATTTTTTATGTTGAGGTCATGACATGGAAGGGACAATTCAAGGTGTCAAGTGTAGTAGAAGCTTGAGCTTAGTCATATAATGGTGAAGGTATGAGCTAGTGGCATGATGAGGTGAGTGATCTCAATCATGTGAGATGTTTGAAAGGATTTTTTAGTATTATAATAAGGTTTATAAGCATTAATTATAGTCTCAAGGTGAGCCTATAGGGGTAGGACCTTCATAACAAGTCTACACCTAGACCACTTATATACCCTACTTGGCCTAATGAGGCATGAAGATTAATTTTCATGAAAATTTTGCATATGATCATATACATAGGTATTATATGTTATTTTAATAATTTTAACAAATTTTTATGCCATGGTTTGAATGAAATTATAAGAAACACTATTTTAGGCCTTCTTGAGTTCATAGAATAAGGTCTCAAGACTTGAGAGGCACTTTCAGATGTTCATTTCCATGTGTAACCTATGCATGGTAACCTTATATATAAATTATATATGGGTAATTTTATTATATAATATATCTAATAATTGGTTTTGGATTTAAGGGGAAGGCCTTTATGAACAGTTGATAACACTAAAACTTGTGTTAAACCTTCCTAAAACCCTAATAAGGACCCAATGTGTAATATATTATTAAAAAACAACCCATAATGGTCTAAAATTCCTATAAAAAATATTATATAATGTATTAAACTCTCCAAAGTACCTTTATATGGTGGTGGTTAGTCAAATGAGAGAGAAAATGCATAGATACAAGTTTATTTGTGAAGAATTTGATGTACTATTCAAAATTTGCATTGGTAAAGAAAATAAAATGGATTATATAAGGATATATATAATTATAATACATTACCATGAAGGTTTATAGATAGGTTTAACCCTTAAAATATGATAAACTAGTCTTCCAAGTTAGCCAGTCGTTAACAAGCCTAATGGTGTAAGCAATGTAAAACCCAGACAATAGTGAGAAGATAAATTAGATTGTGTTTACATGATAGAATGATGAAACCAAGTTCATGGAGATGCATTTTAAATAATTTTAAGTCATTTCTGTGATTTTAATAAGTTTTGGAGGTCACTAAATATGGTGAAAAGTTGTTCACAAAATGATGTGTATGGTTTAGATAAGACTGTATGATATAAGGTCATGAGATTGGTTTGATAAACCAATATTTTATTGTTAAACCATATGAGTTTTGTGTTTTGGGATGTTATTAAGATTTAATATAATATATTTAATTAATTAGTATTCTTTGATAGTGTCTACATAGGTTTTGGAGGTCTAAGTCACCATGACTATGTTTTGAAGTATTCTAGTAGTTCTGAGTGAGTGCTTTAATTTATTTCTTATAAAGCCTTACTTTTTGAATGAAAGTGTATAATGAATTTGTAAATTATCCTAAGGTTATTTATAATTAATACATGTACTTGGTTGATAATATTTTAGTGACTTTAGTGTGTTTTAGCTTCAATATTGATAGGGAATTTTTTTGGTGTACATAGGCCTAATAGACTGGTATTATTGAGGGGTTCCATGAATGAATTGGACCTAAAATGTGTTATTGAGAGTAGAGTATGTTTGGTAAGGTATTTTTGGATGTTTTATTAAAGGATTTTTTTGTGTATAGAGGCGTAATTATTTCTAAGGAATCAAAGGGTAGCGTGTTGATAAGAAGGCCTAATACAATTAGGTCTCTATGAGACCTAAAAGTGAAATGAGGTATAATAGAGTTATGATAGAAAAAAATGGACTCAATATTCTTTTAAATAATTTTTATTATATTTCCTAAGACCATTATATGTCCCACCTAAGAGGTTAAAGGTATGTGGCTGACCAAGTGGTATATGTACAAGAGATGAGTATATATAAAAGGCATTTTAAGCTTATTTGAAAAAGCTAAGTGTAAGTGAATGAATTGATAAATAAAGAAGGATGAGGAAATTGGGTAACATGTTTTACACCCTAAGGAGAGAGTATATATTAATTTCATGATGATCATATAGGTTTTTTGAAGCTGAAGATCAATTTTATATGGCCTATCTAGTATTGATAAGGGCTAGTTGAGCGAAGAAGCCTAGATGCAGTCTTGAGAAAAATCAAGTAGAGCAAAGTTAAAGTAGTGATCATTTATTATTGAGAGGCTACCATATTTTCATCAAATAGGTGTTCCTAATATATTAAATTGGATATATTATATAGATAACTAAGTGGAAGAGTAGAATAAATTAGTGTTATTGATTGAGTTGGTGTTTGGTCAAAGAGGGACTTGAATTTTCCTTATAGTTTGAATCTTGTAGAATTGGTATTAATTGAGTTGGCTCTTTTTCAAGAGGGATTTTTATATTCCTTGTGGTTTGGTGATGTCCTAAGTTTCCTTTGATTGATTTAGTTCTTAGTCATAGGGTTTTTAGCCTCCTAGTGAGTAGGTGCTTCATAAATCTAGGATTGGTGCTCCATGTTGGGTTGGTGCTCAACTAAATTTGATACATAGTCTTATAGGAAAAATTTTCCAAGATTTTTTTTAGTCGGATTCATTCCCAATGATTCATGGTCATTTGATTATTTCTTAATGAATTACTAGATCACCATAGTTGCTTTCATAGTTTATAAATGAAAGGATATAATTGATTGAATGATTTTGAGTACTTACTCAGCCTCCCCGTCTCAGTCATTGTGCTTACAACACTTCCCTTCCTATAAGGGTCCTCACAACATTTATATAGGTAGACTCATACCTTATTATAGGATTTTACTCAACCACTTACATATAATGACTTTGATTATATTTACACCTTCAAAGCTCTCACCTTCATAGGGTTTCTATGTTGAACTCTTATCCTCTCATTATTTAACTCATGGGTGTGGATTTTTAGTCAATGAATTTTGAACATAGTACATGCCCTATAACCATTATAGAAACTAAAAACAAGCATGTCATAATATTCAAACTAAAAATGTTGGTGGGAGATCTAGTCTAGGAGTCTAGATTACCTTTAACTAGTTCTCACATCAACATATCACATAAGGGAGAAAAACCCCTACCAGCTCACCCAAGGTATGAAATAACATAGGATATGGGTTGGATTACATTAGTTACAAACAAAGGGAGAGTAGGGTTCAAAAGGAATGGATGGGGTAGATTACCATTTATATTAGGGATCACATAAAAATACCATCAAATGTCATACAATAGATAAACATAAAATGTATTACTCTTATTATTATCAATATCTACAATATAATAGGGTAGAAAATTACATTAATAACACTAAGTGATTTAAAAACTAGAGATCACTCATATCTCTTACCTCTCTCTATATTATTTTAATGTTAGTGTTCAACCCTATTTCACTCAGCTAAGGCTCATTGGACCTTTATCTCTATTGTATACTACTCTCTCTTCCACTTTTCCTCTCTTCCCACTCTACCAAACCTTGAGCCTTTGTTACCTAGACCTACCTATCCAAACCTATCCCAAGGCCAACTATCATGTAGTCTATTTTCATACCAAAATAAATTTTTGTTAGGATATATAGTAATCTAATACACCTATCACTTCCCCCTACAATCTCCCCTATAGTTTTTGGGTATACATGTCTACTTTCGCCTAGGTCCTACCACTTTATCATGTAACATGCATTATCATAGTTATTAATAGCTAACATTTACTTTGTCATCAATTCCATTTAATTCATGTATGTTGGTTATGTGGTTTATATTACATGTGCTTATTGTATAGTGGTTTTGAGCTCCACTTGAAGCTCACAAACATGTAATTATATGTTACTTATCTAATTATTTGGGTTCAACACTGATGTGTCTAGGATGGTTATTGGTCAACTTATGTAAGAGTGTGTTTGAGGAATACACATATGATTGGATCTTAGATTTGTTTTTTAAGGATAACCTATGTAAATAAGGATTCATCAAAAGGAGTCCATTGTGATATGGGAAGGGAATGAGATGGAGGTGGAATTATCAAGGGTGAAGTAGATGTAGGAATGGAATTTTGTGTGTATGGTGGAGTGAATTGTGTAGATATTGTCACTTTTTTATTACACATTTTCTTTGGGTCCCATAACTAGTGGGGTGAGGCATTGATTCATCTACTCTCTATAATTGAGGATTTTCTCCCTAGTTTATGGATTTGCAAGTGGTTCCTCATTTTATACCATTTATGTTATGAAGGTTTTTTTCCACCCTTCACATTAGAATGAGGTATTATATCTTATTATGTATGTGTAATCCTTAATAATGGTTTAAACAAGATGATCTTACCATCACCTTCATCTTTATCACTCTCCATATTTATTGGTCCCCATACCTCCTTTTTCTTTAATTTTGTTTCAAGTAGTTTCTCTTATATTATTTTAGGGTCCTCTATGACAATACCCACTTTTATTTGGTAATGTAATATTAACACTCTATTGTTGAGAATAAGGATTGAATCATATGCTCACACTAATTTTTTCTATGTTAATTTCCATTTTTATGGACTTTGGCATGGTGAAATATCAACCAATATAACATGCAAGACCATATTGTGAACTTGCACAAAGTGCACAAACTTACTAAAGAACCATTATTTCTCCACTCAGTCATCATATGAGACATTACCCATATATTCAATAAAAAAATTGTGTATTCCCTTCTATTCAATTCCAAGTTTATAAAATTTAACCTCTACTACAATTATATGCACTCGAAGATAAATTTTCCATGTTGTTGATCTCATTTTCTTCTTTAGTGTAAGTTGGATTTGATGTGCATGTTATATTTCAACTTTTTTTATCCAAAAATATGTGTTTATGTTAGTATGGTTTTTAGTGAGTCCTATGGTTAGACTACTCATAAAAACTATACATTTTTTTCTACCATACTTTTTTAGTGGATGACTTATGTTTGGGCCTAGACCATGTTGATGAAAAATTATAGTCAAAACACATAATTTCATTAAATATAGACATATGTCTATGAATCTATCCTTATAATATTTTCATTTATGGCTTTATAATTATTGAAATTAGGTTTATATATTATTTTATTATTTATTTTTAACTAGTATAATATTGTATTCCAATATTTCTATTATTGGTTTTAATTATTGTGATATTGGATTCCAGTGATTAAATTATTTTATTTAAAGAAATGTAAAATCATATTCCAATTATATCCTAATTAGTTTTGATCACATAATGCCCCATATTTTTCATAGTACCACATAATATTTGTCATATAACTATATAATAATGTCCAAATTTTACCTTATATTATCCAATCACATCATCACATGTAAGATTAAAAACTATTAGTGTAGTGATGTAAAATATGATTACACCATTTACACATATTCAACAACACTTTTATTAACCATAAAATCATCCCAGTGTACCCTTTTAAAATGATATCACATATTAGGTGTTCTCTTTTAGACTTATTGAAATTATTGTATGTGTTTTATTAATTTTTAAATATAATATACTTATATTTATTCTTTTTGGGGAATTCATACATCTGAATGAAAGTTAAATAAAATATAAAGGTTCAATAGATCCATGAACATTGAATAAAGTCACTTAATGTTTTTATAAATCTATGAACTGTAGAGTTAAAAAACTCTACATTTTTCATTTTTTGAGTTTCAGTTATGCACTCCAAAATTTTGTCCCTGCGCGTTTTGGTTTGAGACAATGAAGTTTTTTGACTCAGAATGTGGGCTCAAGTTTATTTTCACCTAAATTTTGTCTAAGTGTCAAAGTCACATGGAAGCTACCAAGTGTCATCTACCAAGATACATTTTGTTATTTCTCTAAGTTGGTCAGAATGTGCCACATGTCTAGTAATAATTCAGTGGAGCATGACAAGTGTCAACATCCACATTTCATATTGGCATCCATGTTTAAAATTTATTTTAATTTTTGAAAGCTTCTTTCAATAAGTTTTTCTCAGGGTCAAGTGAAAGGCGCCAGGTGGCAAATACGAAAGTTTTCAATTGGTTTTTCTAAAAGCAATGGAAGATGCCATGTATCCCTAGCTGAAAAAAGTGGAATTCACCATGTGTCAACATCCAAAATATCTTCATTTTGTTTCATCGATAAGTAAATACTATGGTGGGTCCCAGGTTTTGTTTTTGAGGTAAGTAAAAGCTACCAAGTGTCACCGTCTGTATAAATATGAAATGAGGCCTGAATGTTTCTATAGTATAGATAGAGCGATGTGGAGACTAACACATGTCACCTTCTGCAAGATTCTCAAAAGGTAGCTAAAAGTAGAGGAGACCACCACATGTCTCTTGTTAAAGATGCATGGAAAGTGCCACATATCCTTGTTCCTTTTTTGAAGTTGCTTAGGTGAGAAGTGTTGTGGGTACCATTCTCTATAAGTTGTTAAAGTTTTGAAGAAGCAGACTGTGATAGATGTCAAAGATGGAACACTCCTGAGTAAAGACATAGTAAAGAGTATAGGTTACGTAGAAAGTGCCGTTTGTCTTTGGTAAATGCTATGGAACAAGCCAAGTGTCATTTTTTTGTGCCTCCTAAATAATAAGAAGGTTTTCAAGTAGAGTAAGCTAAGCGGCCAAGTGTCCTCACCCATTTCACAATGGGAAGCATCATGTATATCTATTTCAGCCAATGAACTTATAGGGAGCTGAAATGTTTTAGATCCAAGAAATATCCTATGTTAGACACTTCCAGTTCAGTTAGAATTTAGTTAGGCCATTGGATTGGGAATGTCCAGGCAATCTAGAGCTAGTCTGATGCTATAAATAGGGTTGTAGAGATCACCAGATCATGATAAGAAGATAGAGAGAATTTTCTATGAGAGATTGTTATCAAGAGCTTTTAGACATTTTTAGCTATGACTAGGGATATCATTTGCCTTTGTTCTATTTTTCTTGAGTTAGAAATTTTATATAAATGTGCATGTTTTTGTGCCTTTTATGTGACTGGAGAATTAATAAGAAGATTGATTTTTGTGCCTTTGTTGATATTTTTTTGTGTCACTCCAAAAGTAGTCTAAGTTATGAGCCTATGTTTCTATTGTTTTCATCTTTTACATTAATCATGCCTTGTTTGCTCTTTAATGTAATTGAATCTTGCATATAGCTTCATTGTGCTTAGAATTAAGGGTTGAATTAAATTCAGGCACATTTCCATAGTTAAATTTTCTTTTGTTGTACTTGTGTTTTTATTTGATTCATATTCCTTTCCTCATTATACACTTGATATAAAGAAGAGCCAGCTTCTTTAAAATCTGGAGGTCATTTCAGCTTGCAAGTCCCACATTCCTAAAACTTCCCATTGTTGGTTTTAGAAATAAAGCAATTTTAATCATCAACAATTTTTGGCATGCCCAGTGGGACTCCATCTTGAAGTTTCTTTCAATACCGTATGAACCAGAGAGCTACAAGGAGTCAGAGTTGTGGACTAGTAACAAGATCTCAATCTACTGTAAATCTAGGTATTTTTTTTCCACCATTGGTAACTAGTCCAAGATGAAGAGTCAATTAGTTTATACCAATACCAAGAGTAAATATGGGAGCTCCTATACCCCCAAAGAATTATGCAAATTGGAACAATGGCGGTCCTTTGATCCTCCCCATACCACCAGCCACTTGGGATCCTATTCCAGTAAATGCCTTGAAAGCTCTATCCAAATTTAGTGGGAAATATTTTGAAACACCTGAAGAACATCTATAGGATGTGTCTGATGTTTGTGTTATACATGTGATCACACAACAAAATGTGGCTATAAGATTGTTAGAAGCTTCTTTTAAAGGAAAAGCTCTGGAATGGTATCGATCCTTGACTCTAAATACAATATTTACATGGGATTAACTTGGAGATATTTTATTTGAAAGATTTGAAGAAAAGGGTGATAAGTCTTCTTTGTTTAAAAAATTTATTACTATTAAAAGGGCACCACAAGAAGCAATGAATAACTTCAATTCAAGATTTCAAAAAACTTGGGAAAGAATCCCTGCTATAGCAAGACCATTACCAAGTATGGCTATAGTATTTTATCTTAAAGCTTTAAATTCAAATATATCAGTAATGATTTAGTCACTTGGAGGACAAACTCTGCCAGAGGCTTATGACTATGCAATCAAAGCTAAAAATAATTTAATAGATGCTGGAAAGTTAACCCCAAGGCCTCCCATGCCCATGTTTCCAAAAATTAAATTAACTTTGCCTCAAGAAGCCACTAATCCTATAGTCTCACCTGTGTCTATGTACACATATCCTCAAAAAATTTCTAAATAACTTATCCCTGCCCAGTCATCTGAGATGGATGATATCAAGAACATCTTAAGGACATTTTCAAATGAGTTAATTAATATAAAAAGATAGTAGAATCCTTATCTTAAACCCCAATATCAAGGCTACCGAGGAAATATATTTCCCCCACATTCAAACTAGTATTAGGGTCATCAAATGCAAAATAACCCTCAACCAACAAACCAATTGGTTGCAGTCCCTACAACCTCACAGACTATTCCCCCTAATCTAAATAGAGAGATTGTTTAAGGGCAGAATAATTATGTAGATGGCACAAATGCCTAGTGTTTTCCTTTTAATAATGCTCATATGCTCAAAGATTGTCCCATGGGTAATCTACAACAAAAGGTATCAGAGCAAAGAAGAATGGATGGACAATTTGCAAGTACTTCTGACACACAAGCCTACTAGTCCCCTAGCATGCAAAATTCAGTTATGATGGCTCAGATGCAAGGGATGCCTTTACAACAAGAAGAAGAAATATCCCCAGAACATGCTTTGTTTTCATGGGTTGAATATGAAGAGTCAATATTCTTGAATGAAGCTTCTACTTCTAAGAAATCAGTGGTGTAATAAGACTACTATACTAGATCAAAGAGAAAGATGATGGAATAGCCTAAAGTCACAAATAATGAAGTTATCGGGCCTCGTCCATTTCAAAGTCATCAAAACATAACTGCTAGACAAGAAGTGCCTCAGCCAATATAGAACCAAGTAGTTCATGGACAAGTTCAAGAAAAAATAAGGTACTCTTACTTTCCAAGAACCCAAACAATAGGACTAGTGAATGTGGTAGATCAACTGAAGAGAACCCAAACACATGTGTTAATGTGGGACATATTAGCTATTCTTGAGAAAAATACATTGTTACAAGGAGCTCTGTAAGGTCAAGTAGTGCCTAAACATACTAGCACCAAAGAAAGACTTGCTGATAAAGAAAAGCTCAAAGATAGTTCATCTACAGACAATAGCCCTTGTGAACAATGCAACAGAGGTAAGTAAATCTAAACCAGAGCCCTTCTATTTGACTCTGATAGTGGGAAAGAAAATATTGCATAATGTGATGATAGATTTAGGGGCTAGTACTATAGTAATGCCTAAGCAAATAGATGATGCTTTAAAAATAAAGTATGAGCCACTTACTAGAGGAGTCATGTAGCTGGATGGAAAATCAGTGCAAACAATAGGGAGAATTAAACAACTCCCATGGCAATTATATACTTTCCCTAATATAATTGTCATTCAAGATGTAGTATTCATAAATATACCCCCTGTATTTGGCCTATGTTTATCTAGGGATTTCATAGTCAAAATAGGAGGATATATGTCACTTGATTGGTTTCACCTCATCCTAAAAACCAAATATGGTTCAAAGATGAAAATACTGTCTGAGCCATTATCTAAGGATCACATCACCAATGAACCAACCTCAAAATTAGAGGCAGCTCATGCTATGCTAAATAAGGAAGAAAAGGTCTTTGTTGAAGAGTTAGGTGACTGGATTAAACATGACCAAGAATAGGAAAATAACCATTTGTTAGCTATGATGCATAGTGATCCATATGTAAATTATGACTCTACTGGTTTGGGCACTTATGTCATTTTTGATGAAGACAATGAAATCCCAAATGTTTTAAGGGAAGAGACACCAACTGTTGATGCTTAAAATTGTGCTTGTTCTTAACACCAATAATGGGAAGTTTCAAGATGTGGGACTTGCGACTTGAAACAACCTCCTATTTTTTAAGAAGCTATTATCTTCTTTATATCAAGTGTATATTGGGAAAAGGGATAGGAATTTTAACAGAAACACAAATGCAATAAATAAAATCTAACTATGGTGATGCACCTGAATGTTATTTGACCTTAATCCTGAGCACAGTGAGACTATATGTAAGATTTAATTACATTTAAGAGAAAACAAGTGCATGATCAATGCAAAAGATGGAAATAATAGAAACAAATGCTCACAACATAGACTAATTTTGCAGTGATACAAAAAATATCAAAAAAGGCACAAGGTTCAATATTCTTATTTGAATTTTCTAGTCACATAAGAGGCACATAAACATGCACAATTATATAAACTTTCCAACTCAATAAAATGGAGCAAAGGCAAATGACATTCCTAATCACAGCTCTAGAAAGTCTAAAACTCTTTACAACATAGCCTAGACTACTTTTGCAATGACACAAAAGATATCAACAAAGGCATAGGATCCAATCTTCTCATTAATTCTCTAGTCACATAAGAGGCACAAAAACATGCATAGTTACATAAACATTCCAACTTAAGAAGATAGAACAAAGGCAAATGATATTCTTAGTCACAGCTCTAGAAAGTCTAAACTCTTGACAATAATTCTCTCAAAAAATTCTCTCTGGTATCTGACGATGATTTTTTTGGGTATCTTTGTACCCCTATTTATAGCCTTATCTTGCCTCCAAATTATCTATCTATTCCCAATCTAATGGCCCAACTGAAATCTAACCAAACTGGAAGTGTCTAACAGAAGATATTTCATAGATTCTAAAATGCTCTGTCTTCCGGTAGTCCATTAGCTAAAACAGATCGTAGGGCACTCCCTTCTTTTAAAAAAAAGAGGACACTTGGCCAATTCCTTAAAATCCTTCTTATTACTGGAGAATGACACTTGGCATGTTCTACAACACTTATTGAAGACATGCAGCACTTTCCACGTAACTTATACGCTCTTGTGTCTTTGCTTAGGAGTGTTCCACCTTTGACACTTGTTGCAATCCACTTATTCGATACTTTAACAACTTAAATAGAAAAATAACATAGAATTTCTTGCCCAAGAAACTTTTAAAAGACATGGAGATAAGTGGCGATTTCTACTTGCCTCAACAAAGGACATGTGGCAATCTCTGCTTTACTTAACTGGGGATATGTGGCAATCTCTACTGCTTTTAACTACCTTTTGAGAACCCTGTAGAAGGTGACACATGCTGGTCTCCACTTTAATCTATGTATATTATAGAAGTAATTAGGCCTCATTTCATATTTACATGGACAATGACACTTGGTTGCTTCTGCTTGCTTTAGAAACCAAACATGAGACCTACCACAGTCTTTGTTATATTGATGAAGCAAAATGAAGGTGATTTAGATCTTGACACGTGGTGGCTTCTGCTTGCTTTAGCTAGGACACATGGCATCTTCTGTCACTTTTAGAAAATCAAATTGAAACCTTCCATGATTGCCACTTGGCACTTTCTACCTAATCCTAATACTTAGCTTGTTGAAACCTTTTGCTGAAAAGATTTGAAATGCAGGTGCCAATATGAAACATGAATGTTGACACTTGTCATGTTCCGCTGAGTTGCTACGAGATACGTGGCATGTTCTATAGCCTTATTGAAATTATGAAAAGTTCCTCGGATGATGACACTTGGCAGCTTCCACCTGAGTTCAACACTTAAAATAAAAATGAATCAAAAGGAAATTAGAGCCTGTGCTCTGTTTCAAAACTTTGCCATCCAGATCAAAGTATGCAAGAACAAAATTTTGTAGTGCACAAATAGAAATTATAATGAAACATAGAGTAAGTTTTTACTCTATAATTATTGGTTACCCCAAGGACTTTTGAGCCTGCTCAAAAAGAAACCACAACTCCCGTTAGATCAAAATTTCAAAATTATAGCTTCGGCAATGTTGTTTGGTAGGTGGACCACTCATCGTCAAATAACCCCTATTTATTCTATAATTCATTGAAGGATAAATCAAGGTTAATAATATCCTTGTGTGAAAAATTCTACAAAATTTGAACTGTAGCCTTCAATTTGAATTCAAGCTAAGAAATAGGAACCAAGACAGCTTCTACTTTAGGGATTGATGAATCATCCCTTAGATCCTAAAAAACTATCTGATCAATTTGCTTGGCCAAAAACAAAGGTTCAATTTCATCTACCATCAGCATGGTGTTGTCATTAGGAAATGGAGAAGGAAGACCTAATTGCACTAGATCTTCAATATGCTATTTTATTTTACTAATTCCTTCTTTCATGACATCTAGGAGCTCTCTATAATTAATGGTTGTGGAATTACAATTGAGAACCTCATTCACTCGCTTAGCAGTGACCATTCTGTCATTGATTCCTGTTGCTGACAAAGTTGCATCCATTACATCATAAAGCTTTTGCAGCAATGTTTTAGAGTCCATTACTCTCCCAAAAATTGTAGCCAAAGTGTCTGCAACTAAATTCTTCACCTTTTTACACAATTTATATGCATTTAGTAGGAAGGTGAGAGAAGGCCTGAGCTGAATAATCTTCGAAGAGATTATCTTCCACATAGATTCATCTAGCTCCTTCACTAGAGTCAACACTCTGACATTCCTTGGCCTATTGGCCAACTCTAGTGTCAATTGTGCTACTCTCTATTACTCAGCTTGAAATTGGGCTTGTATAGCTACAGTATTATTCTGTTCACTTAGTAGCTTTTATTGCAATTGGGTAACCTATAACAGGTGTTCCTCACATTTTTCTTGCAATGCTACTTTTTTCTGCCTTAGGATTGTCACTGCATCCTTTACCTATGTGAACCCTACTTTTAAAGAATCATTTTGGGCTTGAACTGCCTAGTGAGTCTGAAGAGAAATAGTATCTTACAACTATTTATTTAGATTCTCTATTTCATTTTCTTTTCTATTGATCTCTGATGTCAAATTGTTGTAGTTTGCCTTTTCCTTGGCTAGATCAGTTTCCATCTTTTGTAGCCTCTTTGATGTCTTCAAGTAATCTTTAGCAACTGTAGAAGTGGATTTAGTTAGTATCTCAATTTTATCTTGTGGCATAAAGAGGGACATGTTGATGGCCACTTCATTCATCGTGTAGTCCTCTGACTGCATCTACTCAGTTGGATTTATTACATTTGGTGACAAATGAGTCACTATCAATTGCTACTGAATGGGGTCAAATTGTGACTACAGATGGGGAGTAGCCAAGGCTTTATTTTCCTTGATCTTCTTTTTCTCTCTTTTGGCTTCCCTTGCTTTCTTAGCATCATCCACTTGGGTTTGGAAGGTAGAAGGAGAGGCAATGTGCCCATCTGTAAAAGGATGTCCCTGTGGTAAACCATATTAAATAGCCAATTATTGGCTATGGGAAATCTAAGGGGGAAGTTTCTTGGGAATAGAGGGGGAGAAATAAGGTAATGTTAAAGCTTAAGGTGGCACAAATGGGGAAAAGTGAGAAATGGGAATGGCAGAAGTGGCAGGGGATGTCATATGGCTAGATGAAATCATCATGCCAAAAGGAGAAGAAATAGATTGAGAATGAGGAGGAATAATACTTACCTGAGGAGTAATTATAGTACTCTATAATTGGCGCTGTGGGGTGTCCGTCTCCTCTTTTGAATCAAAATGAAACTGCACCCTCTTTTGCTTCTTAGGTGTGTTTTCTTCTAGCTGCATTTATTTTCCTTTCAATGATGCTTGTGGAGAACTGGGAATATCTATAATTGATGCTGATGGGGAAGCTTGTGGTGGTGAAGGCACCACACTCTTTTTATTTTCCATGATGCTGAGAGATTGTGGCCAAATTGATATAGTTATTATAGCTGCAGTTTGCTCTGAGGCTTGTGATTCTTGGCTTGACCTACCCTAGCTTCCTACTCTACACTCGGTGTCAACAAATTACTTGTCTCTTGGCTAGATATAGGGGAGAGATGGCACTCATCCCATAGTTTTTCCCATCTCTCATCTGTGTCTATGTTCCTGAAAGAATGGGTTGTTTGACAAATTTCCTACCTATATTTCCAATAGGCCTCTATTTTCTCAACATCCCAATCTTTATTCTGTAGTGTCCTTCTTAAGCTAAAATTCATTCTAACTTTAGGATCATAATCCCTCTTTCTAACATAGAATGTTTCCTAGGGTCTATTTTGTGGAAGGGGCAAGTCTATTAACTCAACATAAAATCTAGGAGCATCTTCTCTAGGATTTTTCCTAGTTTCCCAAAAAGGGCAGCCTTCATGTGTTATTCTAATTGCAACCCTGTTAGTCCTTATCCAAGAAGCTATGAAACCATTTGGGTCATAAACCCATTTGTCTTCTATTAGAAGGAAACCCAAAAAGGCTAGCTTTTTGAGAAACACAACTTCAACATCTCTAGTTTCCAAAACCATGTTGGTTATCATCCATGGGAGGTCATACATTTTTATTTTCCTCTTCCCAAAGCCATATTCATTATTGAATATAGATACCTACCTGGTGACCTCTAAAAATTCTAACCTAAGATTCATAATATTAGGTAGCAACATTGGTTCCCCACAAAAACCATGGATTCTTATAATTGTATGGTGAGACCCAAAATAGAAATCACAAGGAATTGGGAAACTAGCCAAAAGATTTAAAACACTTGGAAACAATATGTTCATGACTGGTTCAGGGTTGAGGTGACAAAAATTAGGGGTAAAAAATAATTCCCAAAATTCATATGGGTCACTAGTCTTTGACAAAATATGTGTCCATGCAGACACAGGAATGGTCCTTTGGAGATCAAAATTTGGGTCATACATATCAAGATACATATGTTGGGAAAAGAGGTCAGAGTTATGAAACAACATGAGGTGAAAAAAATAAGAAGAGTACCTAAAAACCCCTTTCAATTTGAAATGGGCCAATTTTTCCACCATTGAGAAAGCAATTTGTTCAGAAAAGTCAAGCCTATACTCTTGAGTTTTGTCGACAGTCTTCAACATGAAGAGGATAGCCATTTGTTCTACATAAACTACCATATCATCTTTCATGCCAAATATGAAAGCCATCATAGACATTGTGTCTTAGCTAGCTTGTTTAAATTGGGCCCTTGCTGTAGGGAGTGTAGGCACCGTAGTGTCATCATCACCCATTTGTAATTTGAATCTCAAGAACCTCGACTGAGTGTTGATGTTTGCCCACATCCTTTGTATTTTAACAATAGTGGGAAATGTAGCTATAATATCATGATATAGGTCTAACATATCCTTGATAGCCTATGGTGTGATTTTTACTATAAATGGACCCTATTGAATGGTGCATGAGGGTGCATGGAACAAGTCTACACATAATTCGACCAAGTCAGGACATGGATGTACAGTTGGGAAAATGAATTGTGACAATTGTGAAGTCCATATCCTCATGGCAAATGTCTCATATTTCCCTACTCTAGATATCTGAAGACACCTTTAATGTGCCCCTTCTCTAAGAGTTTTGCTACTTGCTCTTTGAATGATTGGGTCCATGACTCCATCTGCATAATCTTTTATCTTCACTGGGTCACTTGCTTGACCAACTTTAGGAATTCTTGTATATGGATAGGTCTTCAATGGTTGCATGGGAGTTGAAGCATATGACTTACTTACAAGAAACTTATCAAGGGATTCATACATCCTAGCTCCTTTTTGTGAAGATTGTGCTCCCTCCATCTCTATATCTTTTTTGTGATAACTTGTATGAAATTTTGGAAAATAGAGACACTTTTGCTGAAGCAAGTTTACTAGGCATTGAAAAATGCAAATAGTAGGATATTTTCTCATAGATGTAAGAATTTTTGAGAATTTGTAAGCTTTAACTCTTGATAAGAGGTATTTATTGACCTATCAAGTCTCAAAATGGCATTAAACTCAAATAACTATTAGCAAATCCTACTCAATCTTTATGAAACAACGAGATAGACACGTTATGCAAATGGCAGTGCAAGGTACCTTGGGGATTTCTAAAGATTTGGGAGACATTCAATGTATTGAAGAATTTTGAAAATTTTGAAAATTCTGAGCTGTCGACTACGTGTTTAACGAACACTTATTTAAAAGAAAATAAGGATGGGAAAATAAAGCAATACGGAAAGGGGAAACTATCTAACTATATTAACCAAGTATATTTACCTACCTCCCAGATTAAAGGGAAGATTTCTGAAGTATCATTTATGACATGAAAACTTATGATGTCAAACAAGTGATTGAATGGTATGAAACTCTGATGACTTGCTCTTCTTGTTTGCCACCTTAATTGGCCTGCATCTGAATGAATTAGAGTCAAACATGTCCCCAACATATACATACTCTTCTTGTTCTTTAAAACTTATTGAATGCTAATTCTTTATGATGTCGTGTCTCATCAAGAAATCAATGTTTGTTGGATCTTCACCCTGTGTCTCTTAACATACATCATTTTTTGGCTTATCTCCTTTTGCCTCATACTCGGGTTCCATTTCATGATCATCCTCTTTGATTACTTCAAAAATATCATCTTCAATTTTACCATCCTCTTAAAATAACAATTTTGACATTTTACATCAATTTCACATATTTATTTGAGTCTAAATGCTACCTTCTCCACTTGAAGCTAGCTCACAGCCTTCTTGAAGAATAGTGTAACCTGCCCCAATGACTTCAAACAAGTCATTCAAAACATGATAAAAAATTATCTCTTTTTCATCAAAGATAGAGGAAAAATCTTGTGACTTGTCCTCTGGTTCATCAAAGGGTGTACCTATGGTGATTTTTTCTTGATCTTCACTCATGAAATCTTCTTGACTAGCCATGAACTAAGTATACTCCTATTTACTTGTTTCATCCAAAATATTTTCTTCTTTGGCAAGGGATGAAGAAGAAGACTGATGGTTATACATATGTGGAATAGGAGATAATTCTTGAGATAGAATTGAATGATTCTCTTCTTTCCATTGTCCATCACTTCATCTATATTAGATGTAGCTTGGTAGCTCTCTTGGAAGGGTGTAGATGGGATGTGTTCAAATGTAGGATATTATGCTTGATTATCACCATGAATAAGAGTAGCCTTGACTTCTTTAAGGTTTTGAGTAAAACTTTTTTCTTCTTCCCTTCTGCCCCATGATTCCATTGCTTGTTTCCAACTCATGACCTTATGTCTAGAACTTTTCTCTTGGAAAGAGTCAACAATTTTATCTTCTTCAAGGTTTTCAGCTGGTTCATGATTTTCTTTCTTCCCACTTGGAATCTTGTCATCATGTTGAAGGACCTAAGGATTGGTATAGTAGGTATCTTTTGGCATAGGCTCCTTTCTAAGGTCTGAAAGCTCTATCTCTCTTTCATTAAGCAATCTCATTTTTTCCTTAATTCCTCAATTTTCTTAGCTAGATTTTCTTGAAAGAGTCTTTCATGAAGCTCATAGGAATCATCAGATAAATGGGGAGTGCATGAAGGTTGCCATAAAAAATAAGAAGATTCTTGAGGAAGGGTGGGAGAGACTTGAAAGGGACTAGCCTCATTTTGTATCTCACACTCTTGGACAATGTCTTTCTCCTTCTTTCTGCCCCATGATTCCATTGTTTGTTCCCAACTCATGACCTTAGGTCTAGGACTTTTATCTTGGGAAGACGAGGTTGCAAGGTGAAAGGGAAGTGAGGGTTTGGATTCCAATTCCCTTATTGCCAACATAGATTGTTGTTTTTGAAGATTTTCCAATTCAATTTGTTTATCAAGATTGGCTGTAAATGCCAAATTTACTATTTCAGAACTTTCCTTAACACAATTAGGGAAAGAACCATGACAGGCTTGACTTGGCTCCTAAGCAAGGGTTGAGTATGTCTGATATAAAACTTGGGGTAGTGAATATGCAGATTTATAGAGTTGGTAAGGCTGCCTCTCATGAATACTTAGCTTCTCTTCCAAAGATGCAATTAAGCCACTCACATCTAACATCCCATATGTAAGCCTTTGCCAATTTGCTCTTTCAATGGGAGCCCATTCACTTTTAATCATATCTATTGCATTTCTTACTTGATGGATGACATGATTAGGAATTTCTTGGCCACATCCCCTTCTATTGTCAAGCTCTAATACATACTTTTTATATCTCAGTAATGCTTGTTTGAAGGTGGAAATGAGATTAGGTTGAGCATGGGATGTAACATATTGGGAAGACTGAGCATAACACTGATATAGCTCATGATAGGGCTAAGGCTGGTCATATAAGACCTGTAAAGGGAAAAACTTATAACCATATGCATCCTTGTTACTTGATGTGATTCCATGAGTAACCTAATCTTGATTAAAAATATATGAAGGGGCATAAGACCCATAGCTCTGAGTAACAAAATTATACATACCAAACAGTGATTTCTTCTTGACTTTGATTCTTTGAGGTAATCAGTGACGACAGAAGATTTAGATCTTATTACTGATCCACAACTCTGACTCCTTGTAGCTCTCTGGTTCATATGGTCTTGAAAGAAACTTCAAGATGGTGTCCCACCGGGCATGACAAAAACTATTGATGTTTAAAATTGCACTTGTTCTTAACACCAACAATAGGAAGTTTCAAGATGTGGGACTTGTGACTTGTAACAACCTCCAAATTTTTAAGAAGCTAGTCTCTTCTTTATATCAAGTGTATACTAGGAAAAGGGATAAGAATTTTAACAAAAACACAAATGCAAGAAAGAAAATCTAACTATGGTGATGCGCCTAAATGTAATTTGACCTTAATCCTAAACATAGTGTGACTATATGTAAGATTCAATTACATTTAAGAGCAAACAAGTGCATGATCAATGTAAAAGATGGAAACAATAGAAATAGAGGCTCACAGCATAGACTACTTTTGTAGTGATACAGAAAATATCAACAAAGGCACAGGGTTCAATCTTCTTATTTGAATTTTCTAGTCACATAAGAGGCATAGAAACACACATTTATATAAACTTTCCAACTCAATAAAATGGAACAAAATCAAATGACATTCCTAATCACATCTCTAGAAAGTCTAAAAATATTAAAAACACAGCCTAGACTACTTTTGCAATGACATAGAAGATATCAACAAAGGCACAAGATTCAATCTTCTCATTAAATTCTCTAGACACATAAGAGGCACAGAAACATGCATAGTTACATAAACCTTCCAACTTAAGAAGATAGAACAAAGGTAAATGATATTCCTAGTCACATCTCTAGAAAGTCTAAACTCTTGACAATAATTCTCTTAGAAAATTCTCTCTGGTATCTAATGATTATTTATTTTGGTATCTTTGTAACCTTATTTATAGCCTTAGATTCCCTCTAGATTATCTATCTATTCCCAATATAATGGCCCAACTAAAATCTAACCAAACTGGAAGTGTTTAATAGAAGATATTTCATAGATTCTGAAACACTCTATCTTTCGGTAGTTCATTGGCTATAATAGATCGTAGGACACTCCCTTATTTTAAATGGAAGAGGAAACTTGGCCAATTTCTTAAAATCCTTCTTATTACTAGAGAATGACACTTGGCATGTTCCACAACACTTACTGAAAACACGTGACACTTTCCACGTAACTTATACTCTCTTGTGTCTTTGCTTAGGAGTGTTCCACCTTTGACACCTATCACAATCCACTTCTTTGAAACTTTAACAACTTAAACAAAAAAAAACACATAGCATTTCTCACCCAAGCAACTTTTAAAAGACATGGAGACAAGTGGCAGTTTCTGCTTGCCTCAACAAAAGACACGTGGCAATCTCTACTTTACTTAACTGGGGATATGTGGTGATCTCCACTGCTTTTAACTACCTTTTGATAAACCTATGGAAGGTGACACATACTGGTCTCTACTTTTCTATATTTATATTATAGAAGCAATCAGGCCTCATTTCATATTTACATAGACATCGACACTTGGCAGCTTCTGCTTGCTTTAAAAACTGAACCTGAGACCTACCACAGTCTTTGCTATATTGATGAAGCAAAATGAAGATGATTCAGATCTCAACATGTGGTGGCTTCCATTTGCTTTAGCTAGGATACATGGTGTCTTTTGTCAATTTTAGAAAAGCAAATTGAAACCTTCCACGATTGCCACTTGGTACTTTCCACTTGATCCTGATACTTATCTTGTTGAAACCTTCTACTGAAAAGATTTGAAACATGGGTGCCGATATGAAACATGTATGCTGACACTTGTCATGTTTCGCTGAGTTGCTACGAGATACGTGGCACATTCTATAGCCTTTTTGAAATTATGAAAAGTTCCTTAGATGATGACACTTGGTAGCTTCTGCCTAAGTTTAACACTTAAAAGAAAAATGAATCAAAAGGAAATTAGAGCCTATGCTCTATTTCAAAAATTTTCCATCTCGAATCAATGTATGTGAGAACAAAATTTTACAGCGTGAAAATGAAAATTAGAATGAAATTTAGAGTAATTTTTCACCCTACACCAACTACTCAAGAATCTGAAAAAGATTCAAAAATCTGGACCTTAAATTTTGATGGGGCTAGAAGTAAAAGTGGTGCTGGAGTAGGAATTTGTCTTATTGCTCCAAATGGGGAGAAAATTTTGAGAGCTATATGTTTCCAATTTGATTGTACTAATAATGATGTTGAATATGAATCCTTAGTTCATGAGCTCATATTAGCCAAGAAAAAGGGAGTAAAGAATCTGATAGTAAAAGGAGATTTAGAATTAGTGGTGAAGCAAATTAGGGAAAAGGCAAGAGCAAAAAATGTAGAGATGAGATCCTATAGACACAAAATTTGGGATTTAATAGAAGATTTTGAATCTTTCAATATTGAAGTAGTTCTTAAAACCCAAAATTCTAAAGCTAATAGGATGGCATAGATTGGCTCATAGTTTGATCTAGCAACTAGCCTATTAGTTAACAATGAGTCAGTATAAGTTATAGTAAGGCCAACTATCCCAGATAATGATGAGAATTGGAAAGTATTTGAAAATGATTCTTAGGTACTCTCATTCTTGCAAAAATTAGGGGAATTTTATGATCAATTGCAACCAAAAATTGAAGAGGCATATGGAGACCAAGTTATACAATTAAAGAATAATAAGCTTCCCAAAGGCTTAATCACTTTAGAAAACTTGTCTGATCCAGAAGATGTAGGCCTAGAGAAGAAAAGTTTCCAAGTAAATAAAGTACATTATTCTTAAATAGAGGTGAGTGAAGGGAGAATATAAAAAATTGGAAATTTTGCAACTCAAGAGGAGAAAGAAAGACCAATTGACTTGTGCAAAAGATATGATAGATTCATAGCCTTGAGCTATGAAGACCTTCATGGATATAATAGAGACATCATTTAGCACACAATAGAACTCACTGAAGGATCTAAGCCAGTCAAATAGAAGCAGAGGCTAGTAAATCCAAGGATTGAATCTCTAATGGTAGATGAGTTGCAGAAACATTTAGATTCTAAAATAATTTTTCCAATCAAACACTCAACCTGGGTATCAAATCTAGTACCAGTCAGGAAAAAGAATGGTGACATAAGACTCTGTGTAGATTTTAGAGACTTGAATAGAGCATCTCTGAAAGATCACTATCCCTTGCCCTTTATGGAACAAATTTTATAGATTGTGGTTGGATTAGAGAGATTTTCCTTGCTAGATGGTTTCTTTGGATACAATCAGATTTGGTTGGCTAATGAAGACCAATACAAGACTACTTTTACTACCAAATGGGGAACATTTGCATATGCTAAGATGCCATTTGGCCTGTCAAATGCAGGAGCCACTTTTTAAATAGCTATGAATGTAGCATTTGGGGAAATTATAAATAAAATCATCCTAATTTATCTTGATGATCTTACTATTTTTTTCAAGAATGCTATTGATCATTTTGATCATTTAGAATCTATTTTTAAGAAATGTCAAGAATTTGGAATATCCCTGAATCCTAAAAAATGTATCTTTATTTTACCTCAAGGCAAATTATTGGGACATATAATATCTAAAGAAGGAGTTTATATAGATCCAGAGAGAGTTGCAGCCATAATGAACTTGCCCTTACCAGTAAATAAGAAAGCAATTCAATATTTTTTGGGCAAGATTAATTTTATCAGTCAGTTCATATCTGACTTTGTAGGCTTAGTAAGACTAGTGACACTCTTGTTAAAAAAGACCTAGTTTTCAAGTGGACTACAGAAGGAATGCAAGCTTTTGAAGAGGTCAAGAAAGCAATTTCAACGGCCCTAGTACTTAGAAACCCTGATTTTTCTAAGCCTTTTGTAATGTATGTCTATGGAGGAGAGCTTAGTATTGATGTTATTCTAACACAAAACGATGATAGACAGGAGGGAAAACACCCAATAGCCTTTTTCTCAAGGACTCTTAGGGAATATGAAACCAAATACAAATTTGTGAAGAAACAAGAATATTCTATGGTAAAATCCCTCAAGAAATTCAAGCATATAGTATCAAGAAGTAAGATTTTGATACTTGTGGCTCACCCAAGTGTCAGAGAATACATTATGGAGGGTGAAATTATTGAAAAAAGAGCAAACTGGATAACAAAGATCCTTGAATATGATGTAGAGGTCAAACCCACTAAGTTAGTCAGAGGTAGGGGGTTGTGCCAATACATGAATCAAGAGCTTTAAAAGATGATACCTAAAGAAATAGATTCAAAAATAGAAAAGGAAACTATATTGAGGATACAAGAGGTTGATCAGAACTCCTAGGTTACAAACAAGATTAATTTTATGAAATATGGGATTTACCCAAGAGAAATCCCTCAAAAAAAGAGGAGATACTATAGGGTGTAAGGGGTCCATTTCTTTTTAATTGAACAAGTTCTTTTCAGAATAAATTCTAATGCCAAACTTTTAAGATGCGTAAAGAAAGATGAGGCTAAGAAAATACTGCATGAAATGCATCATGGAGTCTCAAGTGGACATTTTTCTACAAAAACCATAGCTATAAAGATAAGTGAGGTAGGTTATTTCTATCCTAATTTATTTACATACTATTATCAACTAGTTAAAAAATGTCAATCTTTTCAATATTATGTGGGGATGAGAAGGAATGCAACAATGCCTCTTAGTCCTATAATTGTCGATGAACCTTTTGCTCAATGGGGTCTTGACTTCATTGGAATGATAAATCTAGTGTCTATTATGGGTCACAGATATATTTTAACTACCACAAATTATTTCACTAGATGGACTGAGGCAGTGCCACTTAAGGAAGCAACAAAAAATGTGATCCTAGACTTTCTAGGGAGTATCACTACTCACTTTGGGGATCCTCACACCATAGTTTCAATGAATTCTAAAGCATTTTTAGGGTCTAAAGTATCTAAATTTGCATTAAAGCATGGAATATATTTGAAAACTTCCTCTAATTATTACCCTCAGGGTAATGGTTTGGCAGAATCAACTAATAAGAACCTGATTTGACTCATCAAGAGAATAGGGGCTGATCATCACAAAGAGTGGCATAAAGTGCTGAATATAGCACTATGGGCCAATATAATTACACCTAATAATGTGACAAAAATTTCCCCATATGAATTGGTCTATGGCAAGCCTACTATAATACATCTAAGCTTGGAAATTCCTACTCTGCAACTGATAAAATAGATTGAAATTGAGGAAAATGGCCCCATGTAGGTTAGACTTGGTAAACTTTTGGAAGTTCAAGAAAAGAGGGATGCATCACATAATTCATTAATAAAGCATTAGAAAATAATTAAATACTACTTTGATAAAAGGACTTCAAATCCTCATTTCGAAGTAGGCTCAATTTTTTTGAAATGGGATGCAAGAGCTACCAAGCTGGGTCAACACACTAAATTTGAAGCATTGTGGACTAGCCCCTATAAAATTAATTCATGTAAATAGAAAAATTAATTTAAGATATAAATAATGGAAGGTGAACCTAAAGATATTCTTGTGAATGGGATCTACTCAAAACATTTCAGTTAAGTTGTGTCTCTATGTATTATAGTTAGATAGTTTCCCTTTCCTTGTTGCTTTATTTTCCCATTTTGTCTTTCTTGCTCTTTCTTTTAAATAAGTGTTATTTGAACATGTAGCCATAGCTCATATCCTTTTTAAAATATTTCAAAACTCTTGACACATTAAATATCTCCCAAATCCTTAAATTCCCTAAGGCATCTTGCGCAGCCACTTGCATGACGTGTCTAACTCACTGTCCCATGAAGATTTAGTAAGATTTGATAATAGTTATTTGTTTTTAATGACATTTTGAGACTTGATGGGTCAATAGATACCTCATAACAAGAGTTAAAGATTACAGTGTCTCAAACATTCCTACGTTTGCTAGAAAACCCCTGTTACTTGCATTTTCAGCTCATAGAAAACCTGTTTAAGTGAAAGTGCCTTCCCTATTGCAAAAGATTCATACATGTTACCATAGTTCACTATTTTCAAGAATAGATATAGATGTGGAGGGAGCATAGTCTTTTCAACAAGGGTATAGTATTTATGAATCCATTGACAAGTTTATTACAAGCAAATCATATGCTTCAGCCCTTGCACAACCATTTAAGACCTATCTATGGACTAGAGTCCCTAAAGTTGGTTTTGAAAATGACCCAACAAAGGTGAAAGATTATGCAGACAAAATCATGGACCCAATTATTCAAAGAACTAGTAGCAAAAATATCAGAGAAGGGGCACATCAAATATGTCTTCAGAGGGCCAAGGTTGGACAATATGTGACATTCGCAATGAGGATATGGACTTCCCAACTAGCACAATTCATTGTCCTAGGTGTGCATCCATGCCCTAACTTGGTTGAAATATGCATTGGATTATTTCATGTGCCTTTAAATACCATACAACAAGGTCCATTCATAGTGAAAAATTACACCAAAGGCTATCAGAGACATGTTGGCCCTGTACCATGACAAGATAGCCACGTTTCCCACCATTGCCAAGATGTAGAAAATATGGGAAAGCATCAATACTTAATTGAGGTTTCTAAAATCAGAATTGCAATTAGGTGATGATGATACCACTATGCTAACACTACCTATAAAAAGAGCACAATTTGCACAGGCCAGTCAAGATGCACTTTCCATGATGGCTTTTATTTTTAGAATGAAAGATGATATAACTATTTATGAAGAACAAATGGCCATCCTCTTCAGATTGAAAACTATTTACAAGAATCAAGAGTATCATCTTGATTTCTCTAAGTATATTTCATATTAAATGGTTAAACTACTCATCCAATTTAGATCTAAAGGTGTTTTTAGGTATTCCTCTTATCTATTTCATCTTATGTTGTATCAAAACTCTGGCATCTTTTCCCAACACATGCATCTAAACATGTATGACCCAAGCTTCGGTCTAGATAGGACCACTCCTATGTCTACATGGACACATATATTTTCCAAAACCAATGACCCATATGAATTTTGGGAACTTTTTGTAGCCCCTATTTTTTGTCATCTGAGCCCAGAACTAGTTGTAAATAGACCATTTCCAAGTGTCTCAAGCCTTATGACCAATTGCACTATTCCTTGTGATTAATTTTTTGAATCCCATCATACTATTATTAGAGTCCCTGGTTTTAGTGGGGAACTAGTGTTTCTACCTAATATTTTGACCCTTAGGTTAGCATTCTTAGAGGTCACCAGGCAAGTGTCTATGGTAGATAATGAATATGGCTGTGGGAAGAAAAAGAGGAAAATGTATGATGTTCCATGGGTAACAAACAACATGGCCCTAGAGGTCAGAGATGTTGAGATCATGTTGCTAAGAAAGATAGCCTTCTTGGGTTTCTTTCTAATTGAAGTTAAATGGGTATTTGAACCAAAAGGTTTCATAAATTCATGGATCAGGACTAATAGGGTTGCTACCAGAATTGTGAATGAAGGTCGTCCCTTTTGGGAAAATAGGAAAAATCCTAAGGAAGAAATTCTTGAGTTTTATGTTGAATTGATAGATTTGCCCCTTCAACAAGATAGACCATGGGAAAATTTTTATGTTAAGAAAAGTTATTTTGACCCTAAAATTAGAATGACTTCTAGTTTAAGAAGAGCATTAAAGAACAAAGACTAGAATGTTGAGAAAATAGAAGCCTATTGGAAATATAGGCAAGAGATCTGTGAGACAACTCACTCTTTTGGAAATGTGGATTCAAATGAGAAATGGGAGGAACTCTAGGATGAATGTCATTTATCTCCTATTTCTAGCCCTGATACAAGTAATTTGTAGACACAGGGTGGAGAACCAGAAACCAGAGTAGAATCTAGTCAAACATCATAGGCCCCAAGGCAAACCTTAGCGGTAGTCACTGTAACTATTTGGCTCCAATCTCTTAGTACCATTAAAAAAAAAGAGTGTGATATCTTTTGAGAATCCACCAAAATCTTCTCCATCAGCATGAGTCCTTGAGGTTCCAAATTCTACACAAGCACCACTAGCAATAGTGGTAAATGTTGAAGAGAAGGGAGCACAACCAAAAGAAGAAACACCAAGGAAACATAAGAGGCTAAGGTTCCAACTTGATTTAGAGGGGAAGGTATAACCCTCACAACACCAATCATAGAGTACTTTGGTTTCTCCTTAGGTAAGCATTGTTTCTCCTCCTTAATCTCTCTCTTCTCCTATAGGGGTGATGATTCCATCAGGCCAAATAATGTCCCCTGCCACCTCCATTGTGCCAATTTCTCATTTTTTCCCATCTATCCATACTCAAGCTATATCATTACCTCAATTTTCCCCCTCTATCCCAAAAAAATTACCTCCTCAGATTTCCCCTAGCCAACATTTGGCTAATTCATATGGCTTGCCACAAGGTTATCCTTTTACGGGTGGGCACATTGCCTCTCCTTCTACCTTCCAAACTCAAGCAGATACTGATAAGAATGATAGCGAAGCCAAGATGGAGAAAAAGAGGATGAAAGATAATAAAGCCTTGGCTACACCACATATGAGGTCATAATTTGACCCAATATAGTAGAAACTAATGGTGACCCATTTGTCACTGAATATAGTCAAGCCAAATGAGCAAATGTAGCCCAAAGATTACATAATGAATGTAGTGGCTATTGAAATGTCCCTTTTCAGACCCCAAGATAGGGTCAAGCTGCTAAATGAATCCACTTTTGCAGTAGTTGAGGATTATTTGAAAATATCAAAGAAACTACAGAAGATGGAGGATGACTTAGCCAAAGAGAAGGCAAACTGTAGCAATTTAACTATAGAAATCAATACAAAGAATAACAAAATAGAGAGTCTAAATAAATAATTACAAGATATTATTTCTCTTTAGAATCATCAGGCTATTCAAGCCCAAAATGATTCTTTGAAAGTAGGGCTAATACAGGTGAAAGATGTAGTGACAACTTGAAGGCAAGAAAAGGTAGCATTTCAAGAAAAATGTGAGGAAAGCCTACTACAAGTTACTCAAATTTAACAAAAGCTACTGAATGAGTAGAATAATACCACTACTATACAGGCCCAAGTTCAAGCAGAGCGAAAAATGATAGAATAATTAACACTTGAGTTGGCTAATAGGCAAAGAATGCAAGGGTTTTGAATCTAGTTAAGGAGCTTTATGAATCAATATGGAAAAGAATCTCTGAGGATATTATTCAGCTCAAACCTTTTCTAAATTTTTTTCTAAATGCACAAAAATAGTGCAAAAAGATGGAGACTTTAGTTAAAGACACTCTGTTTACTATTTCTAGGAGAGTGTTTAACTCTCAAATGTTATTGCCAAAGTTATATGATGCAACTGATGGAACGTTGTCAGTAGCAGGGATTAGTGACAGAATGATCACTGCCAAAAGAGTGAATGAAGTTCTCAATTGCAATTTTGTAGTAGTTAAATGTGAAGAGCTTCTAGATGTGGTGAAGGAAGGAATCAAAGACATGAAACAACACAATGAAGATATGGTGAAATTGGATCTTCCTTCCCCTTTTCCTGATAGAAATACAGTGTTGATGACTGATGAAATTAAACCTTTATTGTTAGCTAGGCAAAATGATCAGGCAGTCTTTGAGGGTTTAAGGGATGATTCATCAGTGCCTAAAGTAGAAACTATTTTGATTCCCTTTTCCCAGCTTGAATTTAAATTGAAAGCTATAGTTCATATTTTGAAAAAAAATTCACACAAGGATATCATAAATCTTGATTTAGCTTTCCACGAATTGAAAAATAAGTAGGGGTTATCTGATGATGAGTGGTTTGCTTATTAAACAAATTTATTGAAGTTGTGATTTTTGTCACATTTTGATCATGTGGGAGATTATGGATTTTTATTTTTGAGTAGGCTCAAAAGTCCTAGGGGTCACCAAGAACTGTAGAGTTAAAAAACTCTACATTTTTCATTTTTTGAGTTTCATTTATGCACTCCAAAATTTTGTCCTTGCACATTCTGGTTTGAGACCGTGATGTTTTTTGACTTAAAATGTGGGCTCGAGTTTCTTTTCACCTAAATTTTGTCTAAGTTTTAAAGTCATGCAGAAGCTGCCAAGTGTCATTGGCCGAGACACATTTTATTATTTCTCTAAGTTGCTCAGAATGTGCCACATGTCTAGTAATAATGCAGTGGAGTGTGACAAGTGTTGGCATCCCCATTTCATATTGGCATCCACGTTTCAAATTTATTTTAAGTTTTTAAATCTTCTTTCGATAAGTTTTTCTCAGGGTCAAGTGGAAGGTGCCAAGTGGCAACTGCAAAAGTTTTCAATTGGTTTTTCTAAAAGCAATGAGAGACACCACATATCCATAGCTAAATAAAGTGGAAGCTGCCATGTGTCAACATTCAAAAATCTTCATTTTTTTTCATTGATAAGTAAAGACTGTGGTGGGTCCTAGGTTTTGTTTTTGAGGCAAGTGGAAGCTTCCAAGTGTCACCATCCATGTACGTATGAAACGAGGCCCAAATGTTTCTATAGTATAGACAGAGTGATGTGGAGACTAACACATGTCACCTTTTGCAGGATTCTCAAAAAGTAGCTGAAAGTAGCGGAGACCATCACATGTCCCTTGTTAAATATGCATGGAAAGTGCCACCTGTCCCTGTTCCTTTTTTGAAGTTGCTCAGGTGAGAAGTGTTGTGGGTCCCATTCTCTATAAGCTGTTAAAATTTTGAAGAAGTAGACTATGACAGATGTCAAATATGGAACACTCCTGAGCAAAGACACTGTAAAGAGTATAGTTTACATGGAAAGTGTTGTGTGTCTTCAGTAAATGCTATAGAACATGCCAAGTGTCATTTTTTGGTGCCTCCTAAATAAATAAAAGGTTTTCAATTAGAGTAAGTGAAGCAGCCAAGTGTCCTCACTCAGTTCACAGTGGGAAGCATCTTATATATCTATTTCAGCCAATGAACTTACAGGGAGATAGAACATTTCAGATCCAAGAAATATCTTGTGTTAGACACTTCTAGTTTAGTTAGAATTTAGTTAGGCCATTGGATTGGGAATGTGCAGGCAATATAGAGCTAGTCTGATGCTATAAATAGGGGTGTAGAGATCACTAGATCATGATTAAAAGATAGAGAGAATTTTTTATGAGAGATTGCTATCAAGAGTTTTTAGACTTTTTTAGCTATGACTAGGGATATCATTTGCCTTTCTTTTATTTTTCTTGAGTTAGAAAGTTTATATAACTATGCATGTTTCTATGCCTTTTATGTGACTCAAAAATTAATAAGAAGACTGAGTTCTATGCCTTTGTTGATATTTTTTGTGTCACTACAAAAGTAGTCTAAGTTATGAGCCTATGTTTCTATTGTTTTCATCTTTTACATTAATCATGCCTTGTTTGCTCTTTAATGTAATTGAATCTTGCATATAGCTTCACTGTGCTTAGAATTAAGGGTCGAATTAAATTCAAGCACATTGCCATAGTTAAATTTTCTTTTGTTGTACTTGTGTTTTTATTTGATTCCTATCCCTTTCCCCATTATACACTTGATATAAAGAAGATCCAGCTTCTTTAAAATCTAGAGGTCATTTCAGGTTGCAAGTCCCACATTCCTGAAACTTCCCTTTGTTGGTGTTAGAAACAACACAATTTTAATCAACAACATGAACTTGAGACAACAAGAGACTACCACATCTACATATGTTTTCAAATTTCACCTTTACATTTATCATGGACAAATTCTAAGTATTTTTACTCTCTAGCCTTTATCATGTCTATTCAAAGTGATGCCACATCAATAGAAAGTTATCACTAGAAGGGGGATGAATTTAAAAAATAGACCAAAAGCACCTACATCTAAACTTCACATAAATTCCATGTATATTAACACTTTGTATCCCTCTTATTTTTCATCACCATAGACATTTTTTGTGTGCTTAAAGGACACTTCAACAATTTTTAATGCCCAAACTTATGATGCATTACTACTATGGCATCTCCCTTGATATTAAATAGAATAATTTTAGTTTTAGTTTGAAAAATATTTTGATTACATAATTAGAAATTAATATTAATATAATCCTAATTTCAAAATTATGAAAAATGATTTTATGAAATAAATATTAATCTTCCGCTCATATTTCATAAAAAATAATACATTATTAATGTCTTAAAATACATCAAAATGTATGAAAAATAATTAAATTAAATATATATTAGTTTTCCATCCATATTAAATAATATCACAAGTGTAAGTTCTTATTGGAGCATGTTTTCCAATATAAATTTCAAAAAATCCACATCCTAGACTAAGATTATATCACATATTAACTTTTTTATCTTCAATAATTTCACTAAGTTAACATTCATTAACCTATTCAAGTAGTTCAAATTATGATTTAATGGCTCCATGCCCTTTATTAGGTATCTCTAGATCACACTATCCACATCAATATCACATTTAATCTCATCTGATTTGGTCCATGTTTTATTTGGAATTAAATAATCCTGATACTATGTTCACCTTCTAATCTCCCCAAAAGTTTCCAATATTGAATCCTCAGTGTATTAACCACATTCTGACCTTTTGGTTTAAGGTAAATATACACATCTTACCTTTCCATCCATATATTTTAATTTTCATTTGTTGGTCATACCTAAATAATTTGTCCCACATACATATCCATAAATGGATTGAATGCTTATTTAGGTCTTCCATAAGTAGGTCAAACATAAATATCATTATTAATTAGTATATTTCAATTAAATTAGTCCTTTATATGAAAAAATTAGTTATCATTATTTGGTCATATATTACTCTGTTATAGATTTTTTATGGAAAAAATAATCATCTTGTATCTTAATATATTTTACAAATATTCTATTCAAAGCACAAAAAATATTTTCCTAATACATTATCCTTAGAATAAAATATTCCATACCTTTTCCAATTGTACTTTTCCCCCAATGTTAAATATATGAGTTTATTAATTTTTTTGGATCTTACATCTCTTTGAGTTATTTGAAAGGTGTTAGAGGAGGTTTCCTTTTCTATAATTTTGGTAAACTATTATATTTGATACTCTAGATTGGGATTGGATGAAACCATTGCAGATATTTTATTATTACTTCATACTCTAGCACAATTATAACATCAAAAACATGGAAATTGAACATCTTAAATTTGATATTAACCATTATCTTATAGTTTTGATCCAAGAGTATGGATACATAAATGCCTTTAAGTTGTACACTTCCTTAATAAGATAAGGAGTGAATGTATTTTATCCTTCTTGGCATGTTCTATAGGTGTCCACGATATGTGGAAAATAAAATGTGTATAATTTACATAAAAATGCTACTAATCTACCAAAAGTCCCATATGTATCCTCATGAGTGTATCCCACTAGAAGGAATATTACATACACTATGTTTAATACCCTTCTTACTATAAACATGGATGCAAACAAAAATATGGTGTGATTCTTATTGTCATTTTAAGCATTATTTATTTTCAAGTAGAGGATTGGTGGTTGTTTATTTGAATGAAATATCTATATTAGCAACACTAATTACTTCATAATGAAAAACTATTTCCTTGTACCATTTACATTTTTCATGCACTTAATTTTGTAATAGTGCATCATGTAATGGATGTTTTGATGATATACTACTATACAATAAATCCCCATATTCATCAGTGGCCAATTATTCAAGATTATTGACACACAAATCTAATGATGTGAATGCATAGTTTTCTATACATTAAAAAATGATAATCCAAAGTGGATAAAACTTATATCCTTGTATCCATGTGTGTGAATATTAGTTAAAGTAATTGGGAGGTTCAAAACATTAATTAATAAATTTTATTTCTTACATGTCCATGGTTTAATTTTTTTCATTTTGTCCATTTTAGCATGTATAATTCTCAAGAATCCTTGAGGTTGTTCCTCTTATTGTAATTTGTGGGAATAGTAATGTGCATGATAAATTTAAATGTATTCATTATACCTTGTTTTTAATCTTCAAGTTTTAAGAGTGATTTCAGGTATGTGGTGTCTTTACATTTATTATATAGATATGTATACTCATCACACTTGGAGATTAAGATTTTATTTATAATTGAAACATGTTTAAAAATTTGATCATTATCCTACTAAAAGTTAACTACAAAATAGCTGGAAGGTTAAAAATTTTGAACTCTTAATTATACTTATTTCATATTAAACTATGGGTATATAATGTAGGAAGTAGCCTTTGAGGAATGTTGATTACCTCATGTCTTGAAAATGGATGTAAATGTGGGAAAATGTTTAAATTTATATCAATGATTCTTGATATGCAATAAATTGTTTTGGTAGTATTTGACCTTTGTTTTGTTTTACCAATATTACCATTTATTTCATGTATGTCACCATTTATCCAATTAGATCTATGATTATAGAAGGTGCTCCTTTGGTACTCTTAGGCTTTTTACCATGCATTATAACAAAGATCCATCCCATCCAATTTAATTTTATGTACCTCCATATATTCCTCACCCAAATTAAATACGAAATTTGTTATTAATTCATTTAACACAAATTTATTTCTAGCCTCTTCATTCAGGTCTCTAGTATTGCACCATGGAAATCTTATTAAAGCAATGGGAAATTATTTGAGATAGTCTCATTTTTATCAATGATATTCCACATTTTCCATTTCATCAAAACAAATTGACTATTTTTATCACATTCAATTTTTTTTAAGATGAACTAGGTAAAGTGGCATTTAATTTTTGATGTTTTTATAACATCATAGGATTTTTTGATCAATTTTTTGGAATGATTTTAATTAGTGGCATGAAAATAATATATATATACTAATTGGGGTCTTCACTATTTGAATTCATCCCACATGTTGATCTCAACCTCTTCTATAACTTATTTAAATCTTATATCCATAGGATAACCATCTATGTTAGCCAATTTCCAAATAGGCCATTATATGATAGATCTTTTAGTTATGAAGTGTCATTTGTAATGAGGGACAAATATTATATGAATATGAACAAAAAAGGTATTAACATCCAATCCCTAAAATTGTATAATATCTCTTTAAAGTACATTTATAATTATTCCCTCTATAACATATTTTAAAATAATCATGGTTCACGTTCCCAATTGAGATAATCTAATCCATACAATGAGTGATCTTATTACCCTTTAATAAATAGAAACACAACTAAAACAATACTCATAAAATGTTGATTTCAAAATTCAAAATAGAGTTACAATTAACATTTTACTCATCATGAGCTATAATCCATATTGTGACTAACTCACTATAGGTATCTTCATCCTCATTATGATTAAGCCCTCAGACTATCACAAAGTGTTATATCAGACCTTGTCACTCTCTCACTCTCAAATGCCTTCAAATATAAAATTTTGTAGAGTTTCTTTACTTTCTAATCAGTCCCTCACATATATATTTGGTCCCCTATTTATATACCTTCTAATTTGTTGAAGGTATACTTTCTACCCATTATACATCTACCATATTAATGAGCATTTATTTATTTAATGTACATAGGACACTAAAATCCCAACTAACTAATTTGATTACACTTATTTCTAGGTTCCCACCTTTGATGTAGACACATGCACTTTAAAATATTTATGGTCATGTCATCTTGTCAAATTGACATGGAATCAGGGTCAAACCTTGTTGACTGACTAGTAGATTATGTTTTAAAAGTTTCTTCATGCACTATATATATGCACATGTGATCTAATTTACATGCATGACTTCTTCATCAATCTTATTTCACACTATATTAGCTAAATTATCCTTACTTAGGAACTTTTTAACACTTAATTTTCTTCATAAAACTATGCTAAATTATCTAAAACTATGTTACATTTTATAAATTAATGTAATATTGCTTTGTGTATTAGATGATCTTGCATTATATAACCCAGTTAATTAAAATTTGATCTCTAGCTCACAAGTTGAAGTTCACAAGATCGTATCCATAATTCCCAATCTCTATGATGTCCATTCATTATGAATATTCTACTACATGGTTATTTACTTCACTAGATATTTATTATATTCCTTCTTGTGCATCTTTTTATTATCTTGGAGTCCAAAATTGCCTATATCTCTTCTCTTCGTTTTTTTGAAAACCGCACTCTCAAGTAAATAATCTATATATCTTCATCTTTTTATTCACTCTTATCATAATCCTCATGAAAATAATATATATATGCTACATTTAATATGGGTGATATATCCATCCCTTTGGGTAATTCAATTTCATATGTATTAGCTAAAAATAAGTCATACCACTCTACATGGTACTATATTTTTCAACTTCAACTTATTCTAGGTACCGTATGCAAATATTTATTTAAACAAATGTGCCAACACAAAATCTCCCACTTCAAACTCATTTTTTATAAGCCTCTTATTTATTCACTACTTATAACTTAGTATAATCCATTTAAGTATTTGCTTCAACTCTTGTGTATCTTGTGCATAGTCTTGTGATTTTGTGCTCCTTATATGTATCTCACTTATCTTCCGCAACTTAGTAAATTTTCTAGGACTTACTCCATAAACACTTTATAAATTTATTTTCCTATGCTCTAGTTAATAGATTTTTTTAAATAAAATTTGTCTTGTGCTAGCACCATATTCGATTGTATTAGTTTATATCCCACATATATCTTAACAAATTTCTAAGGATTTTTCTAACAATTTAAGTCTATCCATTAGTCTATAGATGGTATGTGGAACTATATTTTATCCTTATTCCCAAATTATTCCATAATGTATGACTATAATGTCCTACAAACTTAGTGTCTTGGTTTTGAACTATATTATGTGGTTGTACATGTAGCCTCACTACCTCCCTAAAGAATAATTTGTCAATGAGTGTCACATTTCAATATTTTTTACAAGAAATTAAATTTACCATCTTGGAGAATTTATCAACCAAAAAAAATAGATTCATATCCCTTTTATGTTATTAACAATCCAACAATAAAATCCATATTTATATATTCTTGTGGCATCTCAGAAATGGTTAAGGGTTAATACAAAGGCATATTTTGGCTCCTCCCCTTTCCCAACACTAAAAATTGACATCCTTGCACATCAATGCAAATTTTTGTGCCCATCTTCCACCAATAATATATTTTATCCAACAAAGCAAGTGTTTTTTCCATACCAAAGTGTCCTACCAATCTTCCACCATGCTTATTTTTAATTATATTTTTGTTCATCAAGCCCTAGGTATACATAGTTGTGTTCCTCTAAAAATTAACCCTTCTTGAATTACATAATATATCCATGGTGTCTATTCCATGATTTTTAGCTTTTATCAAGATCTCCATGCTTCCTAAAAATATTCATATTCAAGGTACAACTCCATTATGTTTAATCCTAATAATTTGACCCTCATCTCATTTATTACTAGCTCTCTTATACTTAGTGCATCTACAACTTTATTTGAATTTTTAATCTAAGGATTCAACATGAATGCATAACTATGAAAGTACTCTAACTACTTCATATGCATTTTATTTAAATTACCTTGAATTTTAATGAACTATAGTGTTTGAATATCTATGTATAGTATAAACTCTCTTGAAAATAAATAATTCACCCACTTATTCAGTACTTGCATGATCATGTAGAACTCTTAATCATAAACTAAATATTTATGTTTTGAATCATTTATCTTCTCACTAAAATATTGTATATTTATTCCTTTCTAGTGTAATATAGTTTTAATTTATACTCTACCCATATCATAATCAACTTAGAATACCTTGTTGAAAATTGGCAGTGCCAACACTGGCTACTCTATCACTTTCTTCCTCAACTAATAAAAACTACACTCTATTTCTTTTGTCCGAAAAAATGTCTTTTGACTTTTTTGTAACACTTTCATGATTTATACACACATCACACTAAAATTTCTAATGAATTTTCTATATAATCTCACTAGACCATGAAATATTCACACTTTAAAGGCATTTATTGGTGATGGATATGAACAAAGATTACAATAGAGGGGAGGTTAATCTTGTGCTAGTCCAAGAAATAAAACTCAAAGCAACACATTAAAATATTAATACCTATAACATAGACACTAGGGAGAGATTAGGTAATAAAACTAAATGAAATCACAACAAAAAGATAAAAGAAACAAATATTTTACCTTTGTTAGAGCTCTAAATGGCTTTTTCAACTTGTGCATCAAGAAGTATTTGACAATGAATCTTTCTTGGCTCCTTCTTTCCTTGGAACCTTGGATTTGATGTTGCTTTTCTTAATATTTTGGCATGGTAACACTACTTGCATGAGTCTTATGGAGAAAATCCTACATAATAACTCTACAATATCCAAACTTAGAAATGAAGGGGTATGTCCTTATATTTATATCTTTTAGAATTAACTCTCACCCATGATGAGTTAAGGTTGATTTTAGGATTGGAATGGGTTAAAAATAACCCTAGGTGAGTTAAAAATATCTCCAATTGAGTTAATAATTGTCATGTAATTATGATTAAAACTATCTCCAATTGAGTTAATAGTTTTCATGTAATTACTAGGCATAGATCTCAAAGTACATATTTTAGGATATTTTCAAAGAGATTGAAAACTCATAAAGACAATGATGAAAGGATTGATATTTTGAATTTTTTAATTTCCATTTTTAGATATTCATTAATTATAAATGGATAATTCAACTAAGCATTTAATCTTGTTTAATTAGTTAATTAAATTTGATTAACATTTTAGATCTTTTAATATTTGATCAAGTGCCACAATTAATGAGTTCTTAGGCCAAATTGATAGTTTTTATGCCACAAGGTGATTTAGGATGAATCTATGAGAGGTAATTATTACATATGGGATAACATCCCAAATAGGGATGCTTCAACATGATCTAAGCTTTTATGAATGATGCATGACAAAATTTAGGACATTTAGTGATTCTTATGATTAATTTTCAATGGTTGATAGTAATCAATCTAAAATTTAATCAAAATCTAGTTGTGGCCAGAATTAGATGTCTATAGTTTTCCTATGTTTGGGAAGTCATTGCAAGCTAAAGGCATAGTAAATTTTTCTTAAATAATGAAAAGGTCTTGTATGCCTATGAATTCAATGGTAATGGATGATCTCTAGATGGGCCCTCAATGGAACATTCAAAAAATAAGGTCAGTGATAGTTCCCTTTAAAGAAGGAAAATGGTTGGACCAAAAGGTAGAATGGGGTGGAAAAGACTAATTTTCTTATATGTAGTTATAATCAGTGTCATAGTGAGTTTCCCTAGTTGGGTAGATAAATAGGATGATTTGACCAAAGGATGTTATAATCATTGGCATAGCATGATAATAATATAATTATTTGTCCATAGGCATTTATATTCATTAGAAGGGTAACAAGAGAATGATTTTCCCAAAGGTGGTTATAATCATTGAAAGGGAAACCAATGATTTACCTATAGGTAGTTATAATCATTACTAGGATAAAAACATGCCCTAGTTGGGAGGATAGAGATAATGGTTTGCTTAAAGCTAGTTATAAGCATTATCACAATGAAAACATGCCCCATTTGGATGGAAAAAGGATAATTATTTTTGCAAAGGTGGTTATAGTCAGTAACCTCTAGATAGATCAAAACACAATGTTTTTTCCAAATATAGTTATAATCATCAGTGCTACAGGTGGGATGATACATAATTATTTTCCCAAACATGATTAGAATCATTTGAAAATTATGGGAGTAACTTGTCAAACTGGAATAGGAGGCTTACGTAATGAATCTATACTTACACAGTAAGAGTAAGCTAATATACATGATAAATACAAACATGGGAAACCTGATAGTATGGAGATGTAATCTTAACTAGAAAGGATTAAAATTCTTTCATGAATTAATTACTCTATATATGGGAAATGATTTGGGTCAATAGGGAATTTTTAAGGTGCCAAGGAGAAGTACCACAATCTCATTGCTTATAATATTTCCCAAGCTAATTTTTTGATATAGAACATGATTGTATAGACCATGATATAAAACACCATGATAACATAGTTAGAATGTACATAAATACTAATACATGATCTCATAAACAACTAAAAATAATGCACCAATAATAAAAACCATGATGATAATGTTGGCATATGAATATGGATGGACTTAAAAATAATTCACAAGGAATCACCCAATGAACACATATAGAATTAATCAAGGCATAATAATGAAATGAAACAAATAGGTAAACAAACAAATAACAAATAAACAAACACACAAAAAGCTTGAAAGTAAACATCAACATAAAGCATCCTATCATTAATCTACATGTGAACACTCAAAGGAAGGATAAATAGGTGGTTCCCCCCAAAGCAAGGATAGATACAAAGGGAAGGTCACACCCCTAATGGTAGTGAAATGGATTAGAATTAACAACGGATTTATCCTAGTAGGGTGGATTGAGGATGACTAACTAGGTTTAAAAAGGATAAATGTTTTTGGATTTTGATGCTATATATCTCTACAGGATATGGTGAGATAATTTTCTAATTTTTATGAATTTGAAATGTTTTGAATGTTTTTGGAAATTTCTAAGTATATCAAATAAATTAATAATTACAAGACATAGAATGGTCTAACTTGAAAAATGGTGGTAGGGTGTCTTATATTGCTTGCAAAATGGCAAGAGCGTTCAAACATAGATTTCTATCAAAATGGAAAGAGCATTGAAAAAGGGGTGATAAGTTTGACCTTAATGTGAATCAAGCACTACCTACATAGTCCCATTAAGACCTCAAATCATGGTATTTTTACCTACATAAAAAGTGGTGAGATCTAACCAAGTAATAATAGGTTCATGAATTTTGAGGCAAATGGAAAGGAAAATGACAATAGTATTGTTGTGGTGATGCAACAATGTTGGTAAAGGTATTGTTCTTAATTTCCCCATAGGCAGTTATAATGAGGAAACAATGACATAGGTCAGTGATACTAATTTTCCCATAGGCATTTATAATTAGTAACACAAGGTGGAATATTGATTTTCCCAAAGGTAGTTATAATTAGTAAAACTAGTCAAGCATAAATAAAATATGTAATTTCTATATCCACTATCATACTACTTTCATATACTACCATTTGAACATTTAATTTTAAAATTAATGAAATTGGATCAAAATCCCTTCATAAAGGTTCCATAAGAACCAATGGAACTAAGGTCAAAAGGGTTAGGTAGGGAAGGTAAAAACAAGTTTGTTCAATAGTCACCCTATGGTAGGATGGTATAGGGTGATTTTTGTTGAAGGACGGTGTTTTTATGACAATTGGATATAATGGTAATAAGGTTACCCCAAAATGTCAAGGTAAGGTAAATGGAAAAGGTAGGGTAGATGGAAAATGGAAAAGGTAAGGTAGATGTAAAATGAAAATGACAAGGTAAATGGCAAGGTATATAATTCTATTGTTCTTTTTGATGTGGAGATGTACATCTTGATCAACATATTATACAACTAGATTAGTCAATCATGGAAATTTCTAGTCCATACCACTTCTAAATAGATTCTCTATCAAGAATCTACTACATATTTGGACTCCAATAATTTTTTTGTGATGCTATTTGAATTTATTTCTTTCAAACTTTGAGACAAGATATATTCATAGCCTATATAAAAGAAAGTGCAGCTAGGGATTGTAAACATAGATAAATATTGGATGATAGGTATAATTTGGAAATAGAGATATGGAATGTAATGAAATGCATAATGGTTGGGAAATAAATGAAAATAAATGTTTTTAGGCATATACAATGTTTTTGATTCTAGATTTGACATAATTTTTTTTGTGGTAGGGTTGAAGACTTATGAAAATGATCTCAATATGACCATCATATTTTTTTGTAGTTTGGGATTGAGAGTAGATACAATCTAATTATGTTATAGATTTGAAGTTATATTAATGTTATCTTTTACAATTTATTCATAAAGAAATGAAGAACTATTGTGCTCAATTATTGATGACTTAAAGAGGTTTTCACCAATGAAGTTGTCTTGATTATCCCATAACACATCCAAAAAGGTTTCACTAAAGAACATTGAATTTTTGAATTTGATTGTCTTATATCAACTCAAACAAGGTTTCACTATAAGATGTTGAGTTTAGACTTTGATTGACCCCTAGTGCTTATAAAAGGGTTTCAATAGTGGATTGTTCTTCTTTTGCATGATTTTGGTCTTGGCCTCCATGATATTATTCAACTGATATGTCATCATGGATTCATTTCAATAAGGTATGATATTTTTAGTCTTAATTGACACTTGTGGGAGGTGGAAGGTCAATATAATGGCTATGTTGGTTGGTGTTAATGGAATATGGAATGGTAATAGAATGAAGAAAAGTAGCACAATCCTAGTAGAAGATACTAGGATAACTTCTATTTATTCTAAAGTATTCATCCTCAAAAATTATAGAAGGATCATAAATGTATTCAAATTGATTTTCAAGGCATGTGTAACTAATGTAATAATATGTACAAATGTATTATGATTTTAAAGTTGAGTCTAACTCATTGGACTCTGAATCCAATGTTGAGGCTAACATTGAGTCTGCTTCTAATTCTAAATTTGATGTTAGTTCAAGAATAAAACCTAACTTTAACTCTCATTCTTCTTAATTTATGGATGCTACTAAAATTATGTCTTTTTGAATGTTTGTTATTGGACAAGTAATGGCCTATGATGCAATAATGGGCTCTTTAAAAATAGGCTCATCTAAGAAGGATTTCATAGAGACTAGCTTATCATAGTGAGACTCCTCAATGATGGGAAAAGGTTTAACATAAAAATCCATAAAGACTAACTTGTCAAAGGGAGGCTCTTTAAAAAAAGGACAATGGTAAATATAATGATTTTCCCAAAGGTGGTTATAATCCTTAAAAAGTGACTTGACAAAGACTAACTTGTTAGAGTCAAACTCCTCAAATACAGGTAAAGGATCGAAAGGTGATTCATCATAGGTTGACTTGTCACAAATAGGTTTTTAAATAAAAACATCATATATTGATTGGCTCTCTTGACCTTGGTTTACAATTAGTTATACAATAATAGTTTTGAACACATCTTGGCCTTCAAATTATTGGCTATGTTATGGTTCAAAAATTGACATGGATCTTCTAAAGTGGAGGATGGTTATTAATTGATGAAGGATGGCTGACAATTGGATAATGATTTATTTGTAAATAGGCTCATCTAAGATGGGCTTAGCAAAGATTGGTTGTCCATTTAGGATGGTAATTGTGACCTGTTTAGTCATAATTACACAACCTTATTGGGATAACAATCTACCATACTTGAAAGGGCCTAAAATGGTAATGTTAAGGAATTTCAAAGCTTGGTTTCTATCATGAGCCAAAATATGAGGTCCTAAAATGGTAATGGTAAGGACTTGTGAAGCTTGGTTACTATCACTAGCCAAAGGATGAGATCCTATAATAGTAATTTTAGGGCATTATGGAGCATGGTTTCTCATTGAAATTGAAAGAGAATTAATGGTATATGTAGGGGTTCAGGTATTGTTAGCATTGAAAGGGAAAGCTTGGTATATTAGTTATCCCAAAAAAGGTATCCCCAAATATAATTCTTGAGGGTTTTGTATTTATTCTCTATATTCATTATCATAAGGAGGATAATGATATATCTCAAAAACAAAATCATCATATTAGGGGTATTGATTAAATTCATCTTGTTCAACCACATTATTATAACCTATAATATACATGGCTCCACTATGAGAATAATGAGACATCTAAATCAATGATGAACATTTCATGAAAAAGGACCTAGAGTTATATAAATTCTTAAAAAATAATGTCCAAAATAAAAATGGTTAAAACTTAATCTAACTTAGTCTAAAAGTGGAGTTGTATCTCTAAAATGGTTTGTGATAAAACTTGGTCCAAAATAGTCTAATTTAAAATGTCTTACATAAAAAGGTTAAGTAGATGAATAAAAACCAAAACGTCAAACTTAGGTATGAAGTTTTTCAAACAAGTCTAATCTAGGTTTAAATAAAATAAAGGTTTCCAAGTCTTTTATAAAAATATGCACACAAGTTAGGCTCAAAACATGTATTTCTAGGTCTTTTGGAAAAGGCACAAAATCTAGACTTTAAACAAAATAAGGTCTAAAAGGCAAGAGAGTTAATTTAACAAATTTGAAACACTTTGGTATAAACTAGGGATTTGTACTTAAACATGAACTTGGTTATTTTGGAAAAATACATGAAACAATATGAAAATGGAAGATAGAACACTTCTCTAAATTTAGGCACAAAAATAGTTTTCAAATTGAATAAAGAATTAACCTAAGTTACACAACCTAAAATTGAAAGATCGATGTCTAGGAAAAAATTAAATAAGGCATAGACAAAAATCAATCAATGTTTGTCTTTGAACTTATCAAGGCTAATTTTGAACTAATCTTAGAAAACTAGGCTTCTCAACAAGCTAGATAAAAATGAACAACATGACAGTACTAGGCATAGGTTTAAAAGGCACATGTGGCTTTGGTTTTGAAATTGAAATTTGGACATAAGGAAACAAGTATTTGAAATTATTTGGGTAGCATAATGACATTATCATGCTCTAAATATGTGGCATATTACTTGAAATGAATTGGGTAACATAACGATATAATTTTTAATCAAGTGACACACAAAAAATATTTGTCAAAAGACTAAGATAAAGGTATGATGTAAAATGGATAATGTAACACCTCCTCAAACAAAAAATTGATGTATAAACAAGACTTGTTTTAACAAGGTATGGAAAACAAATAGTTTAGAATCAAGACAATACAAGTAAAAATGACAAAAATGAAAAAGAACCCAAAGTGTAATGTCCTAAATCCTAAAACTAACAAGGTTACATAATTCTATCAAATTTTATAAATATAATTACTCTTGAGATAATTTTAAATTGTTAATCCAAAAGTTAAAAGCACATGAAAATTAGGCTTTTTATCTCCCTCTTCTCTCAAGACTTTATACGGTGACATGAAACTTCAATCTACTCACCCTACATCAAGATTATATCCATGACAAGTGGGGTTATTATAAACTATCATTTTTCAATGGTTTCTAGATGGTCTAAAGTGTGGATAAAACTAGGGATGTAATCATGTCATTTGGATCCACATTTATAGCTTGTTGTGAAAAGGTCTTGCATTTTTCACAATCACTACATCTATTGCTTGCTTAGTGTAGTACAATTTATAAGTTGCCCCTATAATTTGAGGCTGAGTACCACTAATAGAGGTTATTTTAATTTCTCAAAACAAGAATCCTAGTGGTTCACACTTAGTTTATATACCCCAATATGGAGTGGGGTTTAAATGATGTGAGGAGATAAATTTTTAGGTCAACACTTCCCTATAGAACTTGTGAGGAGGTCATGAACTCCCACTCACAAGCCAAAAATACATGAAAATAAAGACAAGTAGAAAGAATTTAGGGCCACCCAAATAATATGGATTTTGGATAGGGCCTTAAAAACTTTACTTCCATTCTTTTGGACTAAGGTGACAAGTGTAAAGAATGAGCATTTTTTATCACCCAAGTTCCCTAAAGGGGATGGGTTGAGAACATACATGCGTCACTCATTTTTCTTAAACAAACACCTTAATAAACAAGTATGAAAATGAAACTCTTAAGAGTATTTAAATAATGTGAAAGTTAATTTTATGTCACCAAAATGAAATATGTTATGAATTTTGAGCCCCTTGGCATTAGTTGTTAATAATTTTAAAAGTTTCAAAAATAAATAAGAGATGAAAACAACTAAGAAATTTTTAAGAACCAAAGATGATGTGTGTAAGATTTAACCCTGTTCAAACTTTAATTCTTTTCCCTTAGGACCTATAATTTGTTAGAGGGTTTACCTACTTATAATTTCAAACTCAAGTGAGAAGAAAACATTTCAAAATTAGCTCATGGATTTTTTATTTTTCATCTGAGAGACTGATCGTCACCGATCCACATAGGGATCAATTTCAATCTATAGAGATTGACATCGATTGGGTAGATCATTTAAATTTTCCCTATATAACATAGAAAAAAACAATATGTTTTGATATAATGAATAATTAATGAAATGAGCTCAAAGACCAAAAAACCTCACTAGATCCTACAAGAAAATGGTTAAATAAATAATATGTAGGTACTTTAATCACATAATGAATGCATAAAGATAAATAAAAAAACCCATGTTAATTATGTCTCCATCATGATCTATTTTTTTCATAGGGATCATGATAAATTCTTTAAATCCATGTCGATCTAGAAAATTAGTGTCGATCCTTGTAACATATAAATAAAAATTGATGTTGATCCCTACACATTATAAGTTGCTTAAAATAGAAAGATGTAAAAAACAAATTAAAAACTTGAAACTTGAATATTTTTAAGCATCCATTAGAAAAAATAAAAGTATCATATTAATATCCTTGGTTATATGAGATGCTTACGTCCCACCAAACATGCAAATATATGGACAAGGATTGCAATAGAGGGGAGATTAGTCTTACGTTAGTATAAAAAATAAAACTCAAGTAAAAACACTAAAATTCTAACACCTCTATCCTAAAAACTAGGGATATATTAATTAATAAAACTAAATGAAAGCACAACAAAAACATAAAATAAATTACTCTTTTACCTTCCTTGGAGCTCTAGATGGCTTGTTGAATGGATTTTTTGACTTGTGCATCAAAAATTCTTTCATAATAAAGCTTTATTGGCTCCTTCACTCTTTGGAACCTTGGATTTTATGTTACTTGGATTAATATTTTGTCATGGTAACACTACTTGCATGGGCCTTATGGAGAAAATCTTGCATAACAACTCTACAATATCTAAGCTTAGAAATGAAGGGGTATGGCCTTGTATTTATAGATTATAGAATAAAGTCTCACAAATGGCAAGTTAAGGTTGATTTTAGGCTTGTAATTGGTTCAATATATCCCTAGGTGAGTTAAAACTAACTCCAATTGAGTTAATAGTTGTCATGTAATTATGATTTTCAATTACTAGGCATGGCTCTCAAAGTAGATATTTTAGGATATTTTTGAAGAGCTTGACAACTCATAAAGGTAATGATGAAAGCCTTGATATTTTCAATTTTTTAATTTTTATTTTTTAGATATTCATTAATTATAAATATATGATATAAATAATCATTTAATATTGTTTAATTAGTTAATTCAATTTTACTAGCATTTTAGCTCTTTCAAGATTTGATCAAGTGCCCTGCTTAATGGGTTCATAGGCCAAATTGATAGTTGTTATGTTGTAAGGTGATTTATGATGAATATATGAGTGGTTACTATTTCATATAGGCTATTATCCCAAATAGGGATTCCCTAACATGATTCTAAGCTTTTATGAATGTTGTATGACCAAATTTGCTATGTTTAGTGATTGCTAGGCTTAATTTGTAATGGTTAGTAGGAATCAATCTGATGCCCATTCATAAGCTATTTGTTGCTATAATTGGATGTTTAAAATGGCTAATATATTAATACACATACATTTTTGGTCCATCTTCAATCCTTCCTTGAAAATCATGAAACCCAAGTATACCAGTTCTTATTTCATAAATTTGCACTTTTTCATGTTGATCAACAAATTTTATTCATAAAATATTTGTGACACACTTCTTAAATGTGCCACATGCTCCTATTTTGTTATTTTTAATACCAAAATGTCATCTAAGTATGTAATGACATAATTACGTAAGAATGGTTTAAACACATCATTCATCATCCTCATGAATGTGTTAGGCACATTGATTATCTCAATTAACATATCTAACCATTAATACATCCCCTCATTCATCTTGAACATTATTTTCCATACATCTCCCTTGTGAATTTTGATCTGGTGATACCCAATATTTAGATCAATCTTGTTGAAGTATTTGGCACCACTCAAGTAGCCCATCATGACATCTATGTAAGGTAATAAAATTATTAACTTTATCATAATTATTTTAATTGATCATGAGTCTATTTAGATGCACCACTCTCCATATTTATTTGGTGCCAGTACTATAGGTACTACACATAGGCTTGAACTTTCCATTATTATCCCTTTCTTAAATAATTCATGTGCCTTCATATATAATTTATCATTTTCAATTGGTGTCATCCGATGTGTATCCTTTTCTGTAAAATGCACTTCAAGGATTAGGTCCATATTATGATTAATACGTCTTATAGGTGGTATTTGATCTATAAAATCACTTGATATAATATCAATGAACTCATCAACTAACCTCTTTAAATTCACACAATTTTTTCTTCAATATTTTTGCTTATTTTTCAACTTATTATACCATATTTGGTATGAATACATAATATGACTCCTCTTTCACTACCTCTTGGAGGAAATATTTTCTTGACACCATCTACACTTTTATTAAAATGATACTATGCCCTCCTTCTTCCTTGATATTCAAATTACTTAATGTGTACTTCATTTATTCTTCACCATCATACAATACCTTGTGATAAAATTTGCAAAGCCTTCCCATAAATACATGGAATACATCTATTGACATTAAATCACACCATACCTCATCCTAGTATGTGCTTATTTAAATTTCACTAGACATTTCTTATTAACTAACACCTATTAGTCTTCTTCAACCATGACACCTTATATGGATTAAGGTGTGTTACTCTCTAAGTATCTGTCATGTCCCCTTTTTAGTCGACATGTACAGAGTAGATGATTAGCCTATTATGCGACCCTCGTAGGCTAATGAGGTGGATAGAGGGTCTTGATGGAGCTGGGCTTGGCTTTCGTTCTGGCACTTTCGGGCATGAATTAAGGGAGATATTAATATTTGATTGATTTAATCAAATATTAATTATTTGAACTAATATTAATTAATAATTAATTATTAATTAATTATTAATTATTAATGATTTGGTCTAATTTGAGGATGCAAATTCTAAATTAAGACTTGGTCTAATTTTAAGACCCTAGTTCTAATTTAAGGAAGTCTAATTTAAGGGAGTCTAATTTTAGCAAGCACACCTTTGGAGGTGTATAAGAATCTCTCATGAGAGAGAGTTTGATCCATGCTTATTATTGATATTGATTCTTGTTAAGAACATTCTTCTGTGAAGACTGAGCCAAGGGTTCCAGGATTCCAATTGCAGTGAAGAACGTCAACTCTTCATTGTGTGCGATTCAGAGGTTGCGAAAGATCAGCCGATCTATTGCCGAATTGAGAGATAACTTCATACAGAAGTTATCATAGTATTACAGGTATTTGAGAGATAACTTCACTCAGAAGCTATCACAAGGGTTTACAGGTATTTTCTTTATTTTGGGTTTTTGATTCAAGAATTATCTAGATATAGATCTTTTATGTCAGCCCATAATTCTACAGATCAGGATCAGGCATACAGGGTGTGTTATATCAGCGGCCGTACGACTTCCGTACAGATCTGCAAAAAATCCATACGCATCTACAGAAAGTTCAGGTACCGACATCGGCGAACAGGAACTTACAGAGACCGACATCGGTCGACTCATCACCGACGTCGGCAAGGGGACTAATACAGGTCGACTGATGACGGTAGTATAACCGACGTCGGCGACTGTGTTTTTACACAGCAGGCCGAGACGTGCCAGATTCAACCCAGTTCACGGAATATTCAGGCTATAAGGCTGAACTTTTGATATTATTTGTATACCTGACAGAGGATCTCAAATTGTAAGCTTATGAGCAAATAAAAAGAAATTATACTGTGATTTATTCATCTATTTGAAGATATTTTGCAGAAATTTAGATAAGCAATTTGGAGCTTTGTTTTTGATATTCGAAGGGATATTACAGTGGTATCAGAGCTAAATCCTGCCATCCTGAGGGTTTAGAAATTTTATGCAGCGACAAGAGTTGCGACCACACGGGTATTACACACGCAGTAAAGCTTTGCTTGAAGGTACTCAAGTTCTAGAACAACCGCCGGAAGACATGGGTGATGATATTGGCAGGGCCCGTATTCCTCACCATCCGAGAGACCAAGATGATCCAAAGGTTTTACTTACTCTTAGAGAACTACGAGAAGGGCAAAGGTAGAATAACCAGGTATTACAGCAGTTGGCAGCAGCACTGCCAAGATTGGGTTCTCCGAGGGGACATTCCCCACACCATAAAGATGTCAGGAGTGTTGCAGGATCACAGCGAGGCCATGGGACTGTTTCTCATACAGCGAATAGGCCTACTAGGCCTATCTTTGTGAGACAGGAAGCAGAAGAGGTTATAGCAGGTGAAGAGCATGAGGAGGAATTTATAGACACATTCAGGGCAGCGACTGATGAGTGGGAGTCATTACCACCTGTGGTCAAGGAGATGATTACTTTTGACCGATTTCTCACACAAAGGAAAGAACATTATCGAGGTCGATAGAATGGGAGACCAAGGCCCCAGAACAATGATCTGAAGCAGGCTACGAGTAGGCTCACACTAGCAACATTTGACGGTAGTGGTAAGGTGACAGCACAGGCCTGGGTTAGTAAGCTGGATACATTTCTCACATTGCAACCGATGGGTGAGGAAGATGCTATCAGATATGCGACACTACATCTTGAGGGAGTAGCTCACGATTGGTGGCACCATGGGATGGTGACACTCCATCATGATCGGATCACTTCTTATCAGGAGTTTGTGGACAGGCTGGTGGAGCGTTTTGACAGGAGGGATCCAGAGTCCTATTTCCGAGAGTTGGCACAGTTGCGCCAAAGTGGCAGTCTAGAGTCATACATTGGTGACTTTCAGAAGTTATCAGTTATGGTTCCTGACATTTCAGAGAGGCGACTAGTAGTACTCTTCATGGAGGGCTTGACAGAACCATTGAGAGGTTGGATCAAAGGCTTTGATCCTCCTTCATTACAGGAAGCTATGAGGAAGGCGCGCAGTATGGAGATGGCAGCCCCATCAAGTAGATCTAACTCCAGAGGTACTTCTTCATCGAGAGACCATAAGCACTCCAACGGGGATACAGAGAGACCGGATTTTAACATAGATAAATCCGGGGTTAAAAATGATTCAAAGGCCAATCCAGCAGCACCACCTTTGGATTGTGAGGCACTTAATGATCTACGCAGGAAGAAGCTTTGCTTCTACTGCAAAGGTCCATATGATATCCATCACGATTGCCCTTTGAGGCCTAAGGGCAAAGCAAATCATGTGATGTGGGCGTATTATGAGGATGCGGAATCAGAAGATTCCGAACAGCAGGGTAGTTCTGAGGAGGCAGAGGCTTCAGAGCCTAAGGCAGAGGCAGATTTAGAGCTTCATATACAGGAGGCACGCCTATCCAGCATTCAGTCGGATGAGTCATTCAGACTCCGTGGAGTTTTGGCAGGGCAGAAGGTTACCACCCTTCTTGATACAGGAGCTACACATAATTTCATAGATGCCAGATTGGTGGAGGAGCGTGGACTCACTACCGAATATTTTGAGGGGATTAGAGTTAAGGTCGCCGATGGTCACACTCTTAAGTGTGAGCGCATGATTAGAGATCTCCCATTGCGCTTGAACAACTATGAGTTCAAGGCTAATTATTTTGTAGTGAACATGGGGGACATAGAATTAGTCTTGGGTATGAAGTGGCTTCATTCATTTGAGGAAGTTACTCTTCATCTCAAAGATATGGAGGTTCATTTTCAGGTTGATGGAAAAACACATATTCTTAAGGCAATACGGGGCAGCAGCTTCAAGCATATGTTTTTTCATCGGATGGAGATGCCTATACGACATGATATGATAGAGTGCGATGATGAGGGCACATTGGCACCAACACAGGAGAGATATGAGGACGAGCTTTGTCTTGAGGTGAGTTCAGTTCAAGAGTCAGCACATGTGGTAGAGGCTCAGCTTTCTTTTACAGGGGGGTCACATGTTGATGACGATATGCGTACAGGAGACAGAGGTGATGTGACGCCATTGGATGAGAGTGGTGATGGACAGGGCCTGGAGTTTGTGTTGGTTGACCGCACTATAGATCGAGACTTCATTTGGGATCCCGGTATTCAGCGATTGCTTGAGGGCAAGCAATTTCAGGAGGGGCGGATTGTCATGTCCCCTTTTTAGTCGACATGTACAGAGTAGATGATTAGCCTATTATGCGACCCTCGTAGGCTAATGAGGTGGATAGAGGGTCTTGATGGAGCTGGGCTTGGCTTTCGTTCGGGCACTTTCGGGCATGAATTAAGGGAGATATTAATATTTGATTGATTTAATCAAATATTAATTATTTGAACTAATTTTAATTAATTATTAATTAATAATTAATAATTAATTAATTATTAATTATTAATGATTTGGTCTAATTTGAGGATGCAAATTCTAAATTAAGACTTGGTCTAATTTTAAGACCCTAGTTCTAATTTAAGGAAGTCTAATTTAAGGGAGTCTAATTTTAGCAAGCACACCTTTGGAGGTGTATAAGAATCTCTCATGAGAGAGAGTTTGATCCATGCTTATTATTGATATTGATTCTTGTTAAGAACATTCTTCTGTGAAGACTGAGCCAAGGGTTCCAGGATTCCAATTGCAGTGAAGAACGTCAACTCTTCATTGTGTGCGATTCAGAGGTTGTGAAAGATCAGCCGATCTATTGCCGAATTGAGAGATAACTTCATACAGAAGTTATCATAGTATTACAGGTATTTGAGAGATAACTTCACTCAGAAGCTATCACAAGGGTTTACAGGTATTTTCTTTATTTTGGGTTTTTGATTCAAGAATTATCCAGATATAGATCTTTTGTGTCAGCCCATAATTCTACAGATCAGGATCAGGCATACAGGGTGTGTTATATCAGCGGCCGTACGACTTCCGTACAGATCTGCGAAAAATCCGTACGCATCTACAGAAAGTTCAGGTACCGACATCGGCGAACAGGAACTTACAGAGACCGACATCGGTCAACTCATCACCGACGTCGGCAAGGGGACTAATACAGGTCGACCGACGACGGCAGTATAACCGATGTCGGCGACTATGTTTTTACACAGCAGGCCGAGACGTGCCAGATTCAACCCAGTTCGCGGAATATTCAGGCTATAAGGCCGAACTTTTGATATTATTTGTATACCTGACAGAGGATCTCAAATTGTAAGCTTATGAGCAAATAAAAAGAAATTATACTGTGATTTATTCATCTATTTGAAGATATTTTGCAGAAATTCAGATAAGCAATTTGGAGCTTTGTTTTTGATATTCGAAGGGATATTACAGTATCTAATTTCTCAACCATATCAATGGAGACTAAGTTATCTATGTTTCCACTATACACTATCATTTTTCAACATTTATTAACCAACTTCTAGGTGGTTTTGAAAATGATTTTCCTCTACACTAGTTCTTTGCCTTATTTTGGTGGATTCAACAAAACTCTCTTCAACATCAATACTTATCCATGCTCTAGTTCTTATAAATGGTCAACTAATTCAACTAACCCCTCATCTTCATGTGTTAAATTCATAACTACACCCATCCTTTTTATCCTTTCACACTATGTGTGTGGGCATTCAAAGGCTTATTTCCCCAGTTATATGCATCAAAAACATTTCCCTATGATTACTCTCCCCCCTCCATGACCAAATATACTTTTTTGTTGACGTTGATAAAAGATGTATTCTCCTCATGCACTTTATTGTTAAAAATGTTATTTCCTACTTTGGTTTTTTAAATCCACCTCATTTCATGCTATGACTTCTGGACTTGATTGTTTGTTCTTCCTCCTCCTTACATGAATCTTCTTTTGCCTTGTGTTTTTCTCTCTTGTTTATGCAAAAAAATTCCTATGCTTTGACTACAAACTTATAATTTTCTTATAATACTTGAATCTAGGTCATACTTAGTTCTTATTGGATCCTAAAGTGAATCCTTTTTATATATAACATGACCTTATCTTTATATAACTCATTATGACTCTAAGTAATAGTAATTTTGCATAACTCTTTAGTGTACTCCTTCACCAACATATATTTTTCCAAATATTATTAAGTATTTTAAATAGATCCATCTGGTATTCTTTTGGTAATAACTTTCCCCTCAATTTAAAAACCATTTAATCCAAACTCACTATATTAACCTTTCGTATTTTATGTCATTCATTCTAGACTTCCTTACACCATAACATTACATGTCCTTTCAACATTTTTTGTGCCATATTGACATGATAGTGATCATTAATATCCTTATACAAAAAATATTATTCCATATCATTGAAATAATAAACTATCTCTTCTATATTTAGACTTCCCAATAAATAGGGAAATTCCATCTTTGCACCCTTACAAAGGCAAGAAATATCTCTTAAGAGTATCTCTTCACTAACATCAATTTATCCTTAGGAATTTATTGACCTTATTATCCATTTTATCCCTTGATTTTTGGTACTTAAACTTCATCATAACTCTCATCATCCCTTGAAAATGAAACCTCATCATGATTCCTTCTCAACAATATTTTAACATGTTTGTGTGACATGTAACACATCTAGTAATTTACTCAATATTCTTGATACACTTATGGATACCACACCTATTTCAGTATATATACTTGGTTTCATCTTTATATTTTAAATTTATAGATTACTATATCAATTTTAATTTTTCAATCATATGTAGGAAACCTTATTTACACTCAGTAAGGTTCAAAACCCACACCCATACTAGTCAATGCCATCATGGGTTAGGTTCCCAATGAACAAAATCTAATCCATGTAGTGAGTGATCCTCTCACCCTTGTAAATAATATAAACAAAAATATAATATACTTATAAAAGGTCTAATTACTAATTTAAAATAGATTTATATTCAACATCATATTTAACATGACCTATAGGCTATGTTGTGACTAACTTGTTATAGATAGTTTTAGCCTTACAATGATTAAGTCCTTAGACTACAAAAAATTGGTCTCTTAGACGTTGTCACTCTCTCACACACACAATTCACCTCGAACATAAAATTTGGTGGAGTGTCTTTGTTTCCCAAAAATTAAATCGTATATTCTTTTAGTAACCTATTTATAGGACTTAGAACTGGTTGAAGTCCCGCTTCTTTCTCATTGGATATCTACCAAATTAATGAGAATTTAATGATATATCTAATGATGTTACTATTGAAAAAATTTTACTTCTAGTGAAATGAGGTCAAACCCTACTATTTTTAACTTTTTAATAAGTTCCCATGTTTCCTATAGGGTGTCATGTTAGTCTATTATCTCACTTAGCCTTTCCCTAGTCTTAGTTAAAGCTCATCTTCCTTGAAATGGCCTAGTCAACCAAAGTCAAAAATGGTCAAGCCTTGGTCAAACTTGGTAAAATTATAATTTTGTGTAAAATTGTCCTAATATGGTATTTATTATGTTTCAATGTTTTTACAAATCGTAAATTGGTTATTTGTTATGTCTCATGTGCAAAAAAGGGTCTTTTGGCTGCTTTATAGCCCATTTATTGACTTGTACAGAATTATAAGAGTAAAAAAATTTCACCAAGGTGATTTTAAACGTGGAATAGGTCAATATAATGTCATTATTAGTCATATTTCAACCAAGAATCATTTATGTTTAGTAGAAGGTAGTTTCTCCTTGATTTTGGGGGCTTTTGGGCACCTGTACAGACTTCTTGAGTCCAACATCAGCTAAAAACGTGGGTGGAGTTTCTCTTCACATAAAATCACCAATTACCATTATTTTTGTGAAAAAAATTCATCAAAAATTTCATTTACAACTCTTTTTCCTTCTTTTTCCATTGGCAAGCTAAGGAAGGGCACGTTCAAACACTCACTATGAACTATATAGGTTGAGTCAGGAAGAATGATTCTACAAGTGGATATTAATATTATTATAATTAAAATTCATGATAATAAGTATCATATTGGTTCCTTCTCCTTTATGAACAAATTCTAACACTCTAGGGAACCTTTTATGAAATTCCATTAAAGAGGGGTATGGTTGTGTATCTTTTTGTTATTTTTAGGAATCCATGGAGCTATATGAGTTTTATAGAGTGTTTATAGGTTGAAATATACCCTCTCCATTGTTTTCTCATCATCCAACACTTTCTCTCTCATTACCCTTGAAATATATATACAAGTTTGCTTGTTTCTCAAATTAGTTGCTTCAGGTGTGTAATCTAGGTTTTACCAATATGGAAGGGGATCCATGGTGATGTTAGTATGCTTGAATTCATGTTTTAAAATGTATTCCATTACATCACCTTGTGAGAGATCAAATTGGTATACTCCTTCAAATCAAATTGCCTAATTTCCTTGTTCACTACCTAGTAAGTTCACAGTCACCTTACTCGAGCTCCAGGAGGTTTGTATAGACGTGTGAAGAGTAAAATCATGGTGGAATTTAGTTTGAAGATTTAAAATTATCAAATAGTCTTATATTTCATGTCATGAAATTGAAAATGTTATGCAAGTTAGATTTTCCTTTCAGGAGGACTAGTTTACTGTATTGGGCTCATGGTCCCTGAAAGTTGCAAATAATGGCCTGAGAGGTTTTTGAGGGCCTCATTAAATTTAATTAAAAGGTGATATAGACATTCAGCTTGGAAAATATTGTATCCCTATCTACCTAAAAAAACTATTCCAATTTTTATAAGTAAAATATAAGTGTAATATGGAGTTTCAAGGTCTAAAAGTTGCCAAAAACCCATTAAAAAGAGATAGTGAACACCTACAAGGTATGGAGAAAAAGTAAATTTGTACTTCCATTTGTGATTCTAAGTTATGCCATCAAGGGAAATCAATCCTAAATTATCCAAATGGTAATATTGAGCTGAAATGATAAGAGAAAGGGTGTATTTTGGGTTTTGATCAGTAATGTACCCTCCCTTGTCCATACATAGGCTTAAGAGAGGCCATTTATAGGAAGGTTATATGATAATGAGTTGGGAATTAGATTATTTGGAATTTTTATAGGTTTAAAAATGAGTTAAAATGTTTTTTGACCCCAAAACATTCATGGAAAGTCAAAAAATCTCAAGAAAGCCTCAAACTTCCCCACGATCACCTATAGGCAGTCCAAAATGCATAAACATAGTTAGTCAAAGACCTAGTCCATAACTCCAAAGGTATAAGAAGGTGATTGAGGGTTAAATATATAGGGATGGATTTAATTCATCATGTGAATCATTTATGATCCCTAAATTTCCTAAAAAATCTCAAATTCAACCCCCTAAAATCTCCAAACCCAATCGATACCCTACCTACCCTCATAGGTTGCCTGCTCATAAGTATGCCTTGGGAATTCAAAGAGTTGGATGGTCAAATGGAGGATTAATAATCTTAAATTTGTTAAAAAATACCATTATTATTCCAATATTATGATGCAATTATTGGTATATAGAGACTAATGGTGTAGACCCTCTCTATTTTGTCTCAGAGTAGGGGAAATTTTCTCATGTATGAGGAGATAGTTTGAAGGAAAAGTGGGGAGATGGATGGACCAAATGTCGGGAAATCCAAAGTGATAATTGTAGAAGCTAGAGTATACCTAAAAAAAATTAAAACACCTTGCTATAATATTTTAAAGCAAGCATGATGCTCTAACCAAGAATAATTACATAGAGATGTTGAAGCTATCAGAAAAAACTATGAACTCCATCAGTCCATCTTCAGACTCCTACAACAAAAATAAAAAATCCATCAGTCTAGATAAAAAAATTGTATAGTATAACTAAGGAATCCATTATTCTATCTTCATAATCCTATAGTGTAAATATAGACTCTATCAGTAGAGCTTGGTTACTTTCATAGGCCTCACAGAATGCACAAAATGGATTAAATGGACTAGGATAGATGCATGGGGAATAATTTGACCTATTTGAGCTATTTTAATGAATAATAAACCCCATATTGATCATTCATGTACCCAATGTCATAATAGGTTATGTAAAGAGAAGGGGTGTGATTGAGAATGTCACTTCAAATGCTCATACCTACTTGTAAGCTTTGCATGGGATTCCAAGAGGTTTTAGGAGGTGGAAGAGGATCCTAAATAAGAATTTTTGGGTGTTAGTTCAAAAATCTAATGTTAGAGGTTTATAAACAATCCTTAAAGGGACAATACACTTAAAAACCTTCATAAACCCTATTTTGGGACCTAATTGGAGAGATGAGGTTTAAAATTCACCCACATGGAAGAATTTAACCATAGGACATCAAGGAAAGTTTATGGCAACTCCATGAGGATCATATCCATGGATACATATTGTATGTAATCCATATAGATGGAGTAGGGGACCAATTTATTTGACAATTTATTATGTTTTTTAGATTTTGAAGATGAAAAAAATATTATAATCACTTAGAAGGATAGATTATGACTTGAATCAACTCTCCATGTCATTTACAAAGCTTATAATTTGTCTTAAGTGTCACTACTAGGCTTCCCACTTCAACCAGTCTAGTGGGAAGATAGTGATCACTTGGTGAAAGAGAGTGAAACTCCATTTAGGAGGCCTTTTAAGGTCATTTTATTGAAAATTATTGTATGATAAATCCTTAAATGTGTCATCTCTCTTCTTGTATGGATCATATTGTAGAGGTGAAAAAATTTTAGGTGCCAAATGTGAAGGGTGCATGGAGAGATCTCATTTTGGGATTGTCTTGATTATTTTGCATGGCTAGAATGATAGAAATGGTAAGAGGTAATTCCAATACATGTTAATGCTTCTCATTAACCCTTATTATTTAGATTAATCATCAAACTTTATGATTTGTAGAGATAGGGTAGTTTTGGAAGGCCAATCATGAGGGGTAATTTTTAATGCATAAAAAGGAGTTTCTTGATTATTTTGTAGGTCTTAGATGATTTGAGATAAAAATTGTATCTAATTTTGATGTATGTCTCACACCATATCTCACTCTCATGAATTTTTAACTAATCTTCACATTTTTTACACATGTCCAAGTGACTCTTGGACTTCCCTTCTCTATCTCTTCCCATTTTTTCTATAAATTGAGCCTTCTTGGCTATTTTAGGGATCTCTTTGCCTAGGTATGGTGAATATATACCAATTTTTTGACTTTAATCAATAAATACAAGTTTTTTACCTCATTCAAATATTTCACTAAGTGTACATGATAGTTATTGATCTTTTGAAAGTGTAAGTTTCATTTACCTTCACATGTTACTCTCATTAGTACCTTATGTGTTTGTGATCTATCTCTTATAGTTAAGAAAGAAGTGTGAAAGTGGATTGTAGTTGTAGTGATTAGGCTAATCAATAGAGTTTATTATAATGTCTATTGTCTAGTTCCTCTTAGCCTATGTTATCTCTAAGACCCCATTTTGAAGCATTGATGTGATAGGGAAGACTGAAATTTGGATGAAGTGTATGTGAAACTTTTCCTTGGCTCTAAGTGAATGATAATGGTATGATTACATAAAATAGTTTATTTTATCACCTCCTATATACTAGGTTTACTTTCATTTTATCCCTATCCCTTTTCATCCCCAAAGTGGTAGTATTAGGATATGAGCTTTAATGATGCATCAAGGGAGCTAGACCCTAATCTAGAGATCCACCTCATTATAGGGATACCCATAGCCTTGAGGTGGTTCCATTGTCTCAATTTAATGAGGAGAAGCTTGTACCATCTCCTAATTTGGTGAAATTTCAAGTGATAATATTTTTTGGCATGCCCAATGGGATAAGAGTTTCATTCCTTTAGGAGTTTTGGTGTTTTTATCAAGATACCAATTTTTAGAGGCAAGTTTGATAAAAACCAATGGTGACTCAACATATGAATCTACTAGTAAATTATCTTAGGTATTATTATTGAAGTTTTGTCTTTCTCTACATACTTATCACAAGTCATGGATTACCTTGATGTGGAATTTGTCTTAACAGAAGTGGGTGAAACTTACCCTACTTTGCCTCTTCCTCTTAACTATGATCAATTCCTTGTTCAACCTTGCCATGAGACCTATGTTACCTATACTCAGCCTTCTTCATCTAGTGCTTCACCTATTCCACCTATTTATTATCCATGTTATAACATTGCTAGTTTCAAAAAAACTCTTCTTGGATAACAAGACTACATGTTAGACCTTGACACTAGATATGTGTATGGCTAAGTCATTCATAGTGTTTGTATTAGGAGTGTAAGAAATGCTTTAGAACAAGTAAAAATGGAGTGGATACCTCTACAAGGAGATAATTAGCCAAATATTTCCTATGAGATTCTTGATGTTTGTGGCCTAATTTTCCATCTAGAGGAGAGATTGAGAGATCATGAACCAAATCCACCTTGGTAGCCTCAAAGTATCCCAAATTATTTATCCATTTCACAAAAATTCTCCTCTTGGAGACCCATTCAATAAAGTATCCAAGGAAAGGAGGATATCATGGTGGAGTAGGTTGAAACATTTGAAGGACATAGTGAGAAAGAGGTTTTAGCTTTTGAAGCTCATTTTGAAAGGTAGATTGAATTGGCCAATCAAGTTTTGAGACAATCCATCTTGAAAATTGAAGGTGAAATCTCAAAGCCCACTTCCCCAAGTTTCCATCAAGATTCCAACCCCAAAGAGACTTCAAGTTTTTTAAATATATCATTCACTCCTTCACTATCACCTCAGCCCAATGAAGACATCTTTGAACCCATCTTCCCAAGATGGAAAGAGGTGTTGGAAGCTGGAGAAGAGAGGAACATATAATGATTAGGTGGAGAAGTTATAATGGGAGAGAAACCTAAAATATTTCAACTCCCTCCCAACCCTCCTAAAAATAATATTTAATTCATTTTCCCCTTCCTCTAACTGATCAATGTTTCCCCTCTAATGATTAAAATTGTGTTGCTTCTTGGGAATCCCCTTTGGCCAAACTCCCTATTTTTGAAAGGCCTAATCTTGAAATAACTAGGAGGGAAGATAAGATTGAAATCTTAGATTGTATTGAAGAGAAAGATGGGCTGATTGTAGGTTGTGAATAGAAGGAAGAAGATCCTCCTTGTGTTGAAGAAGTATTCAAAGAGGTTATCTTGGACCCCAAAGAAGAAGAGGAAAAGGTCTTTTTTATTTCTCCTTTTCATGAGGTAGACTAGTCACAATATGAGGATCTATGGTAGATATTTGAGAGAATATATAGTGAAGATGAGGCCCTCAAAGAGCCTACAAGTCCCTTAGATCTGGTTACTAGCCATGATAATCAAGTGGTTATCTCTCAAGAGGGGGACATGTGGAAAAACTATGTTTAAATGTTGAAGGAATATGGGGAGTGTGAGAAGACCAAAATCCTAAACAAACAAGTTTAAAATTATGGAGAGTAGGTATGTGTTAAGGAACAACATCATGAAGAGAGCCTGGATCATAATGAGGCAACTTATGATGATTTTAGTTTCATTAAATATTATTTAAAGTTTTATTTAATAATCTCCTATGAGGCTACCTCCACAAACATCCAAGAAGAACATGAGCAAGTAACACTTACACATGGTCATGATACAATGCCCTTTGAAGAGTTTGAATACATTGTGACCATTGAGAAGGATGAAGAAATCCTTCAAAGAGAGATTAACTTCCAATAAGCTGTCCCATGCATGGACACTTAAATCTATCATGACAAGATGAAGGGATAGAAATTTGACTCATGATTCAAGGTTCAAGAGGACCTTACATACTTTGAGAATGTATGGGAGATGACTCCATTAGATGATGAACAAAGACAAAGAGAAAAGAGAAGAAAAGAGTCATCTAACACCCCATCCAAGAAGAAGCATGCTTGGCATCCTCACTCAACTAGTGAAGAAGGAGACCTAAGGTACTTCCATTTTAATCTAGGAAGGGAGGTATGATCAATATGAATGTACATATTTTTTTACTTTCAGTTGTGTCTTGTTTTCCCTAAGTGCTTAGTAGCACAAGTGTGTTTGCTTTGGTATTTATGTGTGTTATTCTTTCCCTTCATGTTTTTGAGGTAAAGTTAGATATCTTATTTGCCTTTTCAAGGTCTAGTCTTGATGTTTCCAAGTGTGATATGACTCCTTTTCCCAATAGGTAGGATAAAGCTACTAGTCCTTAACATAGGCAAGCATGTTACCCCTAAGAGTTGCCAAATTATTGACCAAATTTTACTTCTAATCAATTGATTTCAACTCCTACTATTTTGAAATTTTTAATAAGGTTCCCATGTGTCTTATAGGGTGTCATGTTAGTCTATTATCTCAGTTAGCCTTTCCCTAGTCTTGGTTGAAGCTCATCTACCTTGAAATGGCCTAGTGAACCAAAGTCAAACATGGTCAATCCTTAGTCAAACTTGGTCAAAGTATCATTTTGTTTCAAATTATCTTTATATGATATTTATCATGTTTCATTGTGTTTACAATTCAGAAATTGGTCATTTGTTTGCTCATGTGCAAAAAAGGGTCTTTTGGCCACTTTCTAGCCCATTTATTGACTTCTACATAATTCCAAGAGGTAAAATTCGTCACCAAGGTGATTTTAAACATGTAAGAGGTAAATATAATGTCAGGAGTAGTTAGATGTCAGCCAAGAAATAATTATGTTCAATAGATGGAAATTTCTCCTTGATTTTGGGGGCTTTTCGGCACTTGTATGGACTTCTTAAGTACACCATCAACTAAAAACGTGGTTGGAGTGTCTCTTCACATCCCCTTAGCCATTACCAGGATTGGTGTGCAATAATTTCATCAAAAAGTTCATCTACAACTCATTTTCCTTTTTTTTCCATTGGTAAGCTAAGGAAGGGCAAGTTCAAACACTCACTATGAGCCATACAAGTAGATTCAAGAAGAATGCTTCCAAAGGTGGATATTAATCTTAGTATAATTAAATTTTATGGAACTAAGTTTCATATTGGTTCCTTGTCCTTTATAAACAAATGTTAACACTCTAGACAACCTTTTATGAAATTACATTAAAGAGGGGTATGGTTGTGCATCTATTTCTTATTTTTAGGAATCTATAGAGCTATGTGAATTTAATATATTTTTTATAGGTTTAAATATACCCTCTCCATGGTGTTATCATCATACAAAACTTTCTCTCTCATTTCCCTTGAAGGATATTTACAAGTTTGCTTATTTGTCAAGTTGAGTACTTCAAGTGTGTAATCTGGGTTTTCCCAACATAGAAGCGGCTCCATGGTGATGTTAGTATGATTGAATTAATGTTTTAAAATTTATTTCATTGAATCAAATTATGAGAGGCCAAATTTTCATACTCCTTCAAAGTAAATTACCTAATTTCCTTGTTCATTGTCTAGTCAATTCACAGTCACCTTACTTGAGCTCTAAGAGGTTTGTACGGAGGTGTGAAGAGTAAAATCATGGTGGAATTTAGTTTGAGGATTTTTCATGCTCAAATTGTATTATATTTTCTTCCATGAAGGTGAAAATTCTATGCAAGTTGGATTTTCCCTTCAAGATGATGAGTTTACTATGTTGGGCTCACAATCCTTGAAAGTTGATAAACAATGGCTTGGGAGGTTTTTGAGGGCCTCATTAAATTTAATTTAAAGGTGATATATAAATTAATATTGGAAAATAGTGTATCCCTATATACCTACAACAACTATAAAAAAAATTAGAAGCAAAGGATAAGTGGAAGATAGATTTTCAAAGGTCTCAAAGTTGCCAAAAATTATTGAAAGAGGCAGTGAACACCTATAGGGTATGGATGAAAAAGTTACTTTTCACTTCCATTTGTGATTATAATATATTAAATCAAGACATATCAATCCTAAATGATCCAAATGGTAATCTTGAGCTGAAATTATAAGATAAAGGGTGTAGTTTGGGTTTTGATCACTAATGTACCCTCCCATGTCTATACACAGGCCTGGAAGAGGCCATATACAATAGGTTTATATGAAAATGAGTTTTGGGTTAGGTTATTTGGCATTTTATATGTTTATAAAGGGTTTAAGATTTTTTTTACCATAAAACCTTCATTGGAAGTCAAAACATCTCAAGTAAGCCTCAAATTTCCCTAAGATTACCTAAAGGTAGTCCAAAATGCATGAACACAGTCAATCAAAGACCTAATCCATAAAACAAAAGGAATGATAAGGTGTTTTAGGTATAAATATATAGGTATGGTTTTAATTCATCATTATAATCATTTATTATCCCTACATTTCCTAACCAACCTCAAATTCAGCCTCCCAAAATATTTGAACCCAACCTCTACCCAAGAGTTAGAGGGTCAAATGGAGGTTTTATAATATAAAATTTGGTAAATATTACCATTAAGAGTCCAATAATATGATCTAATTATTTTTATATCAATAATAACTATGTATACCCTCTTTATTTTATCTCAGAGCAAGGGTAGTTTTCTCATGCACGAGGAGATAATTTGTAGGAAAAGTGGTGAGATGGATGAACCATAGGTAAATAAATCCCAAGTGATGATTAGAGAAGTTTTAAGACACATAACATAATATAAAACACCTTTCAAAAATATTTTAAAGGAAGAAGGATGCTCTAACCAAGAAGGGTTACATAGATATGTTGATGCCATCATAAAAACTATGGACTCCATCAGTCTAGCTTTAGACTCCTACGTCAAAAATATGGACTCCATATATATATATATATAATCCTATATCATAACTATGGCCTTCATTGGTCCATCTTCAGGCTCCTATAGTATAACTACAAACTCCATCAATAGAGCTTTATTACTTTCACAGGCCTCACAAAATGTAAAAGTGAGCTCAAAAAAATTTGGAGTGATAGAAAGTGGATGAAATGGACTAGGATAGACCCATGGGGCATAATTTTACCTATTGGAGCTATTGGATTTAATAATAAACCCCAAATTGATCATTCTTGGTCCCAATGTCATGACATTATATGCAAAGAAAAGGGGTGCAATTGAGAAGGTCACTTCAAATGCTCATACCTACCTAGAATATTTGCATGGGATTATAAGAGTTTTAAAGAGTTTGAAGGGGGTGATAAAAAATCATTTTAGGGTATTGTTTCATAAATCCAATGTCATAGGTTTATGAACAATCCTTTAAGGGCCAATGCACTTCAAACCCTTCATAACCCCTATTTTTGGACCCGATTAGAGATATGAGGTTAAAAATGTACCCATATGGAAGAATTTAACCCTAGGAATTAAAAGAAAGTTGTTTTAAATTCCATGAGGATCAGATCCACGGAGTCATATTATATGGAATCCATACAAATGGAATAGGGGACTAGTTTATTTGACAATTTCTTATGTTTTACAGGTTTTGAAGATGATCAAAATATGCTAATCACTTAGGAGGATATATTGAGACTTTAATAAATTCCCAATTTCATTTAAAAATCTTATAAATTATCGTGTCTCTACTAGGCTTCCCACTTAATCCAGTCTAGTTGGTAGATAGTGATCACTTGGTGAAAGAGAGTGAAACTCAATTTGGGAAACATTTTAAGGCCATTTTATTGAAAATAATGGTATAATAACTCCTTATATGTGTCATATCTCTTATTTTATAGATTATATTTCATAGGTGAATATTTTTTAAGTGCCAAGTGTGAAGGGTACATGGAGAGACCTCACTTTGGGATTGTCTTGATGATTGTGCATGTCTAGAATGATAGTAATGCTCATAGGTCAGTCCAATTAATGTTATGGATTATTAGTAACCCATCCTATTCATATTCATCATCAAAATTTATTAGTTGTAAAGTTACACTAGTTTTGGAAGGCCAATCATGAGGGGCAATTTTCTATGCATAAAAAGAAGTTTTTTGACTATTTTATAGGTCTTGGATGATTGGATATGACACTTGTAACTCCTTTTTCTATATTTCTCACCCATATTTATCTCTAATTAATTTTTAAATAATATTCACATTGGTGACACATGTCCAAGTGTCTCTTAGATTCCCCTTCTCTATCTCTTCCCATTTCTTCTATAAATTGAGCCTTTTTGGCTATTATAGGGATCTCTCTACCTGGGTATGGTGAATCCCTACAAAATTTTTACCTTGAATCAATAAATACAATTTTTTTTAACTCATTTAAATATTTCACTAAGTGTACATGATGGTTGTTGGTCTTGTGCAAGTGTAAGTTTCATTTACCTTCACATGTTACTCTCATTAGTACCTTGTGTGTTTGTGATCTCTCTCTTATAGGTCATCAAGAAGTTTGAATGTGTATTTTAGGTGTAGTGATTAGGCTACTAAATAGAGTGTCTTAGAATGTCTATTTCCTAGTTCCTCCTAGCCTATGCTATCTTCAAGACCCCATGTTGAAGCATTGATGTGAGAGGGAAGATTGACATTTGGATGAAGTATATGTGTAACTTGTCCTTAGTTCCAAGTTCATGATAAGGGTATGAGTATATAAAATATTTTGGTGTATCACCTCCTAAAGGCTAGGTCTAATTTCATGTTATCCCTATCCCTTTTCATCCCAAAAGTGTTAGTAGTAGGATATGAGCTTTAGTGATGCATCAAGAGGATCTAGCCCCTGATCTAGAGATCCACATCATAATATGGATAACCACAACCCTGAGGTGGTTCCATTGTCTCAATTTAATGAGTAAAATCTTGTCCCATCTCTTGATTGGGTGTAAGTTTAAGTGACAATAGTTACTATGACAAATAGGATAGTATGGATATAAGTTGAATTATGTTTCCAAAATCCCAACTAATTCATTTATTTTCTATTGTTTATGGGTTCTTGTCTTTGATGTTGATATATTTACTTTCAAATATTTGTGGTCATGTCATCTTGTTAAAGTGTCATGGAATTATGATCAAACATTATTGACTGAACAATATCTTCTATGCCAAAATTTCCTTTGTGCATTGTAAATATGCACACATGCACTCTAATTTGTATGTATAACTAATTATTGAAGTTTTTTATGCACTAAACTGGGTAAATATTTACTTTGACACTCCCGACACTTGATTTTATTTTTAATAGTGTGTTGAATTTTTAAAAATTATGCAAGATTAATTTTTTCCCTAGATTTTACTATATCATATTTTATCATAGACAAGCACAAATGGATCAATTTGGCACCAAATTCCCTAAACTTTAAAGTATGTTCACCACCCTATATAAGGGATGGACCATATAATTATTCACTTCTTTTAACCATTAGGTCACTTCTTGCTTCATTGAAAACCTTTTTTTTTAATTGGCCAAGCTATTCATTTCTTAGGTTGTAGAAAGTTTGATCATTTAGAAAATAAATTTACCATATTTTTTACCTTTACACTAAACTTCAAAGTTTCCATTATCTCTTCATAAATTTTATGATCTTATAGCACATGATTTATAAAACCTTGACTAAGTCACCATCTCTACTAGACCATTTATTTCTAATAATGACATTGTCTAAAACAATATAACATTTTTATTTATTAAATGTATTCATGGTTATTTAAGTGTCATCAGTACAATATCCCTCTTTCATATCACTATAATCCTCTAAGTCACTATAAATGTGATCAATATGAATAGGTTGAATTGAAAAATTTGTGTATTTTGATAATTCCTTCTCTTCTAGGTAATGTCATGTTGTTTATTCTCAAAATTTGCTAAGGTTTAAAATTCATCATTTTAAAAATGAAATTGTAATTTTCCATCTAATACCATGTTAACATTGGAAACATAAAATCCTCTTCCCATGTATTTTTAATTTAGTGTCCTCCAACTTGGATACACTCTACCCTTTGAAACAATATTTACTTTTGAAAACAAGTCTAACTCATCATCCTCTCTAAATACAAGAAACATTGATGCTATAGTACAAAAAATTAATGTGAGATAAAATAAAATCTGTAAAACCATTTCAAATAAATAAATTAAAAAAAAAATCAATGTGAGATGAAATCAAATCTATATATAAATATAATCTAAGTCTCAAGTAAGGATCTATGTGTTGCTAGGAATACACACACACACACACACACACACACACACACACACACACACACACACACACACACACACACACACACACACACACACACACACACACACACACACACACACACACACACACACACACACACACACACACACACACACACACACACACACACACACACACACACACATGAAATAAAGAAGAAAATGTGAGAACAAATCATGTCATATTATGGGTCATTGATATTAGCATATCATGAAAATAATGGGATGCTATCATCTTTACCATCAACAACAAAAATTGAACCATGCAACTTTTATATAATTTATATAGATTTTTTCTCCTAAAATTGATAGATTACTTTGATATTTGATATATATGACAATATTTTATAATTAAAATGAATTAATCTAATTTATATATAATATATATTTTTTTAAAATGTAACATTGAAGTATTAAAATAATGGATTTAGTTTGTGTTCCACTAGACAAATAAATTGTAACATAAATAAATTAAAAATTGGGTATGAATTATGTGAACCATGTATCTTGCAACAAGATGTATGTAATAATTATTTTCCAAGTTTATCATTGTGTTTATTCTATGTTTTGCAATATTTCACATAGTTTAACTTTTTGGTCATATTTATTGTGTATTGAGTAATTAAAATAGTTTTGTGGATGGTACAGTTTGCATTAATAGATGTAAAGATATGGTATGTAATTTTTTTAATTTTTTTTTTGGACTGGTAGGTTGTATCCTATCATATTATAATGGAATCAATAAATCATGAAAATTTAAAAGTTATTTGGACATTCTTTTATATATGTAAATTTACCTCTTTGCTTTCTTACATTCAACATTAGAATTAGTAATTCTAAGATACATTATAAAATAAAATAGAAATTAATACATTTAATATTTCATTTTTATCATTTTTCACATCCTTTTTAAAATAGGTGTTCTTTTATTAGATAAATAAAAGGACCAAAATAGGACTCTAGAAATGGTTTAAATTTGTTAGTCATCCCTCTAATTTTTTATTCAACATTACCCTTCAAAATATAGGTTAGTTTATCTTTAAAGGATGAAATATGAACATAAAAAATATATATCTACATAGATATAATTATATTCTAATATTTTAACTATCATGCCCATTTTGTTTTAACATAACAAGCATGGCATACCATAAATAAAAATAAATCACTAAATGTAAACCTTCCCAAGGGAAACATAAAACTCTAAAAATTCACTTATGAGAATGTATATAAATAAATCATCTAGCCTCACACTTGAATCCACCCACCAGACTCACCCAAACATTTTTTTCACACTTGACATCAGGATAACTACCAAATTTAACCAAGTCCCTTTTAGACATAATCGACACCATGTGGCATCCATAGTTATTCACCAATCAATCTATTATGGGATACAATGCACCACATGTCATAGTTATGGGATGCTAGGTCTATCACTCCACTCACACCTCTTAGGCCTACAAGTTCTAGGATGCTTCCACTTGGTAGTCCCATAGGGCTCTAAGGAATTATAAGTTTAGCCTTTTAACTAACTCTTAGAGTTATACGGATGATTCCATGTGTCATCATCTAACCATATCTACAAATCCTAAATTTAGTTAAGGAAATCTAAGCCTAAAGTAAAAGGCTTAAGGAAAAGATATAATACTTTGGCCCCATTATCTATGCAAACATATTTAGGGTTATAAGTCACCAAGATGATATCACATGGTAGAATCCTATTCCCTCACTATCCTGAGGAACTAATCCTAACGTGTTCATCTCTATAACCAAAGTTATTGATATGATGCCACATGGTCGCATCTCGATCCTCCACTATCCTAGAGCCACACTCCTAGTATGACCCTCTTTGAGACTATGGGTTTTTAAGATGTTACCACATGGCACCATCCCATAGCCTTGCTAGCTTGGAGGAAAAATTCATAAATGATAATATTTAATATTTTGGGTTTCTAGGATGATGCCATGTGGTAGATTCCTATGAGCTAACTACCCCATCACCATATGTCAAACCAAACTAATGTCATTCCTAGGTTCATGAGAAAGTAACACATGGATTTCTCTGATCCATTAGTCTAAAGTCATAAAATTTACTAAGAAAAAAAATGGTCAAGGTGATAAATTATCTAAAGAGAAAAGGGGTACAAAAATATATTGTCAAAATGCAAGGAAACAACTATGAATTCAAATCTACATAGGGAACTCATCGATTAGTTTAAGACAAACATTGCACAAGGTAATTTACATAGTTGGCTAAGGCTAAAGGATAAATCAAGCTCAGATAAGGCATACGCCTAAGTCATTTATGAAAATTTATTTCTTGGATCATACTTCAAATATCCTTTCTTTCATAATGATTTCTTTGAATGCTTATCCCAATGACCCAAGTCTTTGTATTTTATGCTTGTGACTTTTGTTCAACAAAATCACTATAATTTCTCTAAAGACTAAAGTCTTAAAAAAATATACCAATGTCTTTAGAACTATTGTTTAAGACAATTATTTCAAAAATTTCATTACCATATCTATGAATACCTAAGGACTTAAATGAAATATTTGAGACTTCATAAATTTTTTTAAGGCTAAACTTTTTAGAAATATGCTAAATATTTTGTTGAAGACTTAGCCATTTCTACTAAACTTCAAAGAAACATGAAGCTTCAACAAAGACATAGGATTAAGGGGTGACTTTAAATAAAATAAGGAAATAAATAATTCAACCAAATTCAAGTTGTATCTTGGCTAAAATTAACATAGCTCATCTAGCTTAAATAATCTTCATCAATGTTATTAAACTATCTAGTTGATGAAAAAGCCTAAGAAATTCTTCCACAGGCATCCATTTGATCCTCAAAATCATAACAATATTTTATGATTAATGTTAATTATTATTTAAAATAACAATCCAAGGCTCAATAGTTACATTCAACTCAATCCTTTCTCAAGCTCAATCTAATTAGATTAACTAAGAATGTTATAAGGAGAGATAGTTAAAAATGAGAAACTTCTTACATCAAGGATTAAGTCAATTAATCATTTATCTTTTATAAGATAATTCATAAGGTCAATTAGGATATTTCTTCCATAACCATACTTCTTCTCAAAATTCTTAATATTGTTAAACATAACTATAATACATCATTGGTTAGTTTTATAATATAATATATTATTATTCTTAATAACATATCATAGCTTTTATCTATTTTCATTTCATTCTTATATAAATTTAACTCCATTAACTCATCTCATTCAGATAAACAAAGATTTTCAAATCTTAAACAAGATTACTCATAACAAGGATTGAAGCAAAAAACTCAATCTATCAACTTTAATAGAAAGGCACTAAAGGTCTTTATACTTTTAAAACAAATAGGAATCCTATAGAGTTCATATGATCAAGAACTTAGTACAAAAACCTCTTAGCTTTATTCTAAGAAAATAATAAATAAACAAGTGCGTTGATCCATACTTAGAATGGTGTCTATGATCCATTCCTTTTTAATAATATTGTAAGCAGTCTAGATTTTAAGCATTAATGATACATCCAAATCATTCATCTTAATAACACGATAGAGGAATACATCTCTCAGTATGATCAATTACATAAGTATAAAGTAGTATTCAATAGAATTCCACAATAAATCTCAAGAACATCATGTCCATTATAAGGAAGTCTAACCACCCAACCTTTTTTTATCATTAAGATAGTACTCTAGACACCTTTGACCACAAGACTTCCAACTTAGATCTTGTTTATCTCACTTAGAAAGGGAAAGTATGGGAATCTAATCGATGGTACTTGACACACCATGAAACACCTATATTCCTATTCCTAGTTCTTACCTAAAGTAATTTCAACCTTAACTTCATCAAACAAGCATTCAAATTATCATTCAAGTGAAATTAAGCATTCAAGAATATAACATAAGTAGAGATATTATTATAACTAGTCCTAAAGTTTGATATAGCAATAGGATACCATCACTCTATTGATTACATCTAGAAGTCATAGTATGGTTAATAAATATACCATTGTGTATCACCATGATATGGCTTAACATCTTCCACCATGACATTCAAAGGAGGGTCAATCATTCTACCACCATAGACAACATGGGAGGGCTTGACAATCTTCCATTATGAAGATTTTACTCATATAACACTACAAATCAGTGTAATAATATATTATAAAAACACATAAGCAAGTAAAATAAATTTATGTAAAGGAGGAACAAACCTATCCACAATCTTCAAGTACAAGCACAACATGGTGACCAATTCACAACCATGGGAAAACAATAAAATAGGCAAAATAAACCAAATGGTATTATTCTCGTATAAGTGAACATAAAAAAAAACACATAATCATTTCATTAAAAGAAAGAAACTAAAAGATAATTCAAATACATCACCCACCTATTGAATCCAACATCACATTTTTACTATCCTCTAGATGTCTAGGCTGAACTTTCCAAACTAGTTGATCATATCTACTGCCTCTCCTTCTCCTATACTAAGTTTAATTCCTTTTTAAACTAGAAAAATTACCCAATAAGAGGATATCAAATTATATATATATATATATATATATATATATATATATATATATATATATATATATATATATATATATATATATATATATATATATATATATATATATATCAATATTAGCCAACAACCATCCACTTTTAAATCCATGATTCATTAAAGTGCATTATTTTCCATGTTCATTTAAGACACATGATGACTCTTTTAGAATTTTATGGTTTCTTCTAGAGTGATCTCACCTTGATTCCCATTATATTTAAGTATAAAGCATTCAATGGAATATCTCTCAGTCATCCATTATATAATCTAGATGTTGGTTAAAATATCTTATAGCTAGGTGGCAAGTCTCACTAACCAAGATTAAATTCCAACTACCTAAAAAATAGGCTAAGTTAACAAGGGTGACAGACTAGGCATCTAATTAATTTTGAAATCATCTAAGAAAGGTTAAGGTATTGATTAGAAATGAAATCATGTTTTGCTTAGTCTCTATCCTTCAATGGCCCTTTTCTTGTTCCTTCACACTTGATGCACACATTAAATTCCTCTAACCTAATATTTGAAGCTATATAATTTAATTAGAAAAGTCAAATTTAATCAAATATCCATAGTCAAACAATCAGAAAATATTACATTCACATAGGTTAATTCATGTGCTTCAATATATAATTAATTTCAAATTTATTGACTTAGGATGAATAATTCAAACATGATTTAAATCAAAATATTGCTTAAACATAATCAATTCCCATTAGGAGACATAAACACAACATCATACTTTTATAAGTGAGCAATCAAAGACATGATTGATAATAGTTCTTTCCCATGGTTACTAACACATGAAAATCCTTCTTAAATCCCTAAAAATCTCAATTATAGGTGATTTAACAACATAATTCAATAATAAAAACATTTGATTCATTGTTCCATATTCATCTTTCCCAAAAATGAGCACTATGTAAAATGAGGACTTACATACCCTACCCTTAAATATACTTCTACATAGAAGTCACTAAAAGAGGTGAGGATACTAAATCCACAAAGGTGAAGCATCTTTCTAAGTTGATGTAGATTCTTAATAGTCATCCCATTGGATCTTGACCTGAACCAAGTCTTTGCCTTGAAGTGTTAGCATTATGTGAGACAAAATCTTGATGGGCTCTAAATTCATAGCCCTATTGGTCTTGATTTTCAAGACTATCCAATACAATACATGAGTAATGTCAAAGACATACTAATGTAAAATAGAAACATGAAATACATCATGGACACAAGGTAGGCTAGATGGCAAGGCTAGTCTATAAGATATTGGGCTAACTATCTCTAGGATCTTAAATGGTCCAACAAAATGAGGTGCCAAATTCAACCCTTTTCCATAATAAATGGGTATTTTTTTGGGTCTCTCCCTCAAGAAAAAATTATTACCAACATTAAAATGATGATAAGTTCTCTTTAAATTTTTATACTTCTTTTGTCGATCCCTAGAAGTCTCAAGATGATGTCTTATTTTAACAATTTTTCACTTCATGTCTTCCAACATTGTAGGGCCAATCATGACTTTATCTTCAAGTTGATCCTAAATTAATTAGGTTCTATAGGCTTGACCATAAAAATAATAGAAATATTCAATCTTAATTTAATTGTGATATTTATTTTTATAAGAAAATTTAATAAGATATAGATAATCTTACAGATGGATTTATTGGTCCATAACATACATGCACATCATGTCTTTCAAGACCTTATTGACTCTCTCTCAATTTGACCATCAATCTTATGGTGATAGGAAGAACTAAAATTTATATTAGTGCCCAATGAATTCTATAAATAAGTCCAAAAATGATTATTAAAAATTAGATCTGGATCCAAAATAATCTTATGGGGAATCTCATGTCATCTAATAACATCATCTAGAAAGACCTTTACCACTAAATTAAAATTATAAGTAGAATTCATGGGAGAAAAGTTAGAAACTTTTATCAGCTTATTTAGAGTGACCATGATCACATCATGATGGTAAAAATAAGTAGGCAATCTTACAATAAAATATATGGAGATGGTGTCCCATTTACATTCCATAATCTCATGAGGATATAATAATCTTTTTGGATGTTGATGCTCAGCCTTATCCCTCTATCACTCAAAAAATTAAGCTAAAATTTTGTAAATATCATATCTCATACTATAATAATGATATAATTTTCTTAACTTAACATTATTTTTAACTCTAGGGTTCACTGGGTAATGAGCTCTATGAGACTTAGATAGAAGCAACTCATGCAATCCACTAGTTGAAGAAACACAAACACACCCTTTATGAAAATAAAAACCATTCAACACAAGATAATAGGGTTAAAACTTAACATTTATATTCATACCATATCCTAACATGTATTTTAATTCCATATAAATGTGATTTTCTAGAACCTACCTCAAAATCTAACTTCTCAATGTAATTCACAAATCCATTGTTATCAACTCATGGAGCGTTCTACTCAAGGCATCAAAAACTACATTCTCTTTTCCCTTGATATAAAATATATCATAATCATATTCATAAAAAAAATCCATTTAACACCTTTGATGTGCATTAAGGTTAGGTTGATTAAATAAATACTGTATACTTGAGTGATCAGTCCTTAAAAAAATGATGCCCAAATAAGAAATGTCACCACCTAAGACAAAATTGAATGATAGCTACAAATTCCATGTCATGTGTATGGTATCCTAACTCATAATTTTTGATCTTATGAGACTCATATGCTATCACTCTACCTTCTTTCATGATAAAAACTCCTAATTATTCCTTTAACACATCTATGCAAATAAGTAATTCTCCCATATGATTATGTACTACTAAAATGGGTACACTAGTGAGTCACTCTTTCAACAACTAAAAAAAATTATTCACACTTTTCCATCCAATAAAACTTATTTCCTTTATTTTGAAATGAAGTTTTGGGATTCAAAATGTAAGATAAATTCTCCACAAAGTGTCTATAATAGCCTTACAATTCGATGAAACTAGACACCTATATAACGTTTATGGGTACTACCATTCCATCATGTATCTGATCTTAGAGGGAGCCATAGAGATTCATTCTCTTCAAATAATATGTCCAAGGCATTCTACCTTAAACTACACAAATGCACACTTTTCTAAGTTTCCAAATAATTATTTTTCTCTTAAAACCTACATAACCTACATTAAATGGTCCTCATGTTCTTCTTAATTATGTGAATAAATCATAATATCATCCAAAAACACTAACACAAATTGATCTAGGAATGTGTGAAACACACCATTCATAAGACTCATGAACACTACTAGATCATTTATCAACCCAAAAGGCACAACTATGGTTTCATAATGCCCATACCATATTTGAAATGCAATTTTATGAATATTAGGATCTATGATATGTAACTGAAGGTGTATGCAATCATAAATTCATTAAGTCTATAAATCAATCATAACTTAGAGAAGATAGATCCTAATTACACTTTTGATTGGGGATAATTTAGATAATAATGAACATGACCAATATGTGGATCTACTAGACCCAATTAGGGGAGCTCTTATCATAAAAATAATACGAGGGAGGGTTCCAAATTCACTAGTCAAACATAATAAATTAATAAACCTAACTAAGCCCTATGCTTTCATATTCACCAAAATAATAAAAATTAAGTAAACTCTAATATATTTATCATAAAATCTTGTGGCATAAAGTGTGGGTAATAAATGATAAAAGTAAATATGCATAAGACACATATATTCATGCCAATGTATATAGAATCCTAATGCATAGAAGAGAAGTATAAATGCATATCTAGCTAATCTTATAAAGGAGAAACAAATTTAAGAATACTTACCTTTGAAGACAAACCCATTGAGCCTTATTCTCTCCCTTAGCCAAGGTGCTTTGTAAGAGGTTGTTTTGGTATGTAAGGATGATAAGGATAAATCAACTCCAGGCTACACAACCCATCAATGCATCCAAAATATTTTTCCACAAGACAAGATATGTATTGCTAAGGAAAGTATGAAACCTTAATATTGCTCATCAATTATAATTTTAGATAAGTAGATACACAATATCTCTTACTTATTTTTATCGTCTCTAAATAATGGTAAAATGATCTTGTATATATAGATAGATTTAACCCTAAGCCTTTATTAAAATTTTAGTAGATAGGGTCAACCTAATCAACCTAATATTGATATTGACAAAAATTCACTAGGTAATGAGATATGATGGCTAAGAGCTAACCTAGAACCTAAATGAATTTTACCAATAAGAGTATAATGTTGACACAATTGACCTAGTATTGTAAATTATTGAAAGGGGTTTTAAGTTAGGAAAAGGGGGATAGAAGGTGGGAAATGACTAGAGGAGTATACAAGATAGAAGAACAAACTTAGTGAAATGGTTTTCAAGAGATAAGTGTGTAGATAACAAGTGGAAAAAGGGACAATAATCCTTTAAATCACTAATGGTTTGCTCACCCCTTTCCTGGTGCACCCCTGAAGGCATGCACTAAAAAATATTGAGAGTCGATGGGTTCTTGAAAGATAAGGATCATTAGTAATTGATAAAAGTTTTAAAATATTATGTTCATACATATTCCCCACTCTAATCTCATCATGTGTCATATAAGTGAAACACAGGATGGTACTTTGGGAATAGAACATGATGACACATAAAATTAATGCTAAGTAAAATGTAGTAAGGAGAAAATAAGATAAATTAAAGGATATAATTGAAAAACACATACCTTAGTTTTGTAGATAAAGAAGGAGACTATAAGAGATGTGAAGGAATCCAATGTGAGGAACATTAGGCAAACCATAGAGATTAGTGTAAAAAAAAGAGTGAAAAATTTTTTTAAAAAAAGAATATAAGAATATATTAGTAAAAAATATTCTCTATGATGTTATGATTCTAGACCTTTTTATGGTTCAAAAAATGAGTGAGTAAAAACAAAGATATGATCAAAATAAGGAATTAATAATAAATATTTGAAAGGTAAATAATTATGAATAATAAGTTTAAATAGGGTGAAAATAAAGTCATTTTCTATTTTTTGACATATTTGTAGATAAAAATAGAGCTTTGAGAGACCAAACTAAAGTCAAAATAGCTATGATGGTGATAAGATGACAACTAAGATGAGGGGGATGCCTAGTAGCTATAATAATGGGTTAAAAGGAATTGAATTAATAAATGCCAAAGGCATTTATTATAAATGGGTCAAAATTCAATAATTTGAACAAACTAGGTTGACCTACTTGACTTAGTAGGTTAAAAATTAGCTTCTGACACTGTCAACTTAGTTTGTTCAGATAGATTGATGACTTATTACCCTTATGCTAACTTATTTGATTAATCCACTCTACCACCTTAGTACTAAGGGGGAAATGAAAGGGTTGACTTATTTGATTAAGTCCACAGGGTTGACCCAATACTATTTGGTTAACTTAGTATGTGACTAAGTGGCCGGTATAGTACTTAAATGTGAGAAATTAGACAAAATAGTATGTGTAAGGCCCAAGTTGATTGAATAAGCACTGAAATGGACAAGTAGGCTAAAATAGGTGAAAATGATGAAAAAATTAATAGATTTAAGCAATTTAGGTTTGTTTTTATTAAAATTTAGAAAGAATGTATTTGATTATAAGCGACTTGGAGTTATAATACATCTTTTGTTATTTTATGGTTGTAGGAGAACCATAAATTTTGGAAATTAGTGGATGAATATTGGCTACCAAATCTATTAGAGTAATTGATAGTGGAGAAATGAGCTAGGTTAGTCACACTAGGCTTAGGAGGCATCATAAAAATGTGATGAGTACCACTGAGTACATATCTTATAGTCATGTTCCTAAGAGTCTAGGAGTACTTGACTAATACCTTTAGGTGGGTGGTGGATGGGGATACCATTGACGTGGGTATCATGCTAGAATATTTCCATGTTATTCTTAGAATTATGATAGGAGGGACATTGGTGATCATACAGATACTAGATGGGTAGGAGGAGAGATGAGCATTAGCATGATGGGTGACTAGTTAAGATAAGATATATCCAAGGCTAAGGGTGTGATTTTTTGACATTTATATATAACATATTATGGATATCTAGAAGGTGGTGGTAAGACTTATGAAAACATAGGTGTTTTGTCATAATTTAGATGGTAAGGTATATCTATATGTGATATCCTTATTCTAGTCTATATTAGAGTAGAGGGCACTATATGACTTGCGTTTTGTCATCTGGGTTCAGCTCATGCATGATATGTATGGGACGTTATCTATAGGGTATAAGACCATGGGTCCAGGGATATTATTGAGTTATTGGATATATGAGAGGTTATTAATGTACTAACCAACTCGATTGCCCCATGTGGTTGATGATTAGTTACCTTGGGTTTAGATGTGGAGGCAAGATCAGGTAGTGTAGGTCATGTTCCACAAGTTAGTGCTATAAATAATCACATGAGTAAATATCATATTGTATCCATACACACACATCATGATAGTTTGTTTGAGTTGGAGGATAATGGCACTAGACTTGACATGAACATATATCATAGGCCACTACTCATGGTAGATAGACCCACATATAATGGTGCACTTACTAGGATAATTTAGACTCCCTCACCTAGTGGATCTTATATTGGTGCCCATATTTTGGGCTAGACATGTGAGAGATATGAGGGGAAGAGGAGGAGAGGGACCACCAATTCCAAGATAAGAGATTAAACCATGGCATGAGATACCATGGATAGGTTGAGCATGATGGTTGGTAACTAGAGAGGAGAAGGATGTGGATGCAAGAATTTTGTAGGTACCACAACTAGAACCATAGTAGGAGTGGTGACCATATTGGTTACACAACTAATAAATATGCCATAAATAAGAGAGAACACATAGGTTGGTCATCTAGAATGACCATCAGTCAACCCAAGGTTGAACTGGTCCATAAAGGCACCACTAAGGTGAGTTTTAAGGTGGGCACAAGTGGTGACCCTAGGGTTTGTATTAGTTGGGATACATATCATAGATGAGGTACTTAGAGGATGAGCCAATGGAGAGACCATGCTCAATAGATGGGTAGATGGGGAGATCGTGATATCTAAAAAGGTAATAAATGGTTGAATTTTGCTTAAGTTTTGTGAAAATAGAGTACTAATTGTGTAAGATTTGATTGCTAGATTATAGATAGATAGCTTTTGAGATATGTCTATGGTCTAACATCTATCTAGTTTGAATTTTATAGATATTTTAGAGGAGGAGGATACCATATGGGTATCCTTGGTGAGGGGAGCACTCCATTATATCCTATATGAGGTGCTAACACCATACAACCCTACCACATTAGATTATCCCATGATACCATCTACCCAGCTTAGGTGAGATGGTTCAAAATTAGAAGAGAGACCATGAGGTGATTATAGGCATGCATAGATGAGATACATCCATTGGTATGGGTGAGGTGAGAGAGACACATGTCTTGTAGGCCTTGGATTAGGAAAGAGCCACAAATTTGGCTACCATTATGTAACTAATATAGATATAGGCTTGATATCTTGGACATCTACTTTAAAGCATACTATTCAGAGGGGAATGTCTAAGGCATCTAAGGGTAGCATGGCTAGGTAAAAATATAGGCATGATAGATCTCAACTTTAGAGGTGGATCAATGTATTTTTGTAATTTATATGAATAATACATGATATATATAGAGATATCTTATGTCGATAGTTAGATGTTGATATTATATGTTTGTATTATGGTTATGGTTGTGGATGTATAGATATATTTATTTCTAACATATGTATTTATATTTTTTTGTATATGATATGGGAAATATATGTGGTGTTTTTTTTGACCAAATTTTGTCTTTTAAAGCCAAAATTGGTCACCCACTATCTAAAAATTTAGCTTCCTAAGTCCACATCTTTGGTCAAGTCTAGTATTTAGGAAGTGTTTTATACAAGCCCATAAAAAATGTGCAATGCTAATTATTTTAGAAAGTTATTTTCGGTCTTTACCAAGCCTTTGATAAATTATTTTGGGTTTTGTGTCTTAAGCCTTTGACTAATTACTTTAGACTTTTTTGTCTGAGGCATTTTTTTGTTATGTGTATTCTTCCAACCAAGTGACGAATTCTTTTAGATAATTTGTCTAAAAGAAATCTCCTAAAGACAAAGTGGTCTCTTTCATTTTTTCAAAAGGAAAATCATGAATTTTTGAAGGGAAAGTGGACCGTTTCCAAAATTTTTAAGGATATCTTTCATGTTTCCAAAGGGTATCTTTGAGGCTAGGTGGACCATTTCCAAAAGTCTGAAGGAAAAATGTAGGTTTTTTTAAGGACACTTATATTTTTCCAAAGGCCACTTTCAACTTGAAGTGGCCATTTAAATTTATTCTAATGGGTATGCTCCTTTTAGAAGGGCTCTTCAAGATTTCCAATGGGATCTTTTGCACAAATTTGAAGGGCCAAATAGAAAATTTGAAGAGCAGAGTTCTTTTCAAAAGGGGTCTTTATAGAAACCCCAAAGAAATTCCGTTGGATAATTTATTCAAAAGAAATGAGAAAATTATCCAAAAAGTGCACTAAGTGAAAAGACTAAAGGAATGAATTCTTTCAAAAATATTGAAGGGATGAATTCTTGTTGGAAAATTATCTGCAAGAAAAGGACCAAACAAAAAATATGAAGGGCATTTTCATGAAGCAAAGTGATTTTCAAAATAAAAGGTTCAAACAAAGAAGTCTAAAAGGTCTATTTGCATTTCTAAAAGGTCCACTTGCATTTTCAAAAGATCATTTTCAATTTTTTTAAGGGTATGTGATATATTTCGAAGGGTATCCATAGGAAGGCCAAAGATAAAGAGACAAAAAATCCTTAAGTGTCATTCTAAAGCCAAAGGAGTCTGTAGAAAGCCTGAAATAAATGATTTCCTTTAGACAAATTGCCTGAAGGAAGGAGTCCGTAGAAATCCTAAAACAAAGAAAAGACCAAGAAAAATACGTTGTAAAGAAAAAGTCCAAATGAAATTTCCATGGGAATTCCAAAGGGAAAGAAATACAAAGCACAAATCTAAAAGAAAATAAGGAAAAAAAATGGCTTGAATGAATTCTTTTGGGAAAAGTGGCCAAAAATAAATTATTTGGAGTAAATACCCAAAAGATGATGACCTATAAAATTTTAATTTCAAGCTGCAAGGACTAACCAAAGGACTAACCATTAAAGTTAAAGAAATAAGTGCAAGAATCTGAAGAGAAATGAAGAGGCAACACATGGTGTGCAGAAACTATGTTAGTCTTCAAGTAATGATTTCAGTCAAGTGAGAGGATATAAAATATTGGTGCATTAGCACTTGTCTTCTTAGTTATTTTCTTTCTCCATTTTCATACACAGTTGTTATTTTAGAAAGAGCTTAAAGGTGCATCAAGGGGAGCTAGCCCCTAATCTAGAGATTCATCTCAACAGAATTTTCACCCACAGTAAGAGAAATGATTCCATTTTTCCACTTGGATGAGGATAGTTGAGCATATCCTCAAGGGTGAAAATCCAAGTGTCAACAATTTCTTTTCTAGCATTATGTATGACACATGTTTGGTTAAAAATAAATAGGCAAAAAAGGCTAGGCAAAATATAATTAATCAAAAATAAATTTAATACACACTATTTCAAGTTGGGAAATGTGTAATAGCAAAAAATGAATAAGTATAAGAAACCAAATAATGGTAAATAAGAAGGCAAAAAGTTTTGTTTTTAAACCAAGAAAAAGATTTGGTAGCAAATTAAAACAAGTAAAATCACACTAAATCATGTTGAGAAGTATGAAAATAATTTAATAAAATGGAAATCACGTAAAATATCAAATGATAGAGAAAAAATCAATTAAGTCAATCAATCATACTAAATCATGTTGGGAAGTATAAAAGAGAAACAAAATGGTCTTAAATTAATCACACTACTTCAAGTTGGGAAGTATGAAAAACTTAAGAAAAGTGGTTGAATTCTTATATACAATCATAAAATAATAAGATAAGAATGAAAGATTAATGAAGTAGGCATAAAACATACTAAATTAAGATTAGAAGCATGTCAATGATGTGTAACTCATAATAAATCACATCTTATCTTATATTTGACACATGTAATTTTTCTATGACTTTGATATTGGAAACTTTTGTGAGGAAGGCTAGGTCCTATCCATGGTCTTAAAATTCAAGTCACAAAGAGAACATCAAGGAGGTGGGTTTAATGTGAAAATATGGTAATAGGGGATTTTTGGAATGGTAAAGTGAATATTTTGGTAATTTGTGAGGAAATGTAGGTCCTATCCATGGTCTTATAATGTAACTCACAAATGGAAACCCTAGGGGAGTGATTAGTGAACAAAACAATATTTCTCAAGGGGAAATATGAGTATTTTAGGGAGTGAAAAATGGAATGTAAAAATCATAATGTAGGCATCTTATGAGAAGACCTTAGGAGACATGAAACACACTAAGGACATGAAAAGATATTAAGTGAATCATGACCATCAATGTACAAAGGATTCTTGTTCATTATAGACACAAAGCTATGTAGGAAAATAAATGTGATACTAAGATTAAATCATGTAGGTAATTTAAAAAAAATAAAATTAAAATGAACTTACCTTCCGATGATGTGTTCCCCATTGCTCAAGACCCCTTATAGAGCCATCAATATACTATGAAGATTGGGTACTTGCATGAGAAAGTAGGTAGAACTAAAAGAGTTTTTAATTCTCCTTTTCTAATATATTGGCCACCACACCCCAATGGACCTCAACTCTATTTTGAGTCCAATTATGGAGTTTGAGATTTGATTAGAAGAATAAGATGTTCTTAGAATCACATATTTTAGTGTGATTTGACTTTTGAGAATTTTTAGTGTTGCCTTTTGGATCATTTCCTTTTAATAAATGACAGGGCCTAGTCATAGCATGATCCATAAGTATATTCCTATAAGTGTTTTCAAAAATTAGAGGTGTTCACACCATCTCTACCCTATGATAAAGAGGAAAACTACTAAAATTAAGAATGGTATATAATGGAACATGGAAATATATATAAAAAGACTAAATCAAAGAGGAATGATAAAAAATAATTGCATCATCTTGGGCTTGAATTAGGCCTCCTAATAATGAATCATTTAAGCTATAAATATCATCATAATCAGGTGTATGAAGATCAATAGCATAGGTAGGGATGAATTTTTCATCCGACGTGGTGTGATGAATGGAATGTTTAGTCTTGATTAAGACAACAAAGATGTCATCACAATGTGGTTGACAAGAATGAGATTGAAAAGAAGTGGGAAACTGAGAGATGAGATGAGGTGAGAGATCAAAATTTCTAATCCTAAAATTGATCTTGTTAGGTTCATCATCATTATAATCTAAGTGATTAGGGGGAATATTCCTAATGAGTTTTGGATGACCATTGTAACCTTGGGTTGAATTGAAGAGAAAGTTAAATCATTGAGATTGATGAAATGGAATACTTGACAAGGGTTCAATGGTAGGAATCTTGAATACACACCAATCTTAGAATTTTTAGAAATTCTAAGGATTGGTGTCACCTTAAATCCTATATATGGCTCCATTATGAGGAAATTTGATGCATTAGCAAGTGGAAGAGGTAACTACTCTCATACGATGAGTCCATGGTCTACCAAGAATAATGTTTTAAAATAGAATAAAGTTAAATATCATCACCTTCACATGAACAATGATAGGTAGGACAATAATGGGTAACCACACATAGCCTAAAGGAAGGATTTTCCTTTGATCATAGTCTTGACATGTCTTATCTATGTATTTAATATTACATTCAAAATATTTAAGGGTTTTGATAAAATTAAGAGAGGTAACACAAGTACTAGAACCCTCATCAATCAAGGCATGCTTGAACTGGATATCACCAATTTGAACACTAATAAAAAGAGGAGGATCATCCACATGATTTAGAATCTCATTAGGGATCATAGAAGAAATGGGGAATTTAAGAGAAAGAAAACTATCCATTATCTCATCAACATGTATTGACATATCATTGCATTGTTAGAGAATGTTATCTTTAGATCTAGATAAGGTTGATTCATGTCCTACTAGAGGAGGATGAGGGATGTTCATTTTGAATAAAATCTACATGAGATGGTTATGATGACATAGAGAGGTCCTCATAGTTTTAATAAATAGGATTTGTGATGGGAGATTAGTGAGTTTAGTGATAGGATACCACTCATCATAACCCTTAAGAAGACTATTGGAAAGAGATGCATAGTGTTGAAGGAGTTCATTGGAAGGAGGAACTAAAGTACATGTGAATTTATGTTGATAAAAGGCAAAAGGTTTTGTAGGAGGATAATTTTGTAGATTATGTTGAGAATATGGAGTAGTTGATGTAGGTTAGGTTTGAAAATTATTAGAAGTTTTGATAGAAGTTTGAGTGTTATTAGTGTTAGGTAAAGAATATAGAGGGATGGTATAAATAAAATGGGAAGTGTTATCCAAGGGAGGTGTTGGAATTGGTTCATCAAAAGATATAATGTCATCTTTCCCCAACTCATTTAAGTGAGTTGGAAAATAATCTTGGATAACATGAAATGCATGAGATAACCCATGTGTATAGATGGGTTTAGGATCAATGAAATTAACCACCATTCACATGTTACTCATATTAACCACATTATATTCAAGAGTTTGGTAAAGAATAATATAAAAATTATTGGTAGAAGGGGTAGAATTGTCTTGGGTGTCTTGGTAATTTAGAAGAGGATCTTTATAGATGGCCAAATGAGCATTAGCTTGATTCAAATCTTGAGATTTGGTATGTGTTTCATGGGATTTGAAAGTAATATCATAGGCTTGTTGGCATTGAAAAATCATAGAATCATGGTGAAAATTAGGACCAAGAAGGAAATTCTTAGACAAATTATGAAGCTACTTATAAATCTCATGAGAATGACCCCAACTAGCATGAAACTGACAAAATTTATTAGGATCATACCAAGATTTCATAGGATGAGTGGGATCAAGTTCTTGTGGAATAGTCCTTTGTAGAAATTTTAGTAATTATACTAATGATAAAGTTTTTTTAATGTTTATGTTATTAGTTGAAGATAAATAAGTTTTGGTGAATTTATTAGGAGGAGAATCTTGTTCCAAAGTTTAGTTAGGAAAAATAGCTTGAATATTGTTAATGGTGTCATAAGAGTCTGTGACACCATCATTGGTATCATGATGATTCTTATTCTTAAGTAACATGTGAGTACACATAAAAGGTTGGGATTGCTTGAATTGATACATAAGGAAATATTGATATTTATATTGGTTAATATCCTCCTCCAAAGTGCATAGAGAGAGCCCAGACCTGATATTAGAATTTGGGAAAAAGAGCATTGATAAAGAGACAAAAAAGGTTACCATCTACCATATTATGTTCACATTTTATAGACAAGGTATTTCATAATTTAATGAAAGTATGGGTAGTTTTATTTTTAAGTTTCTTACAATTTATAAAATGGACCAAGGTATTCATAGGGAGATCACTAGTTTAGAACTCTTGGACTAGAGCATTGAATAAATCTTCCAAACTAGTAATAGAATTAGTTTAAATTTGGTTATACCAATATAAAGTAACACCCATGAGAGTTTTAGATAAGATCTTGGTAGCATCAAATGTATTTAATTTAAACTATTTATTATATAGATTTCTAAATGTTTTTAAATGAATATTAGGATTAGTTGACCCATTTTAAGAAACCGTAGGGGTGATACCTCTTGTATCAATATTCACAACTTGAGATGTAAGAGGATAATTTTTAAGAGACTTGATTGTCTTGTTGATAAGAGGAGTTTGAGGGATAAAATTGCGATGGGCATCTTGAAGAGGAGGTGGGGGAACATTTTTATTATGTATTCCCCATTACATCTATTGAGCGTGGGTTTAAAGATGGCTAAGGTGATTTTTCATTTGCATCATTTGATTTGCATTGTTAGATTGGAAATCATTAATATGATTAAGAGTTTGTAATAGGAGTTGATGGGTTTGAGTTTCATTTTTGGAATTATTTGAAGCATTAGAATTGGAAGTAGTGTCTTGGGTAACACTAGAAGTTTTAGTAGGATCTTGAGAAGAATTTTCGGTAAGGCACTAGTGGCATAATATGCTTGTGTGGCAAAAGATGGACTAGTAAAGGGATGAGAAGAAGCATCACTATAGGTATGATTACCATGGTTATAAAATGATTCACTAGTGGAAGAATTGAGAAGAGTGGGTCTCAAAAGAGGTCCACTAGATGTAGAACCTACCATTTTAGTAGAGATACTAGGCATGTAGGTAGAGGAAGTCAAAGAAGAAGAAGTCATTATATAAGAAAGAATAAAAATATAGGGATGAGGTTGATAATAAAAGAAGATAGTATCCCTAAATACATGTAAGAATATTGGAGAAGGTGAATGAGGTTCTTCAGCTTGACCACTTATCATGAGTTGGTAAATGGTAGAAGTATGTTTTCCTTGATGTTGAGAAAATTCAAAGATAAAGAAGAGAATTTTTGGTGTCTACTCTAATTTGGGTTGAAATTAAAGTGAGAAGAGAGGATTATGAAGCAAATAGGAATGAGGATGGGTCCCATAATTTGTTGTATGAGTGGCTATATGAACATTACTTTCATCCAAGATAAGATCCACAAACTTCTTATGGGAGAACCTACTAAGGTTGCTAAGACTCATCATATCCATTGAATTCAACTCAATATTATATTCAAACAAGATGTTCATGATGAAAGAGGGGGATTAGGAAAGGAAAAGGTGATGAAAAAGAAATTAAATACAAAGGGTAAGATAAGATTATAGATTTGACTGGGTCAACTTAGTACTAAAAATAGGGTCTAAAAATTGAGAAAATAAGGATACAAAGTTGATAGGGTCAACATAGTAATTTAAACTAGGATATAAATAAGCCTAATAAGGATATAGATTCAATATGGTTGAATTAGTATTATATCTTGAGAGGTAGAAAAGAATATTGGGCTGACCAAGTTGACTCAATACTATAAGTAGGGTAAATAAAGAGTCTATAAGAGACTGTGTTGAAAAGAATGATAGTGTAATAAAATAGGGAAAAAATTTGTCAATGTACTTTGAAAGTAAGAAATGGAAGTAAAAACACAAGAAATTTGGTCAATGAGAATGATGCATTTGAGGTACACATCACAAAAACTTGCACCAATGCTAGCCAATGCAAGTTTTTGTAATACAACATGCAATGAACAAAGGGTAAGCAATCAACCTAAAAATTAAATGCTAACTAAGTGGTGATCCTAAATTTTGTTATATTATTAGAGTGTTATTTTAAGTGTGATAGGGAAGTTGGTTGAAAGTATGGAACTAGAAAGCAATCTATGGATGGTTTTAGGGTGTTTATGCTAAAAGGGATCTATGTTAGTAATGGTAATGGCTTGGTATTGGGGACTACTCACTCACATCAAAATATAAAAATGATAAGGGTGTTATGTGCTTTTCCAATATCTACCATTAACAATGTGTTTATACTTGGCCAAAAAACCAATTTGGTTTCCCCTTTGGTGATGAAATCTAAGTAGGTAGGCCTTGGGTAAACAATTGTTTAAATGAATTTTGAAATTATATGATTTGGTAGTGTGTGAAAGAAAGATAAATGTAGTGAAACTAAATAGTATATTTAAAAAACACCTAATTATACTAGGTGATCTAGTCTAAGCATGAAAATAATTGAAATTGAAAGTGTGAAATAATTACTAGAATATAGATGTTAATTCCAATTTAAAACATAGTACAGTGTTGTTTCAGACAACTATGTATCCAAACATTATAGTATAGATTTGACAATATCACTAGTATACTTATAAATCAAGGGTATTTATAGATTGTGTCAATAGGGTCAACCTATTATTTTAGACAAAAGATAGAATACAAAACTAGGTCAACTAAGTTGACCTAATTTACTATATTAGGGTATTTTGAAAGACTACAAAATGTGAAAAATTAAACTATAAGGAATAACTAAAAGAATAGAAAGAGAGAAAGAAACCTTGATGGGTTGGAAGATATAGAGTAATGTGAGATTACTATTGAAGTACCTTGAATGTTACTTGTAAATTCTACCAACTATGTTGACTAGGTCAACCTAGTTCTATAGTTCCTTATTTATTGAAGCCCATGAAGACTACTATGTCAGCCTGGTTAACCTAGTATGTTTTCTAGAAGTTTATAAGAGGACTATATCAGCTTGGTCAACCTAGTATGTTTTTGGAAGCTTGAAGGAGTACTATGTTGACTTATTCAACCTAGTAGCTTGAATTTGATGAAGACATGCAAAAATAAAATAGAGTCATTTTTTATGCAACTATGTGTTAAACCTATGCATTGAAGTTAGAAACTATTCCAGCCCTATCGACCTAGTATCACAAATATAGAAAAATAATAAATAAATCAATAAAAAATGAAAAACATGAAAGAAGACATGTAAGGGTTAGATTCATGTTAGGTTCACCAAAATGAATGCAATCAAAAATGCATCAAGTCTATAAATCAATCCCAAATTGGAGAAGATATGTCATACTTAAACTTCTACTTTTGGATACATTAGATAATCAAGAACATGACCAATATGTGAATCTATTAGATCTAATTAAGGAATATCTTATCATAAAAACAATACTATGGAGGGTTTCAAAGCCTCCAATCAAGCACAATCAAGTAATAACCTTAACTAAGCCATATGTTTTCACATTCAATAACCTAATAATAAGTAACGTAAAGTCTAATCTAGTGCTCACCAAATCTTATGTCACAAATGGGGGTAATAAACAACAAAAGTAAACATGCATAAGAGACATATACTCATGTCAATGTATATGTAGTCCTAATGCATGGAAGAGAAGTACAAATGCATATCTATCTACTCTTACAAAGGAAGAACAAAGTTAGGAATACTTACCTTTGAAGATGAACCTACCAAGCCTCAATCTCTCCCTTGGCCAAGGTGCTTCATAAGTGGTTTTTATGGTATGTAATGATGATAAGGATAAATCATATCTAAGATACACAACCTATCAATTCATCTAAAAGACTTCTCCACAAAATAAGATCAGTATCTCCAAAGAAAGAATAAAATCCTAAACTTGTTCCTTAATTAAAATGGTGGATAAGCAGATGCACAATATCTCTTACTTATTCTTCTCTTATCTAGATAATGGTGAAATGATATTGTATATATAGGTGGATTTAAACCTAAACCCTTCCAAAAGTTTTAGTCGATAGGGTCAATCTAGTTGACCTAGTACTATTATTAATAAATAATCATTAGGTCACAAGCTAGGTTAGCCAAGATTCATCTTAGACCCTAAATGAATTTTATAAATAAGAGTACAAGGTCGACCCATTCAATCTAGTACTGTAAACTATCAAAATGGGTTTTAGGTTAGGAAAAGGGGGACTGAAGGTGGGAAATTATTGGAAGAGTATACAAGAGAGAAGAACAAGCTTAGGGAAATGGTTTTCAAGAGATAAGTGTGTACATAATATGTGGAAAAAGGGACAAAAATAATTTAAATTACCAATGGTCTACCCACCACTTACCTAGTACACTCCTTAAGGCATGCACTCATATAGATTGAGACTATATGGGTTCCTACAAGATAAAGAGTGTTAGTAATTAATAAAAGTTCAAAAATATTATGTGTATACAAGAGGTATATAAACCCAAATCAATCTTGGAGAACACATTAGATCATTACATCTATTCAAATAAATCATCAATCTTGGGAAAGGGATAATGATTATTAATTGCTACCTTATTTAATTGGTATTAATCCATGCATAGTCAAAGGGATCCATATTTATTCACAAATATAACTGGTGGTCCCCATAGGGAAACGCTTAGATAAATTAGTCCTTTCTCAAGGAATCTTTCAAGCTACATATTGAGTTCATACAACTTAGGTATGGTCATTAAATAATGTTCATTTGATATTGGTTTATCCCCAAACACTAATTCAATCTAAAAATCAATCTCTTACTGAAGAGGTAGAATAGGTAATTCTTTAGGAAATACATTAAGAAATTCCCATGGAACAAGATGATCATCTAGACAAGCATGTCTAACTCATCCAACCTATCACTCATTATGATATAAAACATTTGAAAACCCTTCCTCATTCTTATCTTAAGCTACATATATGTGATTATTTAAATGGAAATAGGTTTCTTTACTCTATATTTTACCATAGAAGTCCCAAGGTCATCTTGACATTTAATAAACTTGTCTTTATGATCTAAAATCTAGTCCATTCCCAATATAATGTTTTATGTGCCATAATTATGCATAATTTTATGGTAGTGGAAAAGACATGTAATTCAAAAACACAACTGATTACCAAGGAATTGATAGACATCTTGGCCCCTAAGGTCATCTCTACTACCTAACTCTCTATCTACTTGATAGACAACAACCCACAATGGTCCATGGCAAAAGGTGAAATAAAGGAGTCTGAAGATCCTTAATTAAATAAAACATAAATTGAAATTATTTATATCATATCTATGGTCTCAATGATTATTTTTTGGTGTTCATCTTGGTGTCCATCCACTATTGCATAGATTATATATCCTTGGCCCATGTCACCCACTATCTATTCTGATGTCAGGGCCTTCTACCTACTAGAATTTGATGTTCCAAGAGGAAAATATCATGAAAAATGATCAAAATATGCACACGTGAAGAAATCACCCTTCCAATAGTCTTTCCCTAATGGGTATTTAATTATTCTAGGTCCAAAATAAGTATTTGACCATGAAGGTCTTTCTTGTTCAGATTGAGGATCGTGCATAGTCCCAAACTATTCATAGTTTGGGGTTCCTACCTCACCACATCTTCAATGGTATTAATTTAATCAAATTCCTACTCTTACTCCATCCAAAGTGGTTTATTTTTGAGGTTATTAAGTGGGTCTAAAGTTGGATTTATCTACTATCCAACCTCCCCTAGGTGTATGTTAAACATCTTGTGACCTTGAGTCATGCTAAAACTACAATTTACCTTGAACCTTATCTCATGCATACTGAGTCTTTCCATGAGACTCCATATCCAAATAGGCCTTATCAACTATCATTGCTAAGTTATTAGGAGCTAAAATGCACACTACACTAGCTAACTCAATATTTAGGCCTATGATAAACCTATTTACTTACATCATCTCATCTGTGTAACCCTACACATATCTAATAAAATCCATAAAATGACATTCATATTATGCCACTATGTTATTTCCTTATCAAATTTCATGGAACTCATCCACCTTTTTCTACACATAACATGGTGATAATTAGCATGATCTAAAATTCTCTTCAAATAACTCCCACATAAAGGAAGTTGGTGTCAAGTGGAGTTTCTATTCCTCTCCTTCCCACCACATCTTGGTTACATCACAAAGTAGGTAAGTGATGAAATGGGCCTTTCCATTTAGAATGACATTCATATAAATTGAATCACCCCATTATGATTTCTAACCAATCTTCTACTACAAATACTTTTTGAGTACTATCAAAATTATGAGGGTGTAGTCTAATAAAATCTTTCACTAAGTCACCAGGTAAAGGCCTAGGAGGAGGGTTCATTTTATCCTCTCCCAATACTCACCATGGTGATGTCATTCATCTCTATCATCTCCATAATGGTGATATGTATGGTTCTTATACCTTTATATTTTTAGTAATTATTCATCATCCTAGGATAGTCATGGAGAGTGCCTTTCTACTTCATGCAAAACTATAGGCAATTAAGACATATCTCATCTATTAAATGGATAGGAGGAATTATGTCCTAATATCATTAAATCCTATTTGATTTTTAGGCTCATGTTCACCAAGGGTATCCACATCATGATGTGATCAACATCCCCCTCTCATTTCAATACCAATAGGTAGGACATTAGAATACATGTGGAAGTAATGCAAACTACCTAGAGCTCCCAATGTTGTAACCTGATCTCTGACACCAAAATTTCCTACCCATTTTTTTAATACAATAGTCACAAAAAACCATAAACACAAATAGATAACCAAACATAAACCTTCTTAAACACAACCCATAATTCTCATGTGTAATTATGAGAATGAATATAAATAAATCATTCATCCTCTCACTTGAATCCACTCACCAAACTCACCCAAACATTTTATATACACTTGACATCAAGATGACTACATAATTTAACATAGGCACTTGTATAAATAATCAACACCATATGGTGGCCTTGATTATTAACCAATAAATCCACCGATATCTATAGATGTGCCACACATCATAGTTATGGTCCAGTAGGTCTATCACTCTACTCACACCTATTAGGCCTAAAATTTCTAGGATGCTACCACTTGGAAGTTCCATGGGACTCTATGAAATTAGAATTTTATCATTTTAACCAACTCCTATGGTTTATTATATGATTACACATGGCATAATCCATCCAAATTCTACAAATCCTAAATTTGGCTAAGGCATAAAAGCCCAATTGAAGCTTAAGTTAAAAGGCTTAAGGAAAAGACAAAAGTATTCAAGACCTTTATATATTTAGACATATCTAAGGATGAAGGTTCATAGGGATGATACCATGTGAAAAAATCCAACTCTTATAATGGCATGGAGGTAAGCTCTTAGTATAACCTTATCTGAAAACATGGGTTATTGGGATGATGTCATGTGGTAGCATCCAATGGGCCCACTATCCAAGAGGAAAACTTATTGCATAGTCATTTTGAAGATGATTTATCAATATAATTATGTCATGTGGTAACATACAATTATCCCACTACCCTAACATTGACCATACATCAAACCACATAGACGTCACTGTTGGGTTCACTAGAAAGTGACATGTGGCTTCCACTGATCCATCAATCTAAAGTCACAAAATTGATTAATGGAAAAATTAAAAAAATGGTCAATGTGATAAATTAGCTAATTAAAAAATGGGATAAAAAATCTCTTGTCAAAATGGCTAAGGTAACCACCATGCATTTAATCCTACATAGGGAACTCATCGACCAATTTAAGACAAATATTGCATGAGGTAACTTCTACAGTCAGTTAAGGATAAAATATAAAGTAATCTCAGAGAAGGCATAAACCTAATTCATTTGTGAATTTTTATTTATTTTTGTCTTTCTTTTAAGATATTTTATTTCAAAATAATTTCTTTGAATAGTTATCCTAGAGACCCAAGTTTTTGAATCCTCTGCTCACAACTTTTATCCAACAAAATCACTATAATTTCTCTGAAGACCAAAGTATTAAAAAAATATAGTGATTTATTCATAGCTATTATTCATAAAAATTTATTTTATAATTTCATAAAAATATATATTAATACCTAAGGACTTAAATTAAATCTTTGAAACTTTTTTTGAAGGCTAAACTTCTCATAAATACACTAAGTCTTTTTGCTAAAGACAACCATTTGTAATAAACTTGAAAAAAATGAATCTTAGATAAAGACACAATATTAAATGTCAACTTTAAATAAATTAATGAAATAAATCATTCAAACAAACTAAGTTTTCATCTTTTCTGAGGTCAACACAGATGATCTAGATTAAACAAACTTTATCAATGTTATTAAACTATCTAGTTGATACAAAATCCTAAGATAGGCAACCACTCATATGCAAAGCCTACAAGATTATCACACATATATCCATATGATCCTCAACATCATAATAATGTTTTATGATTAATCATAATTTTTATTTCAAATAAAAATCTAAGTCTCAATAGATACATTCAACTCAATCCTTGATCAAGCTCAATCTAATTAGATTAACCAAAAATGTTACAAGGAGATAGAATTAACGAGAAACATATTACATCAAGGAATGATTTAAATAAATCATTATCTTTTATAATATAATCCATAATTTCAATTAGGATATTTCATCCATAACTAAATTTCTTCCCAAAATTCTTAATATTCTTAAACATAACCAAAATACATCATTGGTTAGTTTTATAACAAGCTTTATTATTATTCATAATAACAATATCATAGATTTTATCTATGTTTATTTCATTATTATATAAATTCAACTACATTAAATCCTCTCATATAAATAAATAGAGATGTTCAAATGTTAAACAAGTTTACTCATAATAAGGATTGAATAAAATAACTCAATCTATCAACTTTATTAGAAAGGGCCTCAAGTGATATATACTTTTAAAACAAATAGGAATATTCAAAATTTCCTATGATTAATAAATTAATACAATAACTTATAATCTTTATTATTATTAAATAATAAATAAAACAAGTGCCTTAATCCATATTTTGAATTATGTCTAAGATCCATTCCTTTTTAAGAATATTAAAAGTAGTCTAGATTTTAAGCATTAATGATACATTACAATCATTCATATTAATAAAAAAAGAGATGAATACATTTCTCAATATTATCAATTATATAAGGACCAATATATGTTCAATAGTGTTCCACATTCACTCCCAAACACCTACTGAACATTATAAGGAAGTCTCACCACTAACCTTTTGTCATAATTAAGTTGTTGCTTTAGACAACCCATAACACAAGACTCCCAACTTTGAGAATGTTTATATCACTTAACAGGGGAAATTATGGGAGTATAAGCAAGGGTAATTGACACAATTTAAGATCATTTAACACATAAATTATTATTCCTATTTATTACCCAAATAGGTTTAAACCTTAACATCAGTAAACAAGCCTCTCAAACCAATTTCAATCAATTATCCATAGTCAACCATTCATAAAATATCAAATTCACATAGTTAATTTCATGTGCTTCAATATATAATTAATTTCCAATTTATCAACTTAGAATTAATAATTTAAACATGATTTAAGTTAATAAATCATAGAAACATAATCAATTTTCATAAGGAGACATAAGCATAACATCATACTTTCATATGTGATCAATAAAAGACATTATTTATAATAGGTATTTCCCATTGTGACCAAAACATGAAAATCCTTCTTAAATCCTTGCGCATCTCATTTAGATGTGACTTAATAACATAATTCAATAATCAAACATAGGAGTCATAGTTCCATAGTCATTTTTCCTAAATATTATCACTATGCAAAATATGGCCTTACATCCCCTTTCATTAAATATAATTTTTAAAACATCTCCATAAAATTTTATGATTAAAAAGTTCAAAAATATTCAAATTATTTTCAATTTAAACCCCTCTCCACCGAACTAGTAGAGCATTTAAGGTAAAAAATTAGGGGGAAAAGAATGGGGAGGATATTTAAAACATGGAGTGAAACATATCCATTTAATATAGATAAAAAAATAATCTATATGAGAGGGCATACAAGGTTGTACCTTTCCTTGCATACATGTAATCTCTTCATTTTATATTTGTAATTTTTTTCTATGTACTTGTTAGCCATAACTTCTTTCTACTTATTAATGTTGAAGGGAGGTCCATCTATGGGAGGTTTAGCAAAAAAATGTGTTATTATTTTTGGTGTCATATTTATTTTTACCAAAGTAGTGTTGACTATTATGGCCTGAAACCATGGATAATAACCCTTGATCACCTCAATTTATTACATGACTATGTTATAATCTCTTTTTTCATGCTCCAATCATAAGTGTAGATCAAATAGTCATATCCTCCTCCACCTCCTCTTTCTTATGGATAATTTTTAGTTCCCAAGTCCATTTAATGAAACACTTATCCTCTTCATCGATTAATCTATTATAATTATTAAGTAAAGATGATATATCACTCCAAGATGATTTAATTTTAACACAAACCTTTGGCATAAGACATTAATTATAGGTAAACTAAAATAAATAGAAACATATATTTTTCCTAGTAATTGAATTGCTACTAGATATATTCAAATTGAGATATTTGTGTCCATAAAAGTGTGAGATTTATTACCCACTATCTAGATGGTGTGGCAGTCAAGTGGAAAGCAAAATCAGTGCTAAAATTAAGAGGTATTAACTATAGTTTTAAAGACTAATTAATATTTGTTTAGTGTTAATTATTGTTTAGACATAACTTGGCATAATAGATATTCATTATAGGTTCTTCAATAATAAATGAAGTTATGTGAACAAGGGACCAAGACCACTTGGTATGCTCAATTTACATCTTTCTTATAGATAACTAGTCTTGATATCAACTAGTTGCCTCCTGATACATTTTCCATCCATTTTACATACATGTTGAAAATATGCATTCAAAGAGGCATCATAGATGAGATCTACAAATCCTAATTAATATCAATTTGGAAAAAAACTATCAAAACCATTATGAACAAAAATTCATAAGAACATGGAGCACTATTTCATAATAGAAGATGGAGGTATTATTAATCCTATGTACATTGGGATATTTTTTATTTTGAGATTTAATTTAGGTTAATTTTGGGTATGATCTCATCAAATTTACATGTTGTAAGATCCCTTGCTTCTAATAAATCAATGCATATTTTAGCTTTATAATAATGAATTAAAATTAGATGATCATTTTGTGTTTAGGTGTGTACTGTATTATGAGATATGTGGTAGGTTTATTTTTCCTCTTTATAATAAATTAAGTCTCTCTAAGAGATCCTATTCATTGAGAGGATAAAATATCTGTAGATTTATTCATCAAAGAGATGGACCAATACAAATTTGGTGTCATTAATAGTTTTTAATAAAAATCTTTATTTCATGTCCAAATTTACACTTTCTTATTTAATCTCGATTTTAAAGGCACAAATTAACTCACTATTCAACACAAAACTCACAAATTATAAGGGAAAAAATATCTCATAACCCTTGTATTTTATGTTTTATCTCCATTTTTTCCTTAGAAGTTATTACTTTAAATATACTTTTACTGAACTCCCATTAACATGTTATGGTGACCTCTAACTTTATATTTTTAATTAATAAAAATATATATTAAAAAAAGGATCAATATTAGAATGACACCTATAGAACATTTTAAGCTATAAAAAATGTAAAACCCTTTATTTTGACACAATAGATAAAAATGCCATGTTGCTTTAACACGGAACCTTAATTCATTATGAAGCCTCACCATTTATAACTAGTAGATCAAATAAATTTATTTATCTAAACAAAAATAGTTGGGATTCTCTCCAAATAAGTAGAGATATTTAATTTTACATGATAAAAGTGAAATGAAATTGAACACCATTAATTATATCAGAAACTATAAAATAAAATATAAAAAATGAAATAATTAAGCTACATGAAAAATGGATATGATTTCAAATTATCTAATAATCTCTATTTTGACTTAAATTTCATTTCAGTTGATAATTGTATAAAAGGAATTAAGTGGCATTTGTAATGGCATTTAATTTAGTTTGGAAGACATGTTGGTATTCAATATAAAAAAAAAATTTATGAATGGTGTTTTATGGATTGAACACTATTTTGGTTTATTGTTTGAAAGCTTATAAGAGACACATTAACTATAGATTTGGGGCATCTTTTACATCCTAATTATGGATTTTATTTTTTATTGTGTGTGGTCACAAATTAACACATATATATACATAGCCTCATATTTCCAAGATCTAATAATTAGCTTTCCATGTTTGTTAAGTGTTTGAAATTGGCATTAGGGAAAGTCGCATTCAATTCAATACCTTTGAATAGTAATTACATTCCTACTAGATATGCATGAATATGTGAATGAATTTTTAATGTTTTGACCATAATTAACTTAAAGATAAAGTATAATATTTTAATTACATGACCATGATTAAATCAAAGGTAAATTAAGATGTTTTCACTTTCATACTTCATGTACGCATGATTTATTATGACCTAAAACTATCTTATTTGTCTCAATACACTAAGACTAGAATAAGGTTAATCAGATAAACCCTATGTATACTTGGACACGTGAGTAAGGAAATAGGATTTTTATAGATATACCATAGGTAACCTATAAGTCAAATGTCAAGAGGAAAGAGCTTCAAATCCTAAGACTATGACATAGGGATATATCTCTCACTAGACTCAGTGAAGGTAAATGATTGTAACTATGATCATAAAGATGTAAGTAAATTAAATGATGGGTAAGTAATTGTAAATAAGGTAAGGTGAAATGGCCAACAAATGGTAGTATATACATAATAAGGTGATAAATAGAAATCCTACAAAATATATATATATATATATATATATATATATATATATATATATATATATACCATCTTATTTAGTATAAATAAGAACCTAAGAAAGGATACACACATATTCACAAATCAATAAGAAATGTATAATCTACTAAGTAAAGGAAAGATTGTAAGGATAGAAATACTTACCTTGAGCTAAAATCATCAATGCTTCAATCTCCCTAATTGGATCATGTGGAGGTTTGAAATATATGTTGTAAGTTGAAGATCTCAAATGGTTGGATGAATACCTACATATATTTAATTAGTAAATATAAAATACCTTTCCTATTGAGATTTAATGATACCATAAGAATACCTCCAAGAGTAGGTTATAAATCACTAACTCTCCAAAATAGTTTTTAAGGGGAAGAAATTGAGTGAAATAATCATGTATGAATGGGATATATGACCCCTATATATATCTCTAATACCTTGAACCAACCTTTAAATCTAGGTTGATAGTATCAAATACGCTAATATAATTGGAAGATGTCGATTGGCACAATACTATATTAGCCAGGCTGATACAGTAAAATGTCAAAATATAGACTCATAATTATATTGGGTTGGTCGATACAGTGCATAAAATAATTAAGCATGAAAAACTTATATTAGACTATTGGATATTTATCATGATGATGTCATAGTGGTGTCATGGAGCATCCCTAGTGAGTAGATGAAGTTCCTTGATAATCTATGTGGCAATGACAAAGTGTGCAATGTGTTTCTTCTAGTGTGCTTTATGTATGATTGGTTAATATTCAATATTGACATAGCTTGAGAGGATCAAGGATGATTATGGAGGATTTATAATATGAAAGGGATCCTATAAGATGCGATCCATGCTTTGAGAGCTTATGTGCATAAGTGGAATTTATATAATTAATCATAGTTATCTAGACACTTTAGGTCTAGTGGTAAAAAATCTAAATAAGTAGTTTGATGACATCGCCATTGCCATATGGGAAGGAGTCAAGGGGATTTATTCATATGTTGTGATCATAGTAGTATCTATTTATTATGATTCAGATATTGAACCATACATTGAATTTTGGTCAAAGATATGAGGGTGAAACGTTGACTTCTAATATAGATTTCACTATTTTCCCATAGTCAAATTTACAATATGGCGAGAAAGAGCTAAGTAAGTAGTTTGATGATAGAATATATTGCATGTGTGGATGTTTAAGGAGAAGGTGATCATATGTGTTTGTTTAGTTTTTGACCTATTTTATTTGTGCTAATTTTCAAATCATGCATTGTAGCATGTCAAAATATATGCATGTGCAAAGTTGGGCTCTCAAGCATTTTGATTGTGTTTTCCCACAGTCAATTTTGCAATGTGGTAAAAAGAGTTGAGTGAGAATTTTGATGGTTTTGTATCTTATATGTGTGAAGGTGTCAAGATAAAATGATCATATGGGTTTGTTTAGTTTTGATCTTTGTTCATTTATGCTAAATTTGAGATCATTTACTAAAGCACAAAAAAAATTATGTAAGGGTAAAGTTGGTCTCCTAGATAGATTTTGACATGGTTGGCTCTGTGATAAAATATTTTGAGAAGTCACTTTAATGGCATTATATCTCACATATATGAGAATTACAAGAGTATTGTTTCACATGGTTGGATTCTCCTATGTAAGGAGATCATCTAGTCCAAATTTGAGATGCTATGTTGAAGCACAAAAGAAATTATTAAGGATAAAAAATGGCTACTCAAGCATATTGATAGGGTCCCCATAGTCATTTTTTAAAGTGTTAAATCTTGAGCAAGATCAATGGTGCACGTGGCTCCAAGATGTTAGGAGGCAAAATGAGGATAGCTACATGATGTTTAATGACTGAGAAAAGGTACATGATAAGGATCCAATGGTGAGTGGGCATTCGTACAGTTGATCAAATAGTGAACGTTGATCATTAAAGACCCAATTGATCAATAGATATCTATGATGCACATGGAGCCAACATGTCAAGGATGCACAAGATGTGGTCAACATAATTGAGGTTTAATGTTTGAGCTTTGGTACTTATGTATCAAAGATCAATCAAGATCAATGGAGAATATTTGATCTAAGTAGTGAGTTCACAAGATTTGAGCATAGTGTATGAAGGTTAACTATGACCATTTGTATTTGAATATTTGAAATTATGAAGGAAAAACTAGTATCTAGGTTTGTAACTATATCTTTTGATAGAAGTTGAATTTGATATTGTAGTTAAAATCAAAATCATAGAGGACTCCAAAGTGCATCTGGATATATGAATTTCAAGATCTACAAGTGTGTATAGATAAAGATATTAAGCTCTAAATTTGATTATGTTTTCATAAATATTCTGCAAGTAACCCAAAAATGTTATTTGAGCTTATGTAGTTGTTGTTTCAATGTTTCATGGTGAATTGGCTATTAGGGAGTGTTGTAGACTCCATGTGGATGATCTATGAGTATTTTGGTGGTGTGATCAATCTATCTTGAGTATTAACATTACTTAATAAGTTGACTGTGTGTTTGTTAATGGTGTTCCTATTAATATTGTCTCTATTTGAATTATTTGAGCATATGTAGAGGTGAAATAAAGTGATTTTAATATTTTAAGGATGTCCTAAGGGACATAAGGCATGGACCTATGTATTTTTAAGTGGTCTTATGTTATTTTTATGCTCAAATAAGTGTTAAAGAGATGAGTGGGTCTGCATAGGACCTAAAAGTGACTTAGTTCCATTTTGTAAGGGAACAATGCTTAAATATGACCCATATGAGATGCCTTAAGGGTAAAATCATGTAATATGAAAAAAAAAATGATTATTATGGACTTTATAATTCATTATTGCTATATATTATGTTATTATATGTGTTGGGTTCTATATTTTTAAGATGAGATTTGGGATAGATTGAAGAGAGGCTTATATGTGCTTAGTGGAGCAAAGGATGGGTAGAGTGCCCTAAGGTCTGAGTGTACATATGAAGATAGTGTGGGAGTGAGAAAATGGAAAGATTAAATAGAGGCTTGTGTGTGCTTAGTAGAGTGAAGGAGGGGTAGAGGGACCTAAGGATGAGTTAAAGAGAAGAATAGTTTGAGGACTATGAGTATGACCTGTAGGTAATGTTTCTAATGGAAGAATAGTGATCTTACAGATTGAGAATGAGATAAGAGGCCTAGAGTGATCCAAAAGGATGTTTTGGATGCCTTGAGAATGATCAAAGGATTATTGGTGTCTGTGAGAGCTTGGTGTCTAGTTTGAGAGACTCATTAGAGTATGGATGGTGTGTACAACCATCTAGTCATGTTATTGAAGCTATGATAGAGTTATTTCTTTAAAGGATGCATTAAGTGTGTAGAGTTGAAGAGTGGGGTTATTTGGGATATTTAATGTGTCCTAATTGATCTTTATATGTTGGTTCAAGTATGTAATGTGATTTATCCAATAGGGTGTGTTGGGTGATAGAGTTGTTGCTAAAAGGTGAGAAGTGTAATATCCAAAGACACATCATCATGTGTTGAAGACATTATTTCTAAGGTGGAAGTGTTATTATCAAAGGAGGGTCTAAAGGGGTTGATCTTATTTAGGGGTTGTTGCTCCTTGTAAAATAATTTTTTAACTTAGGGAAGGTGGTCTAAAGGATTTGATCATCTTAGGGGAAGGTGATCCTTATGAAACAAATGTTTCACTAAATATCATTGATCAGGAGGACATGATTAGGTTTTGATGGTCTAAAGGATTTGATTAGTCTCTTATTTGTAATCATCTTATAGGATATTAGTCCATGTGTTTTCAAGCTTGAGAGGGGGTTTTATTCCGCAAGAGGGTTTCCCATGTATGAAATATGCTATGTGTTTGATTTGGCATTATCTTTATTATTCATTTCTATGAATGATGTATGCCTCATGAATGTATGTATTGATTGATTAAGAGGTTGAAGGAATTGGAATTGAAGTTGAAATTATCTAGGGTCACTGATTCACCCCCCCAGTGATTGTACCTCTAATAATTGGTATTAGATTGGGTCATTTGGAAGAAGCCTAGTAGCTTGAAGGTGATCCGAAATAGATACAAAAATGGCTAAGCAGTTGAAGAAAGAAAATCAATAGTGGAAGGCTATGATCAAGGAACTTAAAGAATAAATATATACTTTGAATAAATATGCCAAAAGGGATGAGAATGTTATCAATGATCTCAAGGTTCAACTAGTAGACTCTAAGACAAGTTTATGTTCAAAAGAAAAGGACATCATGTTTGATAAAGAAGTTTGCCATAATAGTAGAGAATACGACATCAAAGAGGAAAAGAAGTATCAAGAATAGATCAAGTATATTGAAGTACATGCATATATATTGAAATACATGGGAAACAAGGTCAAAAGGGATGAAGATGAGATCAATATTCTTGAGTAAAAATTAAGGAATACAAATGCAAATATGAAAGTAAAAAAAGATGAGTTTAATCAACTAAAGGTTAAAATGAAGTAATTGAAAAGTGTGCATGAGCTTGTTATAGTCATGTTGGATAAGATGGAAAGGAAGCATGATAATCTTGAGCAAGTGAAGAATAATGCAAACATGAAGAGAAATGTTAGAAGGTCAATTAGACAATGTAATGTTATAAGGTATGTTAGTTTATTTCATGGTCATTTTCATACATGTAATAAGTTTGGTCATAGAGCTAATTACTATAAAAGGAAGCTAGTCAATAATGTATCCTCATGGATCCATATAAGAAGAAGCAATTAATCTTTGGATAAATCATAACATAGATCAATCAAGAGGTATGTTTAAGGTTGTTATTTGTTTTAGTTTTAATGAGAATGGACATATTTCTAGATTTTATCCAAATGGTGTTAAAAGGTCTTCAAAATATGTCAAAGGATATAGAAATCCTATAAGGTCTGAGAAAGTAAAAACTTAGGTATGGAAACCAAAGGTAATAATTTATAATTATTCTAGTCGTAAGGTTGATAAGAAATTTGATCTATAAGGCTATGTTGTAAATCAAGATAAGCTCAAGGATCAAGTAGATAAGATGGCTATAGAAGACAAGAAGAATCAAACTTTGGTATAGAGACCTTAGGTAGTAAAGACTAAGGAGACTAAATCTATTGAGTCCAAGAGTCTTGATGGATTATTTGTCAAGGTATAAAAAGAATAAGAAATAAAGGAAATTCAATATTTTATGTTGATAGCTTTTGTTGACAAGTCTAAAGCAGAGAATGTGTCAACTATCTAGTTATAAAAGGAAAAACAAAAGTTTTCTCATGTTGAAAATAAAGATACCAAGCTCAAGGAGAAGACCAAGGTATTAGTTGAGGCTATTTTTGAAGTGTGTATAGATCCAAGTGAACATCCTAATGTTTTTTGGAAATTTTTATGAAAAGAACATTAGTTGTTAGTATCTAATAATGATATTCCAAATTGTAAGGTGGATTCTTTAGATGAAAAGGCATGTCATAAATTTGTGTTGTATCCATGTGTTATCAATTCCATCTTATAAGGAAAGGAGAGTGATATGTAAAAATAAATAGTTGTCATAGTTAAGCCAAAGAATAAGAATAACTATAAGTATCAGATGACCAAGGAGAAGGAATTTGAGGAGTTATGGGTAACTCTTTGTTACACAACATGGTAGATCATTGTGGTATAGATGAGGTCTCTATATATGCTTATTAAGGGAATAATTTTAGTGGAGAATAATTTTTGTGTGATCAAGATGTTATTTATAATCAAATAATTTTTTTTATTAAGGGGGAACAACAAGATCATGAGCCTAGTTTAGAGGTTTGTGAAGGAGTTGTAGTACAGAGTCAGATTAGGTGGTTCCAAGTGGCTCAATGACATTGATAAAAAAAGTCAATAATTATTTGGTGATAAAAATGTTTTTATATTTATTTATGGTGTGATCCAGGTATTTTTGAGATCTAAATATATGTATGTGCCAATTGAAGATTTTCTAGTGCTCTTAGTTTTCACTATTTTTGGTTTAAGGGCAACTAGGCCTAAAATGGGTTATAGGGTGTATGGGTTCCAAAAGGTATGTAATCTCAATTTTTGGTCTAGATGTTTTTAATGGTTTTTTATAGGTGTAAAATAATTTTTAGATGTCGACATTGATTGTAAAGTACTGTATTGACTTAGTTTATTTTGAGATTCTAGGGTTTTGGGCTCTACTAGAAAAGTGGTCTACATTATGAATAGATGTCTAAGGATTATTAAATTGTTGAATGGACCAAATGGGTGGTAAAATCAAGCTTCATATAGTTTTGAAGGTTTGTGGTTCTCAAGTTATTTTTGTTTATGTCAAAATGGAGGGTTAATTGGCTAGTAGGTTTGTGAAGGAAGTATGTTATAGATGATGAGCTTATTGTTTAAAATTGGTGTGCTCAAGGGGGAGTATAATATTTCTATATATATAAAGTTATAGGTCTTGATGATGTGTTTCTAGAAATTTTTGGGATCTGCAAGTTCCATATATGGGTATAAGGAGTCTAGACTAGTATAGTCTTAAAGATGTGCTCTTTGTTTAGTTTCTCCAAAAGAGAAAGGTATGTGTGTTTCAAGGTGAGTTATCAAGATGATTTTTTTTTCCTAAATGATGAGTGGTATGATGCTCTATTTGTGGTCATGGAAGTGTCTTAAGAGACGAGGTTAGTAAGCTTGTGTGGTTGTTTTTCATGGTGTGTGGAGATCTGAAGATAATCACATAGTGAAATTACTCAAATATATTAGGGGGAGTCCCTCTTAGATGTTTACTTATGAATTTCATCAATATTATTATGGTTTTTTTTATTATTTATTAATTTTTTTATAGTTTTTAATTTCAAAGAGTGTTGTTATACAACAAGAGGATGTTGTTAAGGCAAGCTGAAGTAGGCTCAAGGTAAGGGGGAGTTTGTATCATATTTTTAAGATGGTCCTTTCCTTTTTGATAATATTTTTAGGTCCTTAGGATTAGTTTATTCCCACTTTATCATTGTGTCAAAGGGTGATAAATTTCATATTGAGGATAAATTTCCTTTTATGGGAATGCTTTAAAGAGAAAGAAGGTGAGTTATATATTGCTATATTGATGGGTGTTGACATCAATGAAAAAGGGGAAGATTATTGGATTGTTATCATGATAATATCATATTGGTGTCATGGAGGTTCCATAGTGAGTGGATGAATTTCCTTGATAATCTATGTGACAATGACAAAGTGTGCAATGTGCTTGTTCTAGTGTGTTTTATGTATGATTGGTTGATCTTTAGTAGTGACATAGCTTGAGAGGATCAAGGATGAGTATGGATGATTGAGAATGTGAAATAGGTCCTATAAATTGTGACACATACTTTGAGAGATTTTTTTCATAAGTATAATTCATTTGGTTGATCATATTTTTCATCTAGATACTTTGGGTCCAGTGATAGAAAATCTAAGTAGGCAATTTGATGTCATCACCATTGCCATATGGGAAGGAGTCAATGAGAGTTGGTCATATGGTTATGATTATGCACCTATTTATTATGTGTTATATATTAATTAATACATCAATTTGTGGTCAAATATATGAGGGTACAAAGTTGGCTTCTAAGATAGATTTCACTATTTTCCCATACTTAGACAAATTTACAATATGGCTAGAAAGAGCTGAGTAAGCAATTTGATGATAGAATATCTTACATGTGTAGATGTTTCAAGATAATTTTATCATATGGGTTTTTTTAGTTTCATAATTAGTTTATTTATGCTAATTTTTAGATCATGTGCTATATCACATCAAGAGATATGCATGTGCAAATTTGGGCTCCTAGGCATTTTGACTATGTTTTCCCATAGTCAATTTTGCAATGTGGTAGAAAGAGCTGAGTGAGAATTTTGATGGTGATGTATCTTTCAAATGTGAAGGTTTCAAGATAAATTGATCATATGGGTTATTTCAATTTTTATCCTAGTTTATTTATGCTAAATTTGATATCATTATTTAAAGTATGAAAAAAGTTATGTAGGAGTAAAGTTGGTCTCTGAGATGGATTTTGACATGGTTTTATTTGTGACTAAATATTTTGATAAGGCACTTTAATGGCATTACATATCACACATATAAGAATTATAGGATTATTGTGTTATATGGTTGTATTCTCCTATGTGTGGAGATCATCTGGTCTAAATTTGAGATCCTACATTAAAGTATAGAAGAAGTTATTAACAATAAAAAATGGATACCCAAGCATATTGAAAGGGTCCCCATACTTGGTCATTTTTGAAAGTGTTAAAGCTCAAGTAAGATGAATGTTTTACATGGCACCAAGATGTCAAGAGGTATTGAGATTAGGATACATTCATGATGTTTAATGACTAAGTAAATATACAGGATAAGGATCCAAAATGAGCATGCATTCATATAGTTGATCAAATGGTAAACGTTGATCACTAAAGACTTGATTGATCCACAAATATCGATGATGCACATGGAGTCATCATGTCAAGGATGCATGAGATGTGGTTAATGTAACTAAGTTTTAACATCTAATCTTTGGTTCTTATGTGTTAAATATTGATTAAGATCAATGGAGTGTATTTGATCTGAGCAATGAGTTCATGAGATTCGAAATCAATGTCTGAAGGTTAACTATGACTATTTGTATTTGAATATTTGAAATTTCAAAAGAAAATATAGTGTCTAGTTTTTGAACCATATATTTCAATAGAAGTTTAATTTTCTATTGTAGTAAAAATAAAAGTGGTACAAGACTCCAAGGCACATCTAGCTATATGAATTTGAATATCTAGAAGTGTGTATAGATAAATATATTAAGCTCCAAAGTTGATTATATTTTTATATATGTTCTGCAAGTAACTTGAGAAGGTTATTCGAGCTCATGTAGTTTTTGTTTTGATGTTTCATTGTGAATGGGCTATTGGTATGTGTTTTAGACTCCATGAGAATTCTCTATGAATATTTTAGAGGTGTTATTAATCTATTTTGAGTATGAAAATTGTTGAAGAAGTTGACTGTATGTTTGTTAATGGCATTCTTGTGAATAAGGTCTCTATTTGAATTGTTTGAGCATATGCATAGTTGAGCTAAAGTGATTATGATCTTTTAAGGATGTCCTAGGGGACATAAGGAGTGGACTTATGTATTTTTAAGTGGTCTTATCTTATTTTTATGCTCAGATAAGTGTCATAGAGCTGAGTGGGTATCCATAGGACCTAAAAGTGACTTATGCCTATTTTGAAAGGGAATAATGCTTGAGTGTGACACATATGATATGCCTTAAGGGTGAAGGCATGTAGTATGTCTAAAAAATATTATTATGGACTTTATAATTTATTATTTCTCTATATATTTTGAAACTAGATGTGTTGGGTTCTAGATTTGCAAGATGAAATTTGAGAGAGATTAAAGAGAGGCTTATGTGTGATTAGTGGAGCAAAGGAGGGGTAGAGTGCCCTGAGGTCTAAGTGTGCATGTGAGGATAGTGTGGGAGTGATAAAAGGGAGATATTAAAAAGAGGCTTGTGTGTACTTAGTAGAGTGAAGGAGGGGTAGATTTCCCTAAGGATGATTTGAAAAGAATAATAGTTTGAGGACTATGTGTATGACCTATAGGTCATGTTTATGATGGAAGAATAGTTCCCTTACATGTTGAGCATGGGTGAAGAGGCCTAGAACACTCCAAAAGGATGTTTTTGATGTGTTGAAAATGAGTTAAGGATTGTTGGTGTCTATAATAGCTTGGTGGTTGGTTTGAGAGACTAATCAAAGTATGGAAAATGTGTATGACCATCTAGTCATGTTATTGAATCTATGGAAAAAAAATTATTGTGAAAGATGCATTAAGTGTTTAGAGTTGAAGAGTGGGGTTATTTAGGATATGTAATGTGTCTTGATTGATCTTTGTATATTGGTTTAAGTATGTAATGTTATTTGGCCAATAAGGTGTGTTGGGTGATAAAGTTGTTGCTGAAAGGTGATAAGTGTGATATCTAGAGATCCATTATTAGGTATTGAAGACATTAGTTCTAAGGTGGAAGTGTTATTATAAAAATAGGGTCTGAAGGAGTTGGTCTTCCTTATGATATTTTGCTCCTTGTAAAATAGGTGTTTTACTAAAGGCAAGGGGTCTAAAGGAGTTGATCATCTTAGGGAAAGGTGTTCCTTATGGAACATATGTTTCACTATAAACCTTTTTTTAGGAAGACATGATCAAGGTTTATTGGTCTAAAGGAGTTGATCAGTCTCTTGTTTGTAATCATCTTATAAGATAGCAGTCCATGTGTTTGTAGGTTTGAGACTAGGTTTTACTCCCTAAGAGGGTTTCCCACATATGACATGTGTTATGTTATTTATATTTCATTGTCTTTCTTGTTCATTTCTATGAATGATTTATTCCTCATGAATGTATGTATTGAATGATTAAGAGGTTGAAAGAATTGGAATTGAATTTGAAATTATCTAGGCTCACTGATTCAACCCCCCCCCACTCTTAGTGATTGTACCTTTAACATAGACAAGGTAATACTATAGGATATAAAGAAGCTAGTAGATATAGATGTAAAGTAAATGGAGGATAAATACAAATATACACGTAAAGGAGGTAAAATGGATAGTAGTAATAGTGAGATAAAATAAAATGCAAACATCTTTCATAAAATACCATCAGCCAATCCCACCGCATTCCCATTATTCCCTTTAAGTTGTGCACTTATGGAGATTGATTTATTTAAAATACCCTACAAGAGAAAACATTAAAAATTTGATAAAGTTAAAATATAATATGTAGAGATATACTCCACAAGAATCTCATCATGTGTCATAAAAGTTAATAAAAACATAACTAAAAATAAATGTTGAGATAACTAATAATAAATGAAATACTATAAGTAACATATATATACCTTTATTTATCTTTTGACTCAATGAATTCATGTTAATACCATAATCTCAATCATGGAAGGTGTAATAAATACATTTCAAAAAAATTAAGGATACAAGGCTAAAAATAGATAAAACTAATGTGTGTATATGCATGACGGTCAATGAATATATGTAAATAAAATACTCTCAAATATGATAACTAAAAATAACACAAACACACACACACACACACACACACACACACACACACACACACACACACACACACACACACACACACACACACACACACACACACACACACACACACACACACACACACACACACTTAATGTACTCACATGAAATCTTCTTTAAAAATATAGAATAATATTGTTTGACTACTAGATGCATCTATAACATTAAATACAATAACATATTAACCCATGGCTAACAAACCAATCCATCTAGTATTCAAATAGCCTAAGATAGATTACCAAATAAATACACACATAATATGATCTTTGGAATGAATTAAGTACAAAATAACACAAATATAATCCACATTTTAACTATAAATAATCATGAAGCTACTACCATCATAATTTTTAGAATTAATTACAAATATCATATCCACTATTGTGCTGAAAATCTTTTAGATCATAATGTACAATATGTTACATTTCAATACAAAGATAAATTTATTCAATACAATATGTAAAATAGTACAAATGAGATTCTAAAATAGTTCCATGATACATAAACATATCTTGAGTATAATCACAAAGGTTGCATCAATTGATATAGGGAAAGAATCATCTAAGTGATTTACATCCAGCCATAGACCAATGGTCTCCCACACACCTCCCCATTAGGAGTGGCCTTACCTTTCTTAGAGGGGAATATAAAAATGGTGAGGATATCAATAAATCAACTAGAACTTAGGTGTTTACTATCACTATTACATATAATAATCAAATAGACCATGGAATCCAATACTCTATCTAAATGATATCAAGAAACACATGTAAACTATAAGTACAGTGGAATGACTATGTCTCAATTATAACTTTAATTTGGCTAAAGGTTTTATAATTTAAATTATATCTAATATCTGATTCAATTCCACTCACATGGAACTCTTTGATGCTGAATCATGACTATTATATGATATTAAGGGATAGGTATATGAGTTACCCAGTCGCATTACCATATAAATATCTCTTGTTATCCAAAATTCTAGTCTAGTAAATCACATATAAAGATTAAAAATTAGAGTAAATCATATTACATCAAACACTCAATCATACAATGCTAGAATATTTCACCATTCGTAAAGCATGAAACACTCTTGTTTTCCTTTTCATAACCCAAAAGCGACAAGAATAGGATATTCAAATGAATTATATTCAAACCAATTGTGTATAAGAGACTCAAACAAGAATCAAGTCATTTTAAGTCCTTTTTCCAAACACAAATCATATTTATTAACATATATAAGTAATAATAACACTTAATTACTAATTTATTATTCAAAATATTAAACTCATATATATGTTCTTATTCATTCAATCATAATTTCATAAAGGTCTTGAATAAAATCATAAAACACTATATCCATATCATAGATCTATCAACCACCATATATATAAAAATAAAGGTTCAAAACTCAATTGGTAGTATATGACAATAAGTCTCCAAGCATTCTAGACTTGTACAATCATTTCTTCAATGCATAAGAACTCATGTTTATATCTAATACACCTATATAGGTCATATAAATTATATGTAACATAACTACTATATTATTCATAGATATATTATGGAATTATTCCAAATATCTTAGTAAACCTCAAGTTAACCTATGAACTCAACCATTCCTTAATTATCTTATAATATTCACTCAAATTCCTCATATATAAGACACTCCTAGTAATATAAGTTTTCATCCTATTTATATTGATCTTTGGTTCATCTCTAAATAGGAACATATATGAATAATAAAAATGTGTGTGTGTGTGTGTGTGTGTGTGTGTGTGTGTGTGTGTGTGTGTGTGTGTGTGTGTGATCTTGATATAAGGTTTATATGGGTCCTTTTCCCAATAAACATAAAATTCATTTAAAAACTAGTCTATATTAATGGAATAATCATCAAGACATCTAGCCAACCTATTTCAAAGGAGATAAACACACTAAAAGTATTAAAAATAATTCAACTTCAAATAAACAAAATTTAATTAAATAGAATACCAAAAATTACTTGTTCTCATCTTTATTTGTTCTAAATTGAGTACCATAAAATCTAGGTAGGGAGTTAGGAATAAGACACCCTTTTTGCCTACTTCTAACAATCTTCTATTCTTATTCATTACAAAATTTATCATAATCCTAACTTTAAAAACATATTCCTTCCTCTAATTTTACTCTACATTCCTTGTTTTTATTTACATTTTACCACTAGTTCCACTTATCTCAACATTTTGAGATGGTAATATAGATGGTTCTATCTTCTCTAAAAAAATTTCCATTATAAACACTAAAACCGCTCTTGAAGATAGATCAAGATCTCATTTCACAAATACTAGAAGATGCTCCTCATTATCCTCTTTATCCCATGATGATTTTATTTTCAATAGGAAGTAGAAAGATGACCTATCTAATAATAATTCCTAAATTTGAAGAGGATCCCCTCAAAATCTATAGTTTGAGACTAGCACCTATCTTTCACTTTTAACTCACTCCTTTTAGGTAGATCCTAAGTAATGTTTAAACACACCAAAATCTTGGCAAATGTATTCAGGTAATATTAAAATAAAGAGGTGTCAATTTAAAATAAATCACCCAATACACCTCCAATAACCAAAATACTAGTTTTAGACTAGAATTGAAGAAGAAGATATGGAATTCTCACCTAGATGGGTTGAAAAGAAAGATTTTATGTCAGAGGGTTAAAATCATGAAACCAAGGTTTCATGACTAGAAGGTTATTCTCATAACTCCATGATTTATCTTGAAAAATATTATTTCAATCATCTAAATTATCAAAAGCCATAATAAAAAAAACTTTGGCACATGGATAAATTTCCATAGGGCCTTCTAGCATTGGTTGCTAAGATTTTGAGAGCCACTAGTGAAGAAAGGGAAGTGAGGGACAAAACTTATCAAAGTGGTAGACCAGACCCCTATCCACATACTAACCTTCACCTTCTATAACTTCCTTCAAAGATTTATATTAAAAATTAAAAACTAATTTTTTTTTGTTACCTTTAAATCCCTAGCCTAATCCAAAAGAGAGATCTTTGAATCCATGAAAGCCCTGGTTGTTTTTATTTCCAATTTTATTGGGATAGGTGGTTGCCTTACATCCCCTCTCTCTCCTACTAATATTTAAAACCTACGGATGCTTTGCTTGGTAGATTCAAAACCTATGACCTCATAGATATCCATCCACCACTGACCCCCAATACTACCCCTATCATGCCAATGCTCTAGGTGTCTTCTCTATATGGCCATTGAAAACCTAACCCTCTTTATGTATAATAGGAGTCATTTTAGAATTTTCATCAATTTTCCTAGTCATCTCCATTTTGGAAATGTAGAAAAATTGTGAGTAGAAAAACTATTATTTTTCACTTACCATCTCACCAAGGCCAAAAAATGAGTATATATTATACATAAGTCTTTTCTTCAATTCTCTACCATACCTTATGCTCTAATAAAAACCATCCTTATAATTAAATAATTAACTAATTCAACTCAAAGTTTCCTTTTTCTTTATAGCCCATAGTTTATTTGTATCTTGAATATGTTATAATTTTACTTGGGTTCTTAAATCTTAATAATAGATCACTATGTCTATTCAATTTTGGATTTTAATCTAGATATCTTAGTCTCTTGATTTACATGGAATATATAACTATGTTAATAATATATATAAATATGTATTTTATCGATAATAAAATCTTATGACTCATTTAAATTGTCTTTTTGTAACCCTTTATACATATCAAGGTTTTGAAACCTTCTTCATAAGAAATTATTAGCAACCAAATGGTCTTCTCCAGTCCATATCACATATAGATTTTTTCAACCAACTAGTTCATAATTGGTCTATGATATCTCTCTAACCTATAACTAGGTTAATTTATCAAAGAGATAGTAAAGGTTTCAGATTTATCATCCCAAAAATATAGTTGTCTAGACATTGCATAATATAGCTAAGGAAAAATAACATCAAATTATTTGAAGATACATATAAATTTATTCATGCATATTAATAGATGGACTATATGAGTTCTAAATTGAAATAAAGGTTTGAACATCCCTTTTAATTTTATAAAACAAATCATTAAAAGTATCTCTTTTTGTGATCTGAGAGGTCATTAATAATGATTTTTACATATCTAAAGTTTATCAAAGTTTGTAAGCTCCCCCATTTACAAATAATCAATTTTTCCCTCATATATATATGTGCTCAGTATCATAAATATAGGGATTATAATATAAAATTTAAAATTACTTTATGTTTATTGGAATTTATATGGAATTGGGTTACATCCCCAAGTTGATATACATAAAAATATTAATATTACTTTTTTGAAAAAGACTACCAGCTCATTCATTTAAACATATTATAAAAACCATATCTAGAATCTTCTTATTTTCAAATCTAAATTCACAACCTATTGAGACCAACACCCCCCATCTTTCATTTTTGAAAAGGGGACCCCTATGATTGTTTCCAAAACTTCTATAATCTAGAATAAGTGTGAAAGATTGTTTGATCTTGAATTTTAAAAGTAGGTCAATCTTTAAAAAATACATGAGATTTGGTATATCCGATTATGATCATGTTTTTAATTTTGATAAATAATCATATTTAAGGTGATTAATTGTAGGTTCTATGGAAGAATTCAGGGTTCCCAAACAATAAACCTTAGGGGTTTGAATTTAAACATTCACAGGAAAATCTAGTGTGAAATTTTATGCATGATCAGGTTTTAATTTAAAACTCATAAAAATTTGTAGATATAATACTTTACACTTATCTATTGGATTTGATCTAATGGTGTGTCAAGTTTGATGTCTTTTAGAAAGGTATATAGTTAATGGTTTGGGCCCTAATAACAATCCAATAGTGATCGCTTGATCGAAGGTTTTAAATCTAATGGTGTGAATTAAATCCAAATCTACATGAACTATTGAGAGCTTTACATGTGGAATTTAGTTATTGTATCAATAAATTTCATTGTCTTAAATATGATAGGTATTGTCTCATCATTTGATGTCTGTGATGATGTATTTGATGTGATCGAACCCATCAAATTTAACCTAGACAATAGTTGAATCTATAGGAACTCTTGAGAGCTTTGCACATGGCATTCAATTCTTGAATCAATAAATTTCATTGTCTTAAATTTGATAGGTTTTATCCCATCATTTTACATCTATGAAGATGTATTTGATGTGACCAAACCTATCAAATTTAACCTAGACAATCCTTGAACCCTTAGGAGCTCCTGAGAGATTTGAACATGGAATTTAGTTATTAGATCAATAAATTTCATTGTATTAAATTTTTTAGGTTTTATCCCATCATTTTACATCTACAAGGACATATTCGACATGACCAAACCTGTTATATTTAACCTAGACAATCCCCAAAGCCTTAGGATTAACTAAGAGCTTTACACGTGGCATTCTATTATTGGATCAATAAATTCCATTGTCTTAAATTTGATAGGTTCACTCCCATCATTTGAAATCTATGAGGACATATTTGACATGACCAAACATATAAAATTTAACTCACATAATCCTTGAAGCATTGGGAAATCCATTGTCTTAAATTTGATAGGTTCACTCTCATCATTTAACATTTGTGAGGACATATTTAACATGTCTGAACCCATAAAATTTAACTTAGATAATTTTTATATCCTAATAAAAAGGGGAATTTATAAAAACCCCTTTAAGGAAATTCCTAGATTTTTACAAATACAAACGTAGTATATAAAGATCTTAGCCTAAGTCATTTTGTGTTCTTTTCAAACATAAAATTCTAAATGATGTTTTTAAGCCTAAGATTCATATAATCATGAAACTAATTATAAGATAAGCATCTTGTAGGATCCAACGGTGATCACTTATTCATTATATTTGATCCAATAGTGCATCGAGCCTGAAGCCTTTTAAAAAAGCATAGAGTTAATGATCTGGCCCTAGCTAAGATCTAATGGTGATTGCTTGCTCGATGGATTTGATCTAATGGTGAGATTAATTCAAGAACTTTTAAAAGGCCTTGTGATATTGAGACATGGCATAATTAATGAGCTTAAAATCAAGAGACCAATGAAATGTAAGGACATAAATTTAATTTTTCAAAGTAAAATAAAGAGGACTTTTGAAAGCTAATGGCTAGCCTTCAACTAACATTTATGAAATTTGCCATGAAAGGCATGGAAACCTACCACATAAGGTCCATGTAGGTATGGAAGATAAAAATGAAAGATATCCTATGCTAGATAATGCAAAAGACATGAAAATGAGGTCCCGTCAAATTTGAGGCATGTATGAAATCAAGAGTTGGATATTTTTGCCATTAAAGATAAAAACCTTGAACCCTCTATAAAGAAGGACTTATGTCGATTCAATTGATCACATAGAAATCAAAGTAAGTGTAACTATAATTTATATCAAGTGCCTTAGTGAGATCTTTATTTTCATCAACTATAATTTAGTGTTATCAATGGTGGTAGGTAAGCAACATATGAAAATTGAAGGAGAGCTTTACCTAACTTTAGATGTTAAAGGAAGAGTCTTTAGAGACATAGAGTTAGATTTAATAGCATTGAATGTGCTTGAAATCAGAAATTAGTCCAAATTATTTTTCTTTATAGAGGAGTTTCAACCAATTTCCCAAGAGGAAAAGAGGAATTCTATGGTGCACCAAAGATATAAAGACCTAGTATTAATTCAGATGGTAGGCCTTCACCATGCAGCTGCTAAACTAGAGGTAATACATTATATTGACCTTCTTATTCCTATTTTCATTGACTATAGAATATATGGATAATGGATTATTCATGAAGGAAGTGTCAATAAAGTTACATGTATAGCTCCCATGGCCTTTGAGGCTTATTATAAGCTCCCTTTTCCTCATGTTGATCTCCCATCTTTGAGAGAATGGATAAATTCCCAAAACTTGGATTAAATCCTCTTACCTTGGTTAATCCAAGGTTCCAATGTTTTAAAGACCCCTAATGGTGAGATTCTTATTATCCAATTCAAGGAGGGTGTTAGGGTAGCTATGAATTTATTGAATAGAGCCTTTGGTTCCTCTTTTATAACTTATTTGAGTAAGGTTTGGGTATCTTATGTCCATTTCATATTGGAGTAGAACTTAACTCCTCCCATTAGAGACTTAATAATTTTTTTCCTATCCAAACAATTTACAACCATAAAAATAAAGATGTCCTAGCAATTCTTTATGATGTCTTAGCTCTTAGATTCACTCCTAGCCTTTATTAATTTCCCTGGCATCTGAAATTGGTCCCCTGATAGTATAACTACCATTTACCATCATTACTCCAAATTAAATATATTAAAATATAGGAATCACATGAAATTCATATGTGATGGTATCTTCCCAATCATTTTTGAGGTAATCACTAGTATCCCTATGCCTAGGCTTCATCCTTTAATCAAAAGACAAGTGGAAACCAAGGGGGATGTGTGGTTCTATCTAGATTACACTGTAATAAGGATAGAAAGAATCATGGCCCAACATAAAGATTGCCTATATATGTTCCCAATAATATTATAGAGTAAGAAATTGATTATCAAATCATCCAAAGAATGGATTGTCACTACAAGAAGAATAAGAAAGCTCATTTTCATCCCTTTCAACTGGATATTAGAAAAATTATAATCAAAGATTGGAAACAATTAGAGATCATGGTAGTGTATAGGAACTCTTTTGATTTCTAGCTAGATGATCTTAAGATGTGGGACCCCAATGATAGAGTGGCTAACCATATTTGGGATAAAAAGGTCCCAAACATTGAGTACAAACATCAACCAAGTGTGGGAGATGGTATTTACACAAAGGTAAGGAACTTTGAAGAAGTCTTATCTAGGGTTAAAAATTAAAACATTATATTAGAACATAGGCTGGTCAGGGATAATAAGCCCTCAAGAGAAATATGGAAAATACATCCCTTACATTATCACTTGTTTCCAAGAGCATCTGGGATTGCACATAAGGAGCCAATTATTGAAGGAAAATCTTATGAGCCTTAGTAGAAAGAATTGACAAAGTCATCCTAAGTAGGGTAACCTAAGGATGTAAAGGGAAAAGGTAAAGATGTGATTTAGGAGTCTAGCATAAAGCATAGACCTAGTGAAGGTCCCCAAATTTAGGCATCTCCATCAAGGCCTTCTTCCCTAATATAGGTTATTAATAGAATTAATTTAAAAACTAGGGAAATAGTGGAAATTGCCCTTATTAAAATCACATCTTCTTATGGTTCTAATAAGGAAGAGGATCCATCTAAGGAAGTAAGCAAATAATTAGTTCCATTAAACATAGGAAATAGACAAGTATAACTGGCTTTAGTTCCTTTGGCTCTAATAATAATGCCTAAGTTAACTTTCACTCACCCTAATAGTGAAATTAAACTCTTCAGTGATGAGAATCCTATTTATGGACCAACTATTATTAATTGGTTTATTTATGGGAAGCTAAAGAAAATCCCATATCTTTCTCCTTCACTAGCTTTGACTTGAGTTGACATAGATGTTCAGGATAATGTCAAGCCTTGGATTCAGGATATTCTAAATAGACAAGAAGAGAGAAGCATCCAGATCCTTCACAATAAGGAGTTTAGATGTAGAGATTCCTAAATAGCCATAGGTAAAGGAGTCTAACCCTTAGGTCCTTTTCAAAATAGATACATCAACTCTTGAGAGAGTAGTGACGAAGAAGGTTACTGTTGGTACTGATGAGTTCACATTTCAAAAGGTGGAACCATTTTTGGGCTTAACTCCTGTTCTAGGGTAGGTAGCAGGGGAACATCCTATATTTTAAGAAGATGTAGCTAGTATGGTACTAGTCCAATCAACAATGACCTTGGTTGGAGTTTAGGTAATGGAATAGAATATTCTCAACTCAGAAAAAGAAAAACAAGATTTAGAAGCTTAGATCCTCTTTTCAATTCTTGAAGATGTATTGTAAGTGTTGAATAAATATTTAATAGATGAATTTGAGAATTTTAAAAGCATCAAGCTTAGTTTGAGTGATTTAAACCATTAAATTGAGATGGCACAAGCATTAATCACACAATGGAAGAATTCTCAAGCTCAGATGGAGGATCTCATCAAGGTACATAAGACAAAGTAGTCCTTAAACTTTAAGATTATCAAACCTAGAAACTTGGACATATTAATGGTAGTTTTGATGGATAAAAAATAGGTTTTGATCACCTAGAGCAACAATGTCAATGACTTCATCAAGAGAGACATAGGTTTGGTAACCCAAATTGAGAAACTTTTAGGGAATCTATTAGATAACCCTTCTCAAACCACTATAATAGGCCTGATTAGTGATGAAGAATTCAATCAAAAGGTTAGTGTTCACATCCAGGGTATTATAAATAATAAAGGTCATTCATCTAAAGACAACTAGAAGATCCTTGATATCATAATTTTTTTAGGGAAGCAAATTATAGAAGCATAATTTATTGAGGAACTTGTATCTTAGGCTGATAATGAATTTGACAAGTTGGTAGATCAAGAAGAGGATTGTCTAATGAAGCCTACAATGGATTTTTAATTAATCAAGGGGAAATATACCAAGGTAAAATAATTCCTCAAATAGGAATAATTGAAGGGCACACCAATGAAATTCCTAAAATAATATTCCTTTTGTAAAGTATATGCTACTCTATTAGCATATACTCTTTCTTGTCAAGTTGGCATGTGACCTTCCACATTGTATCTTTATATCAAAGACACCTATCCTTATTTGCATGTGGATATTTTGAAAGTTAAATAGTTAACTACCTATGTTTCCTATAAATAGGTAGATGGTTACCATATGTAAAGAGGAGAGTTTTTGAGAAATTATATACCAAGAACATTTAATACAACTAAGGAATTCTAAGAAGATTATCTAGATAGTTTTGTTGAATGTCCATGATACATCTCAATTATAGATAGTCATCTTAAATTTGAATTATTATTCTTGTTTTAAGTTACATTATTTGTCATAGGGTTGTTAATTTGTGCTAAATTCTAGATTGACTATAAAGATCTCGAGTATACTTTGTTTTATTTGTTCTGTATTTGGATGTACTTAGGTTATTCATATCATAATAGCAAATATTTGAAGTAAATTTGGTTCTTATGATTAATATTTTTACTTTGAATTTTGCCTAATTTGTGATATAATTTGAGCTTATGATATTTTCTAACATAAATTGGTTTAAATGTGCTCAAAGTAATTGGAATTTTTTCATAATATTTGAGATGAAAACCTACAATCATGTTTGTTTCTTACTTTACCCTTCTCTTTTCTTATTTTTATCAAGATTCACTCTAGCTTAAAGATCATTATTACTACTCATCTAGTTTATATTCTAAGTCACAGAAATCTATTGAATATATAAATATTTAAACCTTGGTGGCTCCCAACCACTAAATGAAATAAATATTGTGGATAGTTCTCATACACTACTTCTATTTCACCACAAACATCATTGAATTGTCAGAAACTACAACTCATGCCTTGGATTTTTAAAATCCTAAAACGAGTAGTGTTCATCAATACTAAAGAGCACCTATGGTACATTTTGAAGCATAAATAAGAGAAGCTCCATTGGTTCCAAAAGGAGGGCCTCATAAAATATACTTAATATCTTTTGGGTTTATTTGGTCAAAATTACTTTATGTTTTACATGATTATGTTTATTTTAGCATAAATTGTGTAAAGATTGGTGATCTTTGTAGAAATACAACTTTTATTGCTAAGATTTTATTAGTATTTAGAGTTAGGATGACTTATTTTGTTCAAAATTGACAATTATTTATCAATAAGAGGTTTATTTGAGTCATAAGTTGTAAAGATTGGTCATCTTTGCATAATTCAGTACATCTTTGAACTTGTTCAGTTAAAGATTGATGTCCTTTGTCCTCTTATGAATAATTTTTTGAAAATTAAGCTTAGTGTGAATATTATTTGTTAATCTTTGGAAATTAATGTGTTACACCATGTTTTAAAATAGGATCCTTAATCTTCAAGATGGAATTACCAAGGGTTAGGACCAAATCACATTCAAAGACTAGAAAACCCTTGCTCGAACTACTAATTCTATCAAAGATACATTAAGACTATTAAATGTTATTCATAAAGATGTAGCATGTAGGTTTTTCCCATTTACATTCAAAATTTTTGTATATGAATGGTTCCTTAATCTACTTGACAATTGTATTATCTCATGGATTAACTTTGACACTATTTTTATTGATCAATTTGGAAAGATCATAAGCCCTTGTGTCATCTATCATCAATTTACAACTATTAAGAGAAATATAAGTGAACCTATTAGTTCCTTTAATGATATGTTCCAAAAGATGTTTGGTCATACCATGGATCCATATAAACCTAATGAAGCTTTAACTTTGGAGGTTTATAAAGATGTTGTTGACCCCATGAATTTTGTGTTTTTGAATAGAGCCCTTCCACTTATCATCACATTGGCTCAGGCGTATTTTGAAGTAGTGGTTATTAGTGACCAAATGAAACTACAAGGATAGATGGCTTATTCTATCCCAAATGTTAATCCTTAAATTCCTATGTTAAACCTTTTTCCCAAATAATAACCAAAATACTCTAGAATTAAACCAATTCCATACTTTGAATGTGTTGCCTACTAGTCATGTTTCCCCTAATCAAAATTTAGGTTTCTTAATACATCAAGTTACCAATGGATTTTATGGCAATGACCAGAAGGCTTTAGTGCCTATCAGTTGCATTAACAGTAACTAAGGTCACAATGTTGAGGTTCTAAAAAATGAGAATGAATCTATATTGAAAATTGTACAAAAGCTTAGCACTAATTTTTTGCAATTGCAAAACCAAGTTGGTAATTCTAATGACAATTCTAGAAACAAATTCACTTTCCAAAAGTTCAAAAGGCTTGAGAATAGGTTTTAGAATGACAATTTTTACAATAACAAAGCTAATGAGCCCTTTTCTAGAAAAAAGAATATGGATATAAACCTCATAGATATTGCCTTACCAAATTAATATAGGGTGCATGTTACTTCCAAGAATGGTGAGATTGATTGCATTAAGTTTTATAAATACATTGAAGATTATCAATAAGAACTTGACATATTTGAAGTGGTTCCAAACAAAGATGCTGCTAGAAATTCTTCTAAATCTAAACCATATGACCAAGTGCATATGGTGGAAACATTTCAATTCCATTTTCAAGAGGATAATGAGCCTAAGAATATTCCTGAGGAGCTTCAAGCATTCTAAATTTTTTTGAAGACATGTCCTCTAATAAATAGAAAAAAAAAAACAACCAGTGACTACCTCTACCCCTCCTAACAATTATGGAACCCCTCTAGACACTGTATCAAAGAATAATCATGAACCCCTTAGGGGAAGTTCTAAGCTAACTATTGGTCCTCCAAGAAAAATTGGATACAATATTATGGAGTATATGAAAAGGATTAAATCCAATATCAATCTACATGAGCTAACTCAGATCATAGAAAAAAGAGACTTACTCTTAGAATCTTTGTCCAAGAAAATTGGGAAGCCCCCTAAGAACGATAATGCAAATACTTGATCAAATATTTCAATGGCTACAACATCTTAGCTATTCCAAGAGAAGAAAACAAAGCTACTAATGAGTTGGCCTATATTGTAGCTAACCTCATGCCTAATAATGATTCTCAAAGCATTACTATTGAGCTAGTACTATGTCTTTTAGTTCCTAATAATGTAAATCATTTCCAAGTTTTCAATGATGATCAACAAATCATAGATTTCTTAACTAATTATATAGCTTTTTAATCTCACATCATTGATGAGGTTGATGAAAATTTTTCTGAGGAACTTAATGGTAAACCATCTAATTAAGTGACAATAAGATACATAAAGGGATGATTTCATTGGAAAGACTATTTTATCTTGATAAGATTTTTGAAGCAACTAAATAACCTAAGGTAAATGGTTGAGATTATCATGTAATGAAGCTTGGTCCATATGATCAACCCAAAATGGTGCATATAGGGAAGGCTTGCACTAAAATGAAAAATAGAAAAGCTAGAGAGTTGCTTACAAAATACAAGGATGTAATTGCTTGGTCTTATGAATATTTTAAAATATTTGACCCAAGGGTCATTACTCATACTATACCTCTTTAATAAGGTTGTAAACCTTTTAGACAGAAGGAAAGACCAGTCAAACCTATTTTAGAACTAATGATTTTTAAAGAACTCAAGAAGCTATTGGATGTAAGGATAGTGTTTCCTATTAGACATTCCACTTGGGTGGAAAATTAGTCTCAGTCAGAAAAATAATGGAGAAATAAGATTGTGCATGGATTTTAGGAATCTAAATAGAGCATCTAAAAAGGATAATTATCCTTTACCTTCTTTGGACCAGGTTATCCAAAATAATTTAGGATCTTTGATGATGCCATTTTTAGATGGATTTTCTAGATATAACAAGGTGTTTGTTACTATAGAGGAAAAGATGAAACAACTTTTACTACTAAATGGAGAACATATGCTTACAAGAGAATGGCTTTTGAATTAATTAATGCAGGGACAGTTTTTAAAGGAGCCATGGACCATGATTTCCAAGGTTTAGTGGGAAAGTGTATCATAATATATATGTATGATCTTGTAGTATTTTATATAAATAGAGAGGAACATTTCATACATTTGAGACAAGTATTTGATAGATGCAAAAAATATGGTGTGTCTCTTAACCCCAAGAAAAGTATATTCTATGTCATTTAAGGAAAATTATTGGGACATATCATTACCAAAGATGGGATTTCTATATATCCTATTAGATTGAAGGAAATTTATCAAATTGGGTTGCCCAATATCCAAAAATAACTTAAGTCATTCTTTGGCAAGATTAATTTTGTGAGGAAGTTTATTTCAGGCTTTGCTGAAATTGTCAAACGTTTGAATGATATGCTTAAGAAAGATGTTATAATTTTTTGAAATGAATAATATAAGAAGGCCTTTTCTAACATTGAAAAGGCAATCACTGAATCTCTAGTCATCATAAGTCCTAATTTATCAAAATATCTCTATTTATATTCATTTGCTTTTGAGCATGCTATGGATGTACTGTTAAGAAAAAAAGTTGATGAAAATGATCATCCCTTAGCTTTCATGAGCATCAAATTAAAAAATTTAGAAGTAAATTATTTTATGATTGATAAAAAAGCTTATGCATTGGTAAAGGCAATTAAAAAAATTAGATATTACCTCCTTATAAATAAGGTACATGTCATATTACTTGATCCAGCTATAACGCTTATGTTAAGTCAAAATGAGATTGGAAAAAGAAGAGGTAAGTGGATGAAAATTATACAATAATATGATATAGAGATTTAAATAGCCAAATTAGTGAAATGTGAAGGTTTAGTTTAGATGATCACTAGTATTGACCTAAAATTCCATGTCATGTAAGCAGATCAATGGAATTTCCAACCTAATGAGTGGTATAACTCTATTATCCATTTACTTATTAATGGTGTTTATTCCTTAGGATTTATAAGAGAAAAAAAGAGAGCCTCGAGGATCAAATTATCTCATTACCTCACCAGGAATGGAATCTTGTATAAGAGGAATTTTGAAGGAATTTATTTGAGATGTGTGTCCAAAGAAGAAGTAGCTTGGATTATGACTACTTTCCATGAGAAGCTTAGAAGTGGACACCCTTCAAGAAGAAAAATAGCTCACAAGATTCTCAAGGATGGATATTATTGGACCACCCTCTTCAAAGATGCTTATAAGTATGTGAAGGAGTGTCATTCATGCCATATTTTTAGCACAAAGGATCCAAAGGCAACCATGCCTTTACAACCCATGATGGTGGATAAACCTTTTGCACAATGGGGATTAGAATTTGTAGGATTAATCAAACCTAATTATTTTGAAGGTCATAAGTATGTCCTAAATACTATATATTATTGCACTAGGTGGACTAAGGAAGTAACCACTAAGCAATATATAATAGAAGAGGTGATCAATTTCTTAGAGGAAAATATTTGTACTAGATTTGGAACCCCAATTTTTTTGGTTTGTGATAATAGATCTTCATTAATTTATATTGAAATGATATAATGGGATTATAACTAAGGAATAGCACTCAAGTTTTCTTCTAATCAATACCCTCAAAGAAATGGTATTTTTAAATCCATAAAAAAAAATTGATGAAAGCTATCAAGAAATTTGTTGAAGATAGACCTAGAACATGGTATAAACTTCTTAAGTTTGCATTATGGGAAGATCAAATCAAGATCAAACAACCTCTCAAAGCTTCACTTTTGTTTTTGGTATATGGTCAAGAGCCTATATTTCCCATTACCTTGAAGTTTCCTACATTCACATTCATGAAATAATACATGGAGGATAGCCAAGAACTTGTTAGTTCTAGGCTATTAGACATCATTCAAATGGAAGATGCCAAAGAAAAGGTATTTACATACTTTAACAGACATCAATCAACTATGAAAATATGGTTTGATAAGAGATCTAAAGTGAAGGTATTTAGGCAAGGAGACTTAGTCCTTCTTTGGGACAAAGCATCAGAATCTAAAGGTAAAAATGGTAAGTTCACCCCTTTATGGATTGGTCCATACCAAATTATAGAAATCTTAGGAAATAACACTTTCAATTTAAAAAATCTCCAAGGATAAGATTTTAACTTACCCACCAATGGGAAATACCTCAATCATTACTTTCCTACTGCTCCTTTTGGGGTCTTCATGGAGTAAATGTGTAAGATTGTTAAAGTTAAAATATGTAGGCTAGTTAGTTCCCTTTTTTGCTTTATTTTTTCTTCCTTACTGGGCTTGAATATATTTTTTTGTTTTTTTTTTGTTTTCTCTTTCTTGGTGGTGTTCCTTGGTTATGGTAAAGTCTCATGGTATTATTTTTTGGTTTTTAATTGCTCAAAAGTGTGAATATAAATCTTAAAAAAGTGAACATGGTTGGTAATAAAGCAATATTAATCAACTAGGGGTATTGGTATAAATTGGTATAGGAGTTTATTATCCTATAAATATTTAAACCTTATTCTACATCAAAACTTGGTTTTAAGAAGAATCATATGTATACAATGTGAATTTTTTTTATTAACTCATATTCATGCTTATACTTAAAACACATCCTAGTCATGGACTAAAGTTTTAATTAAAAGAGAGTATTCTAATGCCAAAAATTTTGACCAAATCCTTAAAACCATGCTGTATTGGTTTCCAACCTTTGCAAAGGGACCTAGAAAATGTTAAAAAAAAAAAAAAAAAACTCATTCCAAAATCTATAGAAATAGAATAAAAGGTGATTTAGGTAATCTCCACCGAGGCTATGGAAGTGTAGATATAAATGGATCAAGACCTTAAGTGGAACTAAAGACATATCTATCAGGGCTATATACACCTAGTTGGTAGTAGAGAAATTCCCAAACCCATCAAATTTAATTACTTTGCATGTGGAATTTATTTATTGGATCAATAAGTTTAAATATCTTAAATTTGATAGGTTTTATCCCATAATTTGACTTCTATGAGGATGTATTTGATGTGACCAAACCCACCAAATTTAACCTAGACAATCCCCGAAGCCTTAAGAGATCCTAAGAGCTTTGTATGTGGCATTCAATTATTAGATCAATAAATTCTATTGTATTAAATTTGATAGGTTCACTCCCATCATTTGAAATCTATGAGGATGTATTTGATTTGACTGAACCCATTAAATTTAACCTAGATAATCCCTAAGCCTTGAGAAATCCATTATCTTAAATTTGATAGGTTCACTCCCATCATTTGATGTTTGCAAGGAGGTATTTGACATGGCCAAGCCCATAAAATTTAACTTAGACAATTTTTAAATCCTAATCAAGGGTGGAATTTCTAAAAAATACTTTTAAATAAATGCGTAACATTTACAAAGATAAACCTAGTATATAAAGATCTTAGACTAAGTCATTTTATGTTTTTTTAAACATAAAATTCTAAATGATGTTTTTAAGCCTAAGATTCATATAATCATAAAACTAAATAAAATATAAGCATATTATAGTATCCAATGGTGATATCTTGTTCACTATATTTGATTTAATGGTACATTGAACCTAAATCCTTTTAAAAAAACATTCGGTTAATGATTTGGCCCTAGCTAAGATCCAATGGTGATCGCTTGCTCACTAGATTTGATCCAAAAATGCAATGAAGTTGAGAAATTTTCAAAGGCCTCACAATCTTGACACATGGAATAATTAATTAACTTAATAACCAAGAGACCAATGAAATGTAAGGACCTAGATTCAGTTTTTCAAAGAAAAATAAAGAGGACTTTTGAAAGCTAACAACTAGCCTTCAACTAGCATTTATGAAATTTACCATGAAAGGCATGGAACCCTACCACATAAGCTCCATGTAGGTATGGAAGATAAAATTGAAAAATATCCTATGCATGATAATGTAGAAGACATGAGAATGAGGTCCCATCAAATTTGAGACACATATGAAATCAAGAGTTGGATATTTTGGCCATTAAAGCTAAAACCCCTAAACCCTCTATAAAGAAGGACTTAAGTCAGTTTAATTGATCACATATAAATCAAAGTAAGTGAAACTAGAATTTAGAGCAAGTGCCTTAGTGAGATATTTATTTTCATCAACTATAATTTAGTGTTATCAATGGTAGTGGGTAGGCGACGGATGAAAATTGAAACAGAGATTTACCTAACTTAAGATGGTGAAAGAAGGGTCTTTAGAGACATAGAGTTAGATTTAACAACCTTGAATGTGAATGTAATAAAAAAAAAATCCAAATTATTCTTTTTTATAGAGGAGTTTTAACCAATTTCCTATAAGGAAAAGAGGAATGATATGGTGCACCAAAGATATAAAGACCTAGTATCAATTTAGCTGGTAGGCCTTCACCATGAGATTACTAAACTAGAGGTAATGCATTACATCAACCTTATTATTTTTATTTTCATTGATTGTAAAATAGATGGAGAATGGATTATTCAGGAAGTGTTAATACAGTTTCATCTATAGTTCTCGTGGCCTTTGAGGCTTACTATAAGCTCCCTTTACCTCATGTCAATCTCCCATCTTTGAAAGAATGGATAAATTCCCAAAACTTAGATTCAATCCTCTCACCTTGGTTAATCCAATGTTCCCATGTTTTTAGGACCCCTAATGGTGAGATTCCTATTTCCCAATTTAGGGAGGGTATTAGGGTAGCTATGACTTTATTGAATAGAGCCTTTGGTTCCTCCTCTACAACTTATTTTAGTAAGGTTTGGGTATCTTATGTCCATTGCATGTTGGAGTAGATATTAACCCCTCCCATTGGAGACTTAATAATTTTTCTCTTGGCCAAAAAATTTAAATCCATGAAGATAAAGACCTCTAAGCAATTATTTATGATGTCTTACCTCTTGGATTCACTCCTAGCCTCTATTAATTTCCCTGGCATTCAAAATTGGTCACTTGATGGTAGAACTACCATTTCCCATCATTACTCCAAATTAAATATATTAAAATATAGGAATCAAATGTAATTCATATGTGATGGTATCTTCCTAATCATTTTTAAAGCAATCACTAGTATTATTATACCCAAGCTTCATCCTTTAATCAAAATACAAGTGGAGACCATGGGGGATGTGTGGTTCTATCCAGATTGCACTATAATAAGGATAGAAGGAATCATGGTCCAACCATATAGATTGCCTATATATATTCCTAGTAAGCTTGTAGAGTAAGAAATTGATTATAAAATCATATAGGGAATGTATTGGCACTGTAAGAAGAATTAGAAAGCTCAAGTTCATCCCTTTCCAATAGAAATTGGCAAAATTGTAATCAAGGATTAGAAATTGGTAGAGATAATGGTGGTGCATAGTAACTCTTTTGATTTCTAGATAGATGATCTTAAGATGTGGGACCCTAATGATAGAGTGTATATCCATATTTGGGATTAAAATATCCCAAAGTTTGAGTACAAACATGAACCAGGTGTGGGAGATTATATTTACAAAAAGGCAAGGAACTTTGAAGAAGTCTTGTCTAGGGTTAAAAATTACAACATTAAATTAGAACATAGGTTAGTCAAGGATAATAAGACATCAAACAAATATGGAAACTACATCCCTTGCATTATCACTTATTTCTAGGACCATCTGGGACTGCACATCAAGATCCAGTTGTTGAAGGACAATCCTCTAAGCCTCAATTAAAATAATTGACAAAGTCATCCCAAGTTGGGCAACTTGAGGATGTAAAGGGAAAAGGTAAAATTGTGATTTAGGAGTCTATCATAGAGCATAGACCTAGTGAAGGTCCCCAAATCTAGGCATCCCCATTAAGGCCTCTTCCCCAATAGAGATTATTAGCATGATTAATTTAGAAACTAGGGAAATAGTGGAAAGTGCCCTTATTAATATCACAACTTAATATGGTTTTGATAAGGAAGAGGATCCATCTAAGGAATCAAGAAAATAACTAGTTCCATTGGAGGAGGAAAGAGATAGGCAAAATTGGCCTTAGTTCCTCTAGCTCTAAGAAAAAGGCCTAGGATAAATTTCACTCACCCTAGTAGTGAAATTAACCTCTTTAGTGATGAGAATCCTATTAATGGACTAGCTATTCTTGATTGGTTTATTTATGGAAAGTTTCAAAAAATCCCATGTCTTTCTCCTTCATTAGCTTTGACTCGAGTTGACATGGATTTTTAGGATAATGTCAAGCCTTATATTTAGGATATTCTACATAGACAAGTAGATAGAAGCATTTAGATCCTTTTTAATAAGGAAAGCCCATAGATTAATATCCTAGGGTCCTCTGGGAGTTCAAATGTAGAGATTCTTGAATAGCCATAGGTAAAGGAGTCTGACCCTCAAGTCCTTTTCAATATAGATACATTAACTCTTGAGAGAGTAGTGACCCAAAAGGTCACTATTAGTATTGAGGAGTTCACCTATTAGTATTGAGGGCTTAACTCCTATTCTAGGGTAGGCAATAGGGGAACATCTTATATTTCAAGATGTAGCTATTATGGTACTATCCTAGTCAACAATGACCTTGGCTAGAGTTTAGGGAATGAAATAGAGGATTCTCAACTTAGAGAAAGAAAAACAAGATTTAGAAGCTTAGATCCTCCTTTCAATTCTTGATGATGTATTGAAAGTGTTGAATAAATATTTAATGGATGTATTTGAAAATTTGAAAATCATCAAGCTTAGATTGATTAATTTAAACCATTAAATTGAGATGCCCCAAGCTTTAATCACTCAATGGTAGAATTCTCAAGCTTAGATGGAAGATCTCATCAAGGTACATAAGACAAATCAGGCCTTAGACTTCAAGATTATCAAACTTAGACATCTAGACATCTTCATGGTAGTTTTGATGGATAAACAAGAGGATTTGATCACCTAGAGTAATGATGTCAATTAATTCATCAAGAGAGACACAGGTTTGGTAACCTAGATTGAGAAACTTTTGGGAAATATATTAGATAACCCTTCTCAAACCATAATTAAAGCAAAAGGTTGGTATTCGCATCCAGGGAATCAAAGACAATAAAGGTCATTCAGCCAAGGACAACTAGAACATCCTTGATATCATCATTTCGATCAGGAAGAAAATTATAGAGGCATAATGTATTGAGGAACTTGTATCTTATGCTGATAATGAATTTAACAAGTTGGTAGATCAAGAAGAGGATTGTCTAATGAAGCTTGTAGTGGATTTTGAATTAATTAAGGAGCAATATACCAAGGTGAAAGACTTCCTCAAATAGGGCTTATTGAAGGTCCAAACCAATGGAATTCCTAAAATAATTTTATTTTTGTAAAGTATATGTTAGTCTATTAGCATATCCTCTTTCCCTTCAAGTTGGCATTTGACCTTCCACATTGTATTTTTATATCAAGGACAATGATCCTTATTTGCATGTGGATATTTTGAAAGTTAAATAGTTAACTGCCTATGTTTCTTATAAATAGGTAGATGGTTACCATTTGTAAAGGGGATAGTTTTTGAGAAATTGTATACCAAAAACATTTAATATAACTAAGGAATTCTAAAAAGATTGTCTTGATAGTTTTGTTGAATTTCCATGATACCTCTCAATTGTAGATAGTCATCTTGAATTTGAATGACTCTTATTATTTTAAGTTACATTATTTGTCATAGGGTTGTTAATTTATGCTAAATTCTAGACTGACTGTAAAGATCTCAAGTATACTTCATTTTATTTGCTTTGTATTTGGATATACTTAGGTTATTCAGATCATAATAGAAAATCTTCAAAGTAAATTTGGTTCTTACTTATGATTCATATTTTTCCCTTGAGTTTTGCTTGATTTGTGATATAATTTGAGATTATGATATTTTATAACATAAATTGGCTCAAATGTGCTCAAATTAATTGGAATTTTGTCATAATATTTGAGATGAAAACCTATAATCACTTTTCTTTCTTACTTTACTCTTCTCTTTTTTAATTTTTATCAAGATTCAATCTAGCTTAAATATCATTATTAATACTCATTTAGTTTAGCTTCTAAGTTATTAAAAAATATTGAATATATAAATATTTAAACCCTAGTGGCTCCAAAACACTAAATCAAATAAATATTGTGGATAGTTCTCATACTCTACTTCTATTTCACAACAAACATCATTGAACTATCACAAACTAAAACTCATGCCTTGGATTTTTCAAATCCTAAAATGAGTAGTATTCATCAACACTGAAGATCACCTATGGTGCATTTTGAAGAATCAACACAACTATAAACATAATGAAAGTTTAATGAACCTATTCCTAAAATGGGTGTCATCTAAATACATGAATTGGTAGCTTCTCCTTTTCCTTTCTACTGAGATCAAATCTCTTCTTCTACCATATATTTTCCTTCCATTCCTTCTCTTTATTATTCTCTTCCCACCATAAATGCATGTATTACATAACTTGGAAGATATCATTCTATTCTTAAAGATAAATATCTTAAAACTTCCCCTCATCAATGCACCACTCCATTCATTTTAAAAAAAACTTGTAGTTAAGTTATCTATTTTTAGCATGGTTACAAAACAAAAACCATCCTCTCATCCAATGTTGAGTCCATCGTGATCATTGCTAAAATAAAATGTAAAAATCATAATCTCTCATTTACCTTTTAAATTCAAAGCATATGACCATTATAATGTCATCATATTATTAAATCATGAAATTATCAAATTAAAACTAACTTTATCACCATTCTACTTTGTATTACATATATATGTCAATTTATGCAATGCCCAAAATATCTAAAGCTTTGAGGTCATATTTAAATCCACTTGTTTTGGGGTATTTTGCCTCTTTTATACCTTTATGAAAAGTCTATAAAAATGGGAAAATAATAACCAAATAAAGATAGTCAAACAACTAAACAAGATAAATTCCATTCACAATTTTGATAACTAGAAACACAATCAAGATTATAAATAAAGAGTTAAATTAGATCAATTAAGAAACTTAACATAGTCAATAGTTTTCCTATTTTGTAACATAGAAAACATTGTATGAACAAATAAATGAGATGGATAATAAATCCAACTAGATCAATACACTCATGTATTTACCAAATATAATTTATTGAAGATCAACACATCATAGCAGATATTTAACATGCATATGCAAATCATTACATGTAATGAAATCAAATCAAATAATATTTAACTTTTACCAAATAACTAATGAAATCAATATTAATTTTTCCATGCAAATAGATGTGGTGTGCATGATTTTGGTAGAATTTTTTCAACTCCTAATGTAGGTATCTACACCCCATTATCTAATGATACTCTCCCCCTATACTAACTATGAGGGTGGAATAGTCTTATAACCACCTTCATAAAATGAATGGGTAATTAGTCTAAAACAATAATAATCATCATCATATATCCATAAATAATCTATTGAATGTAAGTAATTTGTAAATTAAATTAATAATAAATATCATAAAAAATAATAAAACATATGGAATAACTATCCATCAAGATACTGATTACAAAACAAATAATATAACTATCAATCATACAGTGCCTATATATATATATATATATACAGTGCCAATATATATATATATATATATATATATATATATATATATATCCAACTCAAACATAAAATTAGAACTATATATCAATAGTATCAAAATCTACTATTAATGCTTAAGCATTTTGTAGACAAAACTAGATGTGACATCCTCCCCCTTAAAATAGGTCATCATCCCAATAGAATTTATTTAAAAAATAGTTTTATAAAAAAACAATGTTTAGCTGAAATATTATATAAATAAATGAGGAAACAGCCTTAATAATTACTCATAGTTCTTCAATGTAGCACTATCCTCATAATATTAGTCCCACTAGACCTTGTACTATGATTATTATTTATTACACAAGTTAATTTTATGAGTATAAATTATTATTATTGGTTCTACTATGACCACCCTTGGATCCTAAACCTATAATGCATTCCAATCCAAAACATGATTAATATCAGTACTATATTTGTTAAGATAAGATACATGAAAAACTTTATGCATTTAAGCTAAATTTTGTGGTAATGCAAGCCTATGTGATACATTATTAATCACTTATATTTGGGGTTTGACCCACAAAAGCACTTTGTCTCCAACTAAGAACTATCTTGTTTTTAATTTCGATAAGCAAAAATTTTATTCCTATCATTGGATTCAACTAATATTTACATTATTAATTTTAATTTCTCTTCCATTTTTAAAATCATATCAGACCCAAAAACTATTTTATCTTCCAAATTATCCCAACTAATTGGTATTCTACACCTCTTACCATGTAATGCCTCAAAATGAAATATTTTTATAGTTTATTGCTATGAGGTGTTTTATTAAAAATAAACCAATGTTAGGTATTCCTCCCACTTTTATTTTTGGTTCATGAAATACATACTAAAAATATCCTCTAATACCTAATTTATTCTCTCTATTTTCCCATCCATTTTTGGATGGTAAGTTTTTCTAAGTTTAGTTGTGTTTCCAAAGCTGAATTGAGAGTTTTCCAAAACCTAAAAGTCATAAGGTCCCTATATAAAATAATAATTTTTTGAAACCCATGAAATATATAAATTTCTTCCAAAAACCTCTTATCAAGCATTGGTGCATTATCTATCAAATTACTAGAAATGAAGTGAGCTACCTTGATAAGTTTACCCATAACTATCAATATGATGTCATGATGGTTTTTAGACATAAGAAAACCTTGGAAAAAGTACATGATAATAAATTTTAACTTACATTATATTATGTATTATGGGTACACCAACCCAAAAAGATTCACATGTTTAGCCTTGACTTGTTGACACTCATATTATCTAGATATAAAATTAACTTCATCCTTCTAGATTCCTTTTAAGAAATAGAATGGGGGTGACTATACTAGAAGCTTAATCACTCTATGATGACCAAAATATGGTTCATTATATAAATAATTTATCAAAATATTCCTCAAATCTTCATTGGCATAAACACATATTTTATTGTTGTATATCAAAATCCCATTATTTTCAAAATCAAAACCTTAGTATCTACAATTTTGAGAATTTCTAAACAAATATTTATTAACTTACTCATAGAATTCATTTTAAAAGTGATAATTTTTATCCTTGATCTCAAAAATTACTCTTTATTAAGGCTAAAACCATAATGTACCTTCTACAACTAAGGGCATCTATAACTCTATTCTTTTTTCCCTTAATGTAGTTAATGTCAAAATCATAATCTAACAAAAATTCTAACTAATGCTATTGATAATGTGTTATAATGTATGAATTAAGTTATCATTGATGTCATAAAATTTTCATTTATTTCATTATTTTTTCTCTTTGTTATTCTTGATGTTGAGTTCATAAGCTTTACTTGAGTGACCTAGTAAGTAGGCACAGGTCTAATAACATGATGATTTGAACCATATGAGACTTATGTGAATAATGTTAGAATTATGTGAATTTTTTGAGTTAATTTGACATGTGGATAAGGTATTTTTATCATTTAAATATGTTTTAAGGTATGAAAATGGTTTAAGTATGACTGGAAATATAAGGCCTAGTGTACAAAGAAACCTAATATGGCCTAATGAGGGGTCAAGTTTATTTCCCAAGGTAACATAGCTCTAAATATCATTGAAAAGGTTTTATATGTTTTTTTAATTATTTTTCCATAGTATTAGGCCTTATACTAAAGGATAAGGCATGAAAATTGATGTTGAGGTTTTTTGTGTGCTCAAAATGGGGTGTTGCAGACTCGAGAAGGAATTTCCTATGCTTGTTGGCATGTGAAACATTTACATGAGATCATGATAATTTCATGGGAGTTATGGAAGGATAATATATTTAATTTATAGTTATTTTAATTTTGTTTTATGGGAAATCCTTCATGAATGATTGATAAGAAAGGAAACTAGTCAAAACCCTTTTAAAACCCTCATAATGACCTGATAAGAAAGATCTTGTCAATTATGGATTATAATAGTTTTTTTGACATATTTTTATGTTTTTAACATGTAAATTACTCTTATAGGTTTCTATAAGTGGTTTTGGTTTGTCATGACATTGAGTAGAAGCTATAGGAAACCCCTTATTTATAGAAATTTTGATGTAATAGGCAAGGTTGACTAGGTAAAAACATGAAAATGGATGTAAGATAATGTTACAAAATTTTATTTTATTAAAATTAAAGTTTATAAGTATTTTTTAGACCTAAAATGTGTTAAATTGGTCATGTAAGTTGGCCTATCACTAAATAGGCCTAATGAGCAAAATAGTGAGAAAACTATGCAAGAATGAGAATTAGATAAGGGATTGGTTATAGAAGATTAGGGATGGATCAAAATTCATGGTATAATTTTTAAATACCTATAACTCATATCCACTTGGTTTATAATTGTTTATGATTCTCATAGACAAGCAAAAGTTTGTCATCAAAAATGGTCTGTCTAACATAGTGAAGTTTGTGTAGAGTGAAGTTGTGAGATTAGTCTTTAAGACACATATTGATATATAAACATGAAATATATATTTTAAAATATTATATAAGGATTATTTATATTAATTTAAACCCATTTTAATATAACAAATTTTTTCCCATAGGTATTTTTAGACTAGATCTTCTTGACTGTGTTTTTGGTGTTACAGGCAGTTTTCTATGTGTGAATGAAAATGATATTTATGAGTCATTTTGGACTAAGCTGAAGAATCCGATGATCATTAAGGAATTATAAATTTATCATAGGTTAATTTTAATTTGTTTATTTCCATTATAAGTCCATTTTAAATTATTCAAATTTAAATGTTCTTGATTTTATGTTGACATTATTTAGTGGTTATGAGTAAACCTTTTGTAGGAGTGTTTTTGAGGCCTTTTGGCCTATGTGGCGAAGAATAAATCACCTTGAGATGTTTTTTAGGATATTTATATTATATTAATGTACTTTTTTTCTTCCATTATATTTAAATATTTATTTCATGCATCATATTTGTAATACAGACATCCTGGTAGTATGAAGGCCTACTTATGAATAGACCTAATTATTTGGTTCAAGGAGTGAAAAGATCCAAATGGTGTCATAGACATAATATGAGATTATAATGGGTATATTAAATTTAAATTTTATGTTTTTCACCCATTTTTTGAGGCTAAAATTATTCCACGGAGGTATAATTGAAATGTGTGCTAAGAGAAGGCCTAATTCGATTGGGTCTCTATTAGGCATACTAATGGTTTTGTCCCTTAAGGGTAATGACTGACATATGTAATTATATTTAATATTATGAAAAATGTATATTTATATATTTAGAGTATCATCCAATTATGGTAATTTTATTATCTAACTAATATAGGTAAGAGCAAGAGTCAAGTATAAAGATAAGGCCTAATTTGAGTAGTTAGGATATTGAGCATGTTAATGAAGGATATAAATTTTTGGATAATAGGTAAAGTAATTGAAGATAATTATATAGGTTTTATTAATATTAAAATAATATATAACTATGTTTCTATAGTTTTTTATCAAGGTCATTTGACCTAATTCTAATAAGGAAAGGGCTAGTTGAGTGAGAAGGCTTAATAGGCTATTTGAGAGGGAAAGAAGTGTGAGATGAACAAAATAATGAGGTCATATTAAGTTGAGTGATAAAAATTTGTCAAAAATATATCAAAGATAAAATTTATCTAAGTTTTTTCTTGGTTATCTATGATTTTGGAGCCTCCTTACAGGTTGGTGCTTGTTAAAGAGCTACTTGGGTTGATGCTTGACTATTGAGGGGTTGGTGCTCCTTGTGGGGTTGGTGCCTTACTAAAACATTGATTAATTGATTATATTACTATATTAAATGCTTTACATCAATTATTTTTATCCCCCAAGAGGGTTTCCCACATATATCTTGTGTTCATGTGTTGTGTTTTTAATTGTTACTCATATGAATGATTGTTTATACATTGATATATCTCTAGATATATTTGATGGATTAATGAATAATAAATGGAATTGAAATAATATTTTTCACAATAATTCACTACCAAATTTAATGGTTATACCTATAACAATTAGTATCAGATTTTGGTCCCTTGAGCATACCTAACATTCTAAGGGAGATGTTTAGAGCATAGGTATGAAGTTTGGTAATGAAAATGTTTTATATTATTGTAGTGATGATATTCCCATAGTTATTGAAATAAATTGTGAATTCTATTCAAAAATGAAGGATCATATGGAATAATTAAACAAAATTAGAATGAAAGTAATGACTTTAGAGACACAAATAGAGCAAGATGAAATCAAGATAAGGCCTTATCAAAAGTTTAAAGAAAGTACTAAAAATATTAATAATATCTTAGATATTCAAATATCCTTTTATGATATGAGATGGATTCAATTAAAATAAGAAAAAAAGGAGTTAAATAAGTTCCAGGTTCTAAAAGTTATTTATCAATCAATAAGTGATGAAATTGGTAGAATCGAGACATATACAAAAGTTATTAAGTTTGAATTTAATCATCAATAGGACAAAAAAATATTTTATCTATAAAGAAATATATAAAGTAGTGGTGTATAATCCTATATTCATCAAAATATAATTAAGGTTAAATAATCACAGTATGCAGATTCCTTCATTGGTTATTGTTTCTCTTGTCATAAATTTGGACATAAAGCTATTAAATATATATGGAGAAGTAGAATTATGTCTAGTAACTACAACCAAAGAGGAAACATTACAAGAGAGTGTAAGACAAAATATATAAGGAAGAATAGTAATGTTGAGAAAATATGGATTCATGAAACTAGAGAATGGATCAAGAAAGTAGACCCTATAGAAGAGAAGTAAGAAGCTAGAGGATAAGAATCTATGATATCCCAAATTACTTTTCATACTTATAATTAATATTTTAAGTGGTATATAGACAATGAATTTTCAAGTCACATGATAGGAGATAAAATAAAATTCATCACCTTGAATAAAAATTTCATAGGTTCAGTAAGGTTTGGGGATAACACATCTACTAACATAGTTGGCAAAGGTGCTTTAAGTTTTGACAATGGGAAGAATAAGACATAAAATGTGTTATATGTAGATGGATTGAAACAAACTATTGAGTGTAAGTCAAATGTGTACCCAATGACATACCCTAACATTTCATGACAAAGGGTTTCAGATAAGGATACCAAAATTACAAAGATTAATTGCCAAAGCCAAGAGAACTGAAAATAATTTTTATGTACTAAATGAGATCATAAAAGAGAAGTGATTCATAAGCAAGGTAGATTAAATTTGGATATGTCATAGGAGGTTAGGTCATATGAAATTTAATAAACTAGTAAAGATTAGATCTAAGGGATCTGTGTAAAATATTCCCAAAATATCTAAACCTATAGATGCTTTTTACAAGTCATGTCAACATGGTAATCAAACTAGGAGGAGATTCAAGTCTAAAGAATATTCCACTAATGTACCTTTAGAACTAATTTATATTGATCTATGTGGTCCTATAAGTACTTAAATTATTCAAGGTGACAACTACTTCATGTTGTTTATAGATGAATTCAAAATAATGACTTGGGTAACATTGTTTAAGGAAAAGTCAAAAGCTCTAGGCAAGTTTGAAACCTTCAAGGCTTTGGTCAAAAATGAGATGAGTGTGAAGATGAAGTGTCTTAAGTATAAAAAAGGAGTATATTTTTGTTTAAATGAGTTTGATGAGTTTTTTGAATTCAATGGAATAAGAAGATAGTTATTAGCTGCCAGAACACCTCAATAAAATGGGGTGGTTGAAAGAAAGAACAAAATAGTTTAAGAAATGGCAAGGACCATGTTGAATGAGACTAGATTCTCTAATGGATATTGGAGAGAAGCTATGAATACTAAATTTTATAATTTTGATAGAGGTTATATTAGGATCAGTGATGATAATTCTCCATATGAACTATGGAGTATGGTTTATGGTACCCAAGGAGTAAATTTTTTATCTAGTAGCCTATAAAGATGCAGATTAGGCTAGGAGTCTAGATGATAGAAATATTACTAGTGTAGGACCTATATTCTTAGGTAAGAGCCTAGTCTCATGGTTAAGTAATAAAAAATATTTAGTGTCTTTATCTACTTGTGAAGAGAAGTACATTATAATAGATTCATGTTGTACTCAAGTGTTGTGGATGAGATAAACTTTGAGAGACTACAAGGTGGGGTTTAATGGCCCTATTCCTATTTTTTTTATACTGATAGTACCATAAGTGTTTCAAATAATCATGTCATTAATTCAAGGACCAAACATATCCCTATCAAGTATCATTTCTTTAGAGAATAGGCGAGTGAACAAAGTATTAAGTTTGAATTTGTGTCTTCCAAGGATAAAATTGCAAATATATTGACTAAGCCTATTATAATGGATACTTTTGAAAATATAAGATAGTAATTAGGTGTGATACCTATTCCTATCAGTCACTAAGAAATATAAAGTTATTTTATGGAGCTGATGAGGAGGTGTTTTAGCTCTAAGAATAGGAAAGAAGTACACAAGTTGTGAAGTCAAATAGGGAGTCATATCAATCTATCAAGAAGAAGTTATCTAAGATATGAAATATAATAGGGTAAGTTTTCTAACATGATATTTAATTTATATATATTTAAGTATTATTTTAGGTAGTGATTTGTCATTAACGTCAAAGGGGGAGATTGATATGCATTCAGGAGATATTTCCTAGTAAGAGAAACCTCTCTGAGTAAGTACCATCAATGAGTGGTTGCCATCAATGAAAAATGGGGAGAATGTTTATAATTTATCCTAATGTATGGATGAATTTATCATTTATGTCATTAATATGTCATTTATGTAATTCTTGGTTGTCATTATTGTTCTTGATGTTGAGTTTATAAGCCTTACTTGAGAGACCTAGTAAGAAGGCACGAGTCTAATAACATGATGAGTTAAACCATATGGGACTTATGTGAATAAGGTTGAAAATATGTGAGCATGGTATGATTTTATTTTAAATTTTAATAGGGTATTTTTATTAGTTCAATAGGTTTTAAGGCATGATCATGGTCTAAGTATGACTAGAAGTGTAAGGCCTAGTGTTAAAAAACCCTAATATTGCATAATTAGGGTTCAAGTTGATTTCCAAAGGTGATATATCTCTCAAGAGAATTGAAATAGGTGTGATATTTTGTTTTTAGTGTGTTTAAATACTTTAAAGCCTTATACTAAATAATAAAGCATGAAAATTAATGTTAATGTTTTCTATGTGTATAGTATAAGGTTTTTCAAATTGATAAGGAATTTCATATGTTTGTTGGCACATGAAAATTTTACATGATATATTGATAATTTTATGGAATATGGAGAATGTCCCTATATTTAATTTATTGCAATTGGTTTTGATTTGAGGGGAAATCCTTCATGAATAATTTCTAAGAAGGGAAACTAGTCAAAACCCTCCTAAATCCCCTATAATGACCTGATAGGAAAGTTATTGTGAGTTATCCAAAAAAAATTAATGTAATTTAATTTTTTTAACATGTAAATTAATCTTATAGGTTTTTTTATGTGGTTTTGGTTTGTCATGATAGTGAGTAGAAGCTATAGGAAACCCCTTGTTTCTAGGAATTTTGATGTAACAAGCAGGGTTAACTAGGTCAAATCATGTAAATAGATAGAGGATGATATGTAAGACTTTTATTTTATTCAAATGAAATTTTATAAGAATTTTTAATAACTAAAATTTTCTAAAGTGGTCATGGAATTTGGCCTATCACTAAATAGGCCTAATGAGTAAGATAGTGGAAAAACTAAGCAAGAGTGAGAATGAGATTAATAATTGGTTGCAGAAGATTAAAGATGGATCCAAATTCATGGGATAATTTTTAAATACATATAACTCATATACAATTGGTTATAAGTGTTTATTATTCTCATACATAATCAAAAAATGGTCATCAAAGTGGCATGCCTAACAAAGTGAAGTCTATGTAGAGTGAAGTTATGAGATTGGTTTGTAAGACCAATACTGACATATATCCATGTAATATATATTTTAAACGATGATATAATAATTATTAATATTTATATAATCCCATTTTAATATAACAAAATCATTCCCATATGTGTTCTAATACTTGATTTTCTTGATGGTGTTTTTGGTGCTACAGATAGTTTTCTGTGTGTGAATGGAAATGATATTTTTGAATCATTTTACACTAAGATGAAGAATACAATGATAATTAAGGTGTTATAAATATATCATAGGTTAATTTTAATGTATTTATATTCATGATAATTACCTTTTTAGTTATGTAAAGTCAAATGTTCTTGTTTATATGTTGATAGTGTTTGGTGGTTCTAAGCAAGCCTTTTGCAGGAGTGCTCGTGACGCATTTTAGCCTATGTGGTAAAGAATAAATCGCCTAGGGATTTTTATGATGTCATGGATATTATTTAATTTTTTTTTGGGTTATACATGAAAATTTATTTCATGCATCATATTTGTAGGATATACTTCTTGGCAGTAAGAAGGCCTAATTACGAGTAGACCTAATTGTTTGGTCTGAGGAGTGAAAAGAGATAAATGGTGTTAGGGACATAAGAGGATATTATAATGGGTATATTAGATTGAAATATGAAGTTTTTAATCCATTTTTTTAGGATCTAAATTTTCTAATGATGTCTAAGTTAAGTGTGTGCTTAAAGAAGGTCTAATTGCATTATGTCTCTATTAGGCCTAATGGTGGTTTTGGCCCTTAAGCGTAATGACCAACATATTTAGTGATTTTAATATTTTTAAATGTGTTTATTTATATATTTCATGGATCATCCATGTGTGTTAAGGTCCTTTTCTGACCAATATGTGTAAGATCAAGAATCAAGTATAAAGACAAGGCCTAATAGGCCTAATTTGACTAGTTAGGATATTGATCATGTGAACTAAGGATATAGAGTTTTGGAGAATAGGTAAATGAATTTAAGATAATAATATAGGTTTAATTAATATTCCATTAATATATAAATATGTTTTTATAAGTTTTTATCAAGTTTATTTGACCTAATTGTACCAACGAAAGGGCTAGTTGAGACAGATGGTCTTTAGGTTGTTTGAGAAAGAAGTGTGAGAAGAACAAAAGAATGAGTTAATATTTATTTAAGTGATAAAAATTTCAAAAGGTGATTATAGATATAATTTATCTTATTTTTTTCTTAGCTACCTATGGGGTTAAAGCCTCCTTACAGGTTGGAGCTTTCTAAAGAGCTATTTGAGTTGGTACTTGACTAGTGAGGGGTTAGTGCTCCTTATGGGGTTGGTTCATCACTAAAATTAAAATTCATTGATTAAAGGACTATATTCAAAGATATTTATCAGTGGGTTTTATACCCCAGGAGGGTTTCCCACATATATCTTGTGTTCATGTTTTATCTTTCCACTTCTTATTCATATGAATGATTGTCTATAGATTATTATATATTTAAATCTATTTGATTAATTAATGAATAAGATATGGAATTGAAATAAGAGTTTTCACACTGATTCAACCACCCCAATAAGTAGTGTTTATACCTCCAATAAATTCCACTAATGACCATTAAGGTTAGGTTGGGTGAATATGTACCTAAGACCCAAGTTGTTAGTCTTAAGCTTAAAAGAATTTCGCAACAAATAATGTCTCCAAACTTGAAAGGCATGCACTTAGCTAATTATAATTCATGAATATTATAATTTACCTCATATGAATTTATTTTACTTTATTTATAGGCACAAATAATTCATCCTACATAAGAACTCATCTTAAACCATCTCCTAATGTATTTATTATAATTAAAAAATGGCCATTTAAATATAGAATCTATAACGCTTGTGTTGAAGTAAACATCTTTTTCAGAACCTAAAAGGCTTATTCATACTTATATGTCCATGAAAAACACTAATATTTCCAATGAATAGAGGTAGTAGGATTAGATATCTTGGAAAATTTTGGTACAAAATTCTTGTAGTACACTGCTAAACCCATGAAACTATGCACCTCATGCATATTTTTGGGTATTGGCTAATCCATAATGAATTTAATTTAATTTAAATCCACTAAAATTCTCTCTACTAAGATAATTTTACCTAATTACTTTACTCTTTTTTTAAGAAATCATACTTGGAAAACTTCATATAAATTTTTTTCTTTTAAAACTATTTCAAAACCAACTGGAAGTGTTCAACAAGCTCCTATTCAATTTTACAATATGAGAATATCATCTAAAAGTACTAAAAAAATTGATCAAGGTAATCTCTAAACACACTGTTCATAACAATCATAAATGTTTTAGCTGAATTAATTATCCCAAAATGAGGTAATGTAAACTCTTAATTCCCATAAATATTCATGGAAGCTATTTTTATAATATCTTCCTCTTGAATTCTCAATTGATGGTACCCAACATGAAGATAAATCTTTGACAAGATTATTAAACCATGAATTTAATCAAAAAGATCATTAATAAAAGGAAAGTGATACCTCTTCTTCATCATTAACTTTTTAAGGATACGATATTCAATACATCAATGAAGGGTTCCATCCTTTTTCTTGACAATGAATATAGGTGCATCATATGGTGAGACACTTGGTTGAATCAAACCCTTTGCCAAAAACTCAATTATTATCATCTTATAGGGTACCTTAGACTACAATTTTGACCCTAGAATAATATCAATGGTAAAATCAAATTCCATTTTGTCAATCATCCTGGTAAATCCTATAGAAAAACATACTAAAATTCGTATAGAAAAGGATAGTCTTCCAAATTTGTTTCCTTAACTTTACCAATTTCATCCATCTTGACTAGGAATGCTTGCCATCCCTTTCATTGAGCCTTTTTCAACTTAATGGATGAAATTTTCTTGAGTTTTAAATCTCTTTAATCTCCTTGAATTTTTTTTTTGGTTTCCAAAATCATCTAAAAACTTGATATTTTTAAATAAATAGTCAACTTTAGCTTTGTGTCTAGAGAGCCAATTTAATCTTAGGATCACATCATATAACCTTGGTGGTGCTTCATAAAGAGCATAAACTATGGTGAATTCTAGTGATTTTATTTCATCCTTAATAATAAATCTATCAACCATGACCTTAAACTCAATATTGTACTATATTGACGAAGAATTTATGATAAAACCATCTTTCCTAGATATTTTACTTAGCATTCTAGGAGAGATAAAGCATTCAGTAGCTCATGTATCTATCAAAATAGTAATAGGATTCATAAATAAAGTACCTAATACTTTGATAAGAGAGTATTTATAATATTCTTGATGATTATCTAATCTACATGAATATTTTATTGAAATGTTACCTATTGTGATGTGGAAGTGGTTTTATTCTTCTTTATTCCATGTGTCTTCCATCGAGGAAAATCCCTAGCATAATGATCTCCTCCACAAGTAAAATATCCACTAGGTGGTCCCTTTATCTCCCTTTCTCTTAACCTGATTATCACCCTTGAATTCTTCTTTGAAATTACCTCATATTTTCATGTTCCTAGAAGAATTACTAAATCCATTATTTTGATTGTCAAACTAGTTCTTTGAATTCTCATTCTATTTCTAGTTTTTCTTCCTGAAAGGTGTCTTGTAATTACCAAACTTATTTTTAAAATTTTATATGACATTTTCCAATGATTTTAGATTATAATCTTGATTTAATACCTTATTAAAGAGTTAATCCATGTTGGATGGTCCATAAACATCCACTTCACACCCAATTTGGTGTTTTAAGCCCATGATGAACTTCTTGTTATAAAATTGTCCATCTTTTTAGTATTATAGAACATAATTCAAGAGCTTTATAAACTGATCCTAGTATTCATTCAATGATATATCCCCTTAAAATTATGTAAATCTATCAATTTATGATTAAAATAGAGCTGAGGTATTCATCATTCTCTAAAAAGAGTCTCAAATTGATCCCATGTGAATGGTAGTGTAATCAAGGTTTATCTCAATCTTCTTATTACCCCACCAAGTTATTTCTTCACTAGATTATTAGTAGGCTCCCCACATAACCTTTATCACCTTAGAGTAGTTTCTAATTTCAAAATACATTTCCATTTATATGAGCCAAGATTTAGCTTCATCACCCAATAACGTACCATCAAACTTGGGTCAGTTTACCTTCTTCATGTCATGTGCAAGCTTTGTAGCTACTTGAGCTCTAGCCACTTGTTGACCTTCCTCATACACCTACTCTTAAGGAACTTTTTATTCTACAAGTTATTCCTATGTAGCTTACTATTCATATTCCTCCTTAGGTATATGAACTTCTTTCTCGAAAGCTACTACTATGTCTCTAGTCTCATTCATGACAATGCACATCTAATTAATTTTTATAGTTTTTCTACTGCTCATTGATTAATATCAGATTGTGGGTTTCAATTTATAGTTTCCTCACCAATTTATTTACCTCATAGCATTATCCTCTCTTAAATAAGGATAATATATTTATGTTAGTAGATGTGATTGTTGGAGAGTTGTCATGTTGATGTTATGGTGGTGTCATGTAGGTGTCCTATTAAGTAGATGAAGATCCTTGATAGTCTATGTGACAATGATAAAGTGTGAAATTTTCTTGTTTTTGTATGACAAAGTGTGAAATGTGTTTATTCTAATATGCTTATAGTATGCTTGGTTAATATTCAACATTAACTTGATTAGAAAGTATCAAGGATGAGTATAAAGGATTGAGAATGTACAAAGGGTTATATTAGTAGTTATTTATGCTTAAAATCTTGTGTGCATAAGTATAATTCATTTGGTTGATCATAGTTTTCATCTAGACACTTTGGGTCTAGTGGTAGAAAATCTAAGTTAGCAATTTGATGACATCACCATTGCCACATGGGAAGGAGTCAAGGGGATTTGGTCATATGGTTTTGATCATTGTAGTCCCTAGTTATTTTATATCAAATATCAGGTAATGCATAAAATCATAGTTAAATTTATGAGGGTGAAAATTTATATTCTAAAAAAAAATCATTATTTTCCCATACTTAGCCAAATTTGCAAAGTGGCTAGAAAGAGTTGAGTAAGCATGTTGATGAGGTCAGCACTCACATGTGTGGATGATTTAGGAGAAGGTGATCATATGGGTTTTTTTAGTTTTGGACCTAGCTTATTTTTTATAATTTCAAGATCATGTGATGTATCACATTAAAATATATTCATATGCAAAGTTGATCTCCTAGGTAGATTGACTATTTTTTCCCATACTTAGCCAATTTTTTATTGTGGTAGAAAGAGGTGAGTGAGCATTATAATGATTTTATATCTTTCATGTGTGAAGGTGTAACAAAAAAATGATCCTATGGGTTTATTTATTTTTGAGAATAGATGATTTATACTAAATTTTAGATCATTCCTAAAGTAAAATAAAAGTTATGGGTACTCAAAGTTGGTCGCTTAAGTAGATTTGGACATGGTTGGCTCTATGATAGAAGTTTTTTAAAATGTAATTTAATGGCATTATATATCACATGATTGAGAGTTTTAAGAGTAACGTGTAACATGGTTGGATTTTCCTATGAGAGAAGAACATTTGTTCAAAATTTGAGATCATTTTGGTAAGCATGGAAGAAGTTATTGAGGTGTAAAAATGGCCAATCATGCATATTGACAGCATCCCCATAGTCATTTTTGAATGAGTTAAAGATTGAGAAAGATTAATGGTGTGAATTTATTCCAAGGAGTTATGAAGCATCACCATGAGGATAGATGGATTATATTTAACATTTGAGCAAAGGTATAGGATAATGATCCAACAATGAGTAGGCACTCATATAGTTTGATCAATAATGAGTGTTGATCATTATTGACCTAGTTGATCCATAAAGATTGATGGAGTGAATTAAATCAAGATTTTTAAATGGCACAAGATGAGGTCAAAGTGATATATGTTTAATGTCTAAATTTGGTGGTCTATACATTAAGGATAGGATGAGATTGATGGTATGAGATTGATCCAGAGCTGAGAGTACACAAGATTCAAGCATTGTGTTTAAAGGTTAACTGTGACTATTTCTATACAATTTTTTGAAATTGACATAGAAAAAATAGATCTCTATATTTTAATAATATATTTTGATAGAAGAATTTTATCATGCAGTAAAAATAAAATTGGTAGATAAGTCCATGGCACATCCATTGAACCTAATTTGAAGATCTAGAAGTGAGTACAGTTAAAGATATTAAGCCTATAAGTTTATTGTATGTTTGTGTTTGTTTTGGAAGTCATGCAAAAAGGATATTCAAGCCTGTATTGATGTTGTTTTGATGTTTCATGATGAATTAGCTATTGGAGCATGTTGTATAGTCCATGAGGATCCTCTGTGTGGATTTCTGATGTGTGATCAATATATCTTGAGTATGAACAATGATGAATAAATTGATTGTGTGTTCATTCACGGTGACTATGTGCACCCAATTAGTGTTTGAGTTGTTTTAGCATACACATAGGTGATCTAAATTGACTATGATCATTTCAAGATTTAAAATGAGACATAAAGAGTGGACCCATGTATTTGAAAGTGGTCTAATGTTCTTATTTTGATCAATAGAGTGTTAATGGGTGAATAGGTCTCCATGAGACCTATAAGAGCTACAAGTGCCTTATTTAAAAGGTGTAGCTACTTAAGGATGACCAATAGATTTTATGGCCAACCTATGTAGTTTTTATTGATCTTTATCTTTTTATGATACATTTATTAAGGGTTAATACATGCCTAATGGTCAGCTAAGATAGTGTTGATCAATATTACTCTATAAATAGTAGAACTAAAGATGGTGGGTTATAGACTAGTATGATTTGTTAAGGTGTGAGTGTCAAAGAAAATAAAATAAGAGGTAATGTGTGAATAATTGTTAAGTTGATGAGTAGAGTAGATTAAGGATTGTGAGTATGACCTATAGGTCATGTTTCTAATTCTAAAATAGTGTTCTTGTAGGTTTAGCATGAGTGAAAAGGCCTAGAATGATCCAAAAAGTTGTTTTAGATGTCTTGATATTGATCAAAGGAACTATGGTGTTTATGAGAACTTGGTGGCTAGTTTGAGAGATTGATCAGGGTGTGGATAGTGTGTATGACCATTTGGTCATGTTATTCTTGCTATGAATATGTTATTACTATGAAGGATGCATTGAGTGTGTAGAATTGAAGAGTGATGATAGTTGGGTTATGTAATGTGTCCTAATTGATATTTTTGTGTTGATTCAATTATGTAATGTGATTTGATCAATAAGTAGTGTTGAGGTGACATAGTTATTTTTAATAAGTGCAGAGCAATCCAAAAGGTGGCTTTAGATGCATTCACTATGTAGAGTTTAAAGAGAGTTGATATACTTTGTATCTCCATCAGATTGGTATGTAATTAGTGTTGAGGAGTTTTTTTATAGCTATTTTTTGTGTGATCAACATCTAAGAGGGCATTACCCTCCTTACAAGGTGAAACTTTCTAAAGATCTAGTTTTTATAGTAGCTCAGCTAGATAGGTGTAGTAGTTCATTGTGGGATTGTAGTCTCACTAAAACTAGGAATGGTAGTTCCTTAATTAGTAGCTATTTGTTATAAATTGGTTCTTGTTTTATAGGATAATAGTCCAATTACAAGTTCCAGTGGGTTTAATTCTCTAAGAGGGTTTCCCACATATGTCATGCGTTATGTACTTGATCTTATATTGTATTTCTTATACATTTCTATGGATGATATGAATACTTCATAAATTCTTATGGGAATTGATTAAGGACTTGTAAATATCAGAATTGAAGTTGGAACTAAAGTTGAAATATTTGGGCTCACTAATTCACCCCCCCCTCTTAATGATTATACCTCTAATAATTGGTATCAAAGTGTGTCCTTTGGAGGAAGCCTAAAAACTTGAAGGTCATCCTAAGTAGGTACAAATATGGATAAACAATTAAAGAATGAAAATAAATAGTGGAAGGATGTGATCAAGGAACTTGAATAACATATATTTATTTTGAAGAAAAATTCTGAAGAAGATGATAATGTTATCAATGATATCAAGGTTTAGCTAGTAGATGCAAACACAAGTTTGTGTTTAAAAAAAAGACATTATGTTAGATAAAGTATCCTACCATAACAATATAGTAGATGAAAATAAGGAATAAGAATTTGATCTAGAATCTGAGCTCATGAGTACACTTGGTGAACTAAAGGAGTAGAAGAAAAGGAATCATAAGATGAGGTATGTGATCAAAGGTCTTAAAGCACATGTCAGTTCTCTTGAGAGAAGTTTTATAGATCAATAATGTAGAATAATGGATGACATGGCTAAAGAAGCTAATAATGATAAAAGACTATCTAAGTTCTTAGAAGTTAGTTGATGGTTGTTATTTCAAGTATAAGAGATAAAGTGGATGAGTACATTTAATTGAAAACCAAGCTAGATTCATTGAAGAATGAGCATGAGCAATCTATTGTCAAGATAAGCAAGTTTGAATAAGATCAAAAGAAGTAATATTAGTCAAGAGGTATGTTGAAGGATATTGTTTACTATAGTTGAAATAAAATAAGACATATTGCCATATTTTGTAAGAACAATTTGAAGAAGCATTTTGCTCCTAAAGATCCTTCAATGGTATTAAGACCAAAGACTATGAAGGATAATCTTGAACAAGGTGGACTACCTACTACTAAAAACAAGGAATTAGATATGAATAAGATAAAGGAATGTCAAGAGAATTTGTATTCTGACTAGATAGAAAAGGAATATCATAATCAACATCAAGTAAAAGGTATGAATGATCTTGTTTGTTTCAGATGTCATAGAGTTGGTCGCTTTGCTAAGTATTAAAAGAACATGTTAAATAAGTTCCCAAAGAAAAATATGGGATATAGAGCTCCTAAAATATTTTAGAAAGGACAAACTTAGGTATGGAAATCAAATATTATCAATGCTAATAAAACTAGTCCAAAGGTTGATAAGAAATTTGCTCTAGAAGGCTATGTTGCAAATCAAGATAAGCTCAAGGATCAAATACATAAGATGGCCATAGAAAATAAGAAGGGTCAAACTATGGTATGGAGACATGAGGTAGTAAAGACTAAGAAGACTAATCCTATTATGTCCAAGAGTTTTGATGGATTATTTTCTAAGGTGGAAAAAAAATAGAGATGAAGGAGAGTCAATAGTTTCTATTAACAATATTTATTGACAAATCTGAAGGAAAAAATGACGTCAAGGATTCAGTTAAAGTAAATCAAGATAGAAAGTTAGAGAAAGATGTGGAGATATGGGAATCTCTTAAGTTTTTGAAATTTTAGTTTATCTATGTCAAAGGGGTGTCTTTATCTAGGATTCAAGGAGAAAATTGTTAGTTAAAGGACGTTTGGTGGCTATCAAATATTGTTTGGTGAGAAAAACTGAAAACAAGGTGAGTTTTAAATATCTATCTATATATCAGTTTGTGGTAGATGCTAGTTATGTATGCAATGGAATTTCTCAATGTTCTAAAGATTAGGTGTCTCTATTTGAGTATTGAATAAGATTGGATAGTATTTGAAGTCTTGTTGAAGATATCATGTTCTTGATGAAGCATGAAGTTAGAGTGAGCTTTGTAATTGGTCAGGTCCTAGGATTAGAAGGCTAAGTAGTTAAATTTGGGAAAGAAGGTGTAGAAAAGCCTATTTGTGTGCTAAAGAAGATAATGCCAATCAGATAAGGTCTTTGGTTAAGGGGGAGTAACAAGTTAATGAGCTTGTTTTAAAGGTTTGTGAAGGAGTTTTAGTACATAGTCAGAATAGGTGGTTCTAGGTGGCTTAATGAGATTGATGCAAATATCAAAAAGTGTTTAGGTGATTAGAAAGGTTTTTGAATTTCATTTTGGTGTGATTCAAGTGTTTTTTTGAGGTTTTAACAAGTGTGTGATGGGTGTCTCTAGGTGTGCAAGAAGTTTTAGAGATGTGAATTTACCAGAAGGAGGTTTGTTTATCCTATTTGCTTGGAGATTCTAGGGTTTTTGAGCTATACTAGAAAAGCAGTTTGTATTATGAGTTAAGGTATAATGATTATTAATATATTTAATGGTTCAAATGGGTGGTTAAATCAAGATTAATAGAGATTTTTAGGTTTGTGTTTTTCAAATTATTCAAGTTTTTGTCGTTAAAGAGGGCTAATTAGCTAGTAGGTTTGTGAAGGAAGTATGCTGAAAATGATGATCTTGGAGATGAAAATTGGTGTGCATGAGGGGGAATATGTGAGTGATTTACATATGATTTTTTAAGTCTGGAATACGTGTCTATTGAAAATTATGGGCTCTACAAGTTTTAGGTAGGGTTATAAAGAGGCTAGACATGCCTAGTTTAAAAAAATGCTTTTTGCTCAATCTATCCAAAAGTGAAAGGTATGTGTGTTTCAAGTTGACTTATAAAGTTGTTTGAAATAAATTTTCCTATTTTTTTAGTGTCATGAAGTTATTTTGATGGCCCTTATGGTAGCTTGAAAGAAGAGGTTAGTTATCATGTGTGATGTTTCTTCATGGTGTGTGGAGATCTGAAGATGATCATAAGGTGAAATTGCTCAGAGTTCTTAGAAAGATTACCTTTGAGATGTTTTTTGGTGAGTTAAATTAGTGTTAAATTATTTTGTGTGATCTTTCTTCATTGTCTTTAGTGCTTGATTGAAGAGAGTGTTGGCATGGAGAAAGAGGAAGTTGTCAAGAGAAGAAGAGGTTGGCTAAAGGTAAGGAGGAGTTTGTATCATCTTTCTAATATGGTCCTTTCATATTTTGATAGCATTTTAATTTCCTTAGGATTGTATTGTGCCCACTTTTTCATTGCATCAAAGGGGAAGAAGGTTGTTATTGGGGATATAGTTCCTGGTATAGGAGTGCTTTGAAGAGAAAGAAGGTGAGCTATATTTTTCTATATTGAAAGGTGTTGACATCAATGAAAAAGGGGGAGATTGTTAGAGATTTATCATTTTGATGTCATGGTGATGTCCTATTGAGTGGATGAAGATCCTTTATAGTTTATGTGACAATGATAAAGTGTGCAATGTGTTTGTTCTAGTATGCTTGGTTGATCTTCATTTTTAACTTGATTATAGAGGATTAGGGATGAGTATGGAGGATTTAGAATATGAAAGGGGTCCTATAAGTTATTATATATGATTTTAGAGTTTATGTACATTATTAAAATTCATCTATTTGATCATAGTTTTCATCTAGACACTTTGGGTCTAGTGGCAGAAAATCTAAATTGGTAGTTTGATGACATCACAATTGCCACATGGAAAGGAGTCAAGGGGAGATGGTTATATGTTTGTGATAAATGTAGTCCCTAGTTGTTTTAAACCAAATTTAAAGTCATGCATTGAATAAAATTTAAAGATATGAGGGTGCAAGGTTAGATTTCATTGTTTTCCCATACTTAGCCAAATTTGCAAAGTGGCCAAAAAGAGTTGAGTAACTATGTTGATGAGGTCAATGCTCACATATGTGGATGATTCAAGAAAATGTGATCATATGGGTTTGTTAATTTTTATAAATAGTTTATCTATGATAATTTTAAGATCATGCCATATAGCACATCAAAATACATGTATATGCAAAGTTGGTCTCTCAGGTAGAATGATTACGTTTTCTTATACTTGGCCAATTTTGAATTGTATCAAAAAGAGATAACTGAGTATTTTGATGATATTATATCTTGCATGTTTTAAGGTGTAAATAAAAATTGATCATATGGGTTTGTTTAGTTTTGAGCATAGATATTATGTGCTAAATTTGAGATCATCCACTAAAGTGTGATAAAACTTATGGGTACTCAAAGTTAGTCTCCCAGGTAGATTTTGACATGGTTAGGTCTATGATAGAAGTTTCTCAAAAGGAATTTTAATATAATTAGATCAGCTGGACTAAATTTGAGATCTTGTGGGTAAATGTAGAAGAAGTTATTGAGGTGAAAAAATAGATACTCGTGCATATTGATAGGGTCCCCATAGTCATTTTTGAATGAGTTAAAGATCAATCAAGATCAATGGTGCACATTGAATCCAAGGATTTAAGAGGTAGTGAGATGATTATAGATGCATGATGTTTAGCATTTGATAAAAGGTATAAGATAATGATTAAATGGCAAATGGGTGTTTTTATAGTCTAATCAATGGTGGGCATTGATAATTATTGACCTTGTTGATTTGAAAATATCGATAGAGCACATTAAGTTAAAATTTTGAGATGTCACAAGATGAGATCAAAGTGACAGATGTTAAACATCTAGCTTGGGAGGTTTATGTGTTAAATCTCAAGCAAGATCAATGGTGTGAGATTGATCCTAAGTTGAGATTCCACAAGATTTGAGCATTGTGTTCAAAGGTTAACTATGACCATTATTATTCAAATATTTAAATTTAACATAAGAAAAACTAGATATTTATATTTATATTTAGATCATATCATTTTCTACAAGACAAATTTTCTCATGCTTTAAAAAGTAAAGTGGTATAGGATTCTATGTTACATCCATTAAACTTGATTTGAAGATTTGGAAATGAGTACAGTCAAAGATATTGAGCCTATAATTTGATTTTATGTTCATGTTTATTCTATTTAAATTGGTACAAGATTATATGGCACATCCATTTAACCTAATTTAAATATTTGGAAATGAGTACAGTCTAAGATATTGAGACTAGAAGTTGATTGTATGTTCGTGTTTATTCTACAAGTGACTCGAGAAGAATATTCAAGATTTTATTGATGTTGTTTTGATGTATCATGATGAATTATCTATTGGATCATGTTTTAGACTTCATAAGGATTATTTGTGTGTATATTTGAGGTGTGATCAATCTATCTTGAGTATGAACAATGCTTAAGAAATTGACTGTGTGTTCATTCATGGTGACTATGTGCATCAAGTTAGTGTTTGAGTTATTTGAGTATACATATAGGTGAGATAAGTTGACTATGATAATTTGAGGATGTTTAAGGGGACATAAGGAGTGGAAACATGTATTTGAAAGTGGTAATGTGTTCTTTTTTTCCTTGAGGGAGTGTTAATGGGTAAATAGGTCTCTATGAGACCTATAAGAGCTATAAGTGCCTTGTTTAAAAGCTGTAGTTTCTTAAAGATGACCCATAGATGCTATGGCCAACCTATGTAATTTATATTGAGCCTTATCTTAGTATGATATATGTATTAAGGGTTAAGACATTCCTAATGGCTAACCAAGATGGTATTGATCAACATTGTTCTATAAATAGTAGAACAAAATATGATGGGTTCTAGACTTGTATGATTTGGTAAGGTGTGAGCATTAAAGTGAAGAAGAGAAGAGGCTAAGTGTGCCTAATGGTTGGGTTGATGAGTAGAGTAGATTGAGGACTGTTAGTATGACCTATAGGTCATGTTTCTGATGGAAGAATAGTGCTCATGTAGGTTGAGCATGAGTGAAGAGGCATAAAGTGATCCAAAAGGTTATTTTAGATGTCTTTAGAATGAGCAAAGGATTGATGGTGTATTTTAGATCTTGGTAGCTAGTTTAAGATACTGATTAGAGTGTGGATAGTGTATATGTCCATCTAGTCATGTTGATATTTCCATGATAGAGTTGTTGTTGTGAAGGATGCATTAAGTGTATAAATTTAAAGAGGGGATAATTGGGATATGTAATGTGTCCTAATTTATATTTGTGTGTTTATTCATGTATGTAATGTGATTTGATTAATATGAAGTATTGAGGTGATGGATTTGTTTCTAAGATGTGCAGAGTGGTCCAAAAGGTGGCTTTGGATGCATTAACTATACAAAGTTGGAGGAGAGATGATATACTTTGTATCTCCATTATATTAGTAGGAAATTAGTGTTAAGGATATTTGGTTATAGGTGTTGTTGTGGGTTCTCAACATATAAGGTGGTAGAAACCTCATTACAAGGTGAAACTTGCTAAAGATCTAGTTGTTATGGTAGCTCAGCTAGATAGGTGTAGTATTTCCTCATGGAATTGTAATCTCACTAAAACCAAAAATTTTTGTTCCTTTATCAGTAACTTGATAGTCTAAATTGGTTCTTGTGTTATAGGATAACAGTCCAATTTCAAGTTGTAGTGGGTTTTATTCCCCAAGAGGGTTTCCCATGTATGTCATGTGTTATGTGCATGATCTTGGATTGTTCTTTTTTGTACATTGCTATGAATTATGTGTATACTTCATGAATGCTTATGGTAATTAATTAAGGACTTGTAAAGATCAAAATTGAAATTGGAAGTAAATTTGAAATATATAGGATCACTAATGCACCCCCTAGTTAATTTTACATATAATAGTGATGCATATAACCTATTTCATTCTCTGCTAGCATAGATTTGACACCTACAATTTTAAAAATTTCATTCATTATCCTCAATCCATGATTGGTTATCAACTTCTCTTAGATTTATCATCATCCTTCTACATTAAGTATTCATAAGGCTTATTGAAACTTCTCACTCTTCCCTAATACCCATTTCAAACATTCATACTCTAACACTCATTTCATTCTACTCAACTTCTCACTCTTATTAATTCAACTCACACCCACTAGACTTCATTAGTCTTTGATCAAATCATCTCCATGCTTGAACTAGGTCTAATATAGATAATATTCATCTTGGATAATCTCAATCAATCTTAACAAAATTTTCTTAATTGATATCAAACACCATCACAACTCTAAGTCCTTACTATGCTCCTCAAACCCACTAATCTTTATATCAGTTAGTAGTCTTTAATGTTAAATTCAATTAGTATGGATGGGTACCACTTGGTCTTGAAAAAAATTTCACCTTTTTGGATACCCTCTATCCATAGTTTTCTCTCCATGAAGTTTCATTATTCAAATACTTTTTTTTCACTAGTTTCTATCTTCCTCTGCTCTCTAATTAACCCTTTTATGCTTAATTAGCCCTATTTCATAGCATAGTCTTCAAAATACATTAAAAATGGGACCATACCATTATAAAACCTATAAAATATTATTTATTTTGTCAATATCAATTAAAATTCATAGTTTTTTTTAATTTTCATTAGTTACGATGAAAGTTATTCCACTTTTTGTATTTGCTTACCCTAAACTATGGTTTTTGGATTATGATAGGCCCAAGAGGGGTTAATGCTTTTATTTATTCTCAAGAGGTCTTAAAAAATTATTGTCACCCAATTAAGGTCTATATACCTACTTTCAACTTATCCAAGCTTTAATATCTTTGGAATATCCTCTAAAATGTTTAAATCAGGAATTTTACTATGATATGTTCACATAGTCTGCTTGTATGCTCACTAAATAGGGTTAAATGTGTTTATACCTTAATTGATGTTTTAAAAGATTTCTTAAAGGATTTTATTCCTCCATGATGAATTGATCCATAATATTTCCTCTTATCCAAACTCCATCACACTCCTCATCTCTTATTGAGATCAAAATCATATATGTCTTGACTATGTCTTGAGGATAAAGTTTACACACATAGTTTATCTTGAATCCTGAATATTTGAATAAAAATGATCAGAAATATATGAATAATAGAATAATCAGATTATACTCATATATACCTCATAAATAATTACTATTCTTGGCCTTTATATAACTCTTTCTTCTTTAGACTATAGTTTTCTACATACACACAAAATTTTAGACTCATACCTGCAAGGCCCTTCTTTACCATTTTAAAGTCACAAATTAAAATGATAAGGAATTAAAGTTTATAAATATATTAGTTTCATTAAAAAAATTAATCAATATAAGATAAAAAAATATAAATGTATGCTAAACATGCTAGTTTTATTGATTATTCTTTGAACTTTGGTTATATTGTCACTAATGACAGAGTACATAGATTTTTTTCCATTGTCTACACTCCATTATTAGGTTCATACATACCTATGCCTCTCAAAACCTTAAAAATTAAGCTCCTTCCAACTACCTAGCTTCTCCTATGAGACTAACTTTTATTTATTAACCAAAACTCATCAAAAACATAAGAAACTACCTACCTAGTAATTACCTCCCTCTTCACAACTACCTTCAAAAGGGCTTTACATTAAACATAGTTGTGTTTATGAATTGTTCTCCATGTTACATACATATAAACCTTATAAACACACTTAGACTCATTTTTAACCCTAAAAAAACATTTTAAAATCAAGACATATCTTGACACACACCAAAAATACTTCAAAACACACTTACATCATTCAAATTTTCAAATGCCTATTTTCATGGGAAAATGACAAAGGGCTATCTATAAACACTATAAGACTCTTTTAAAGGATAAAATTATTTATAATTCATGTTATAATACCTAAGAAACCTATACATCACCTACATACTTCACTCAGGACTAAATGATCAATATGTTGGTTGATGCCCCTATATCATACTCCTAGGGAAGGAAAAATTGACTATTGTACTTTTATTCCATATCTTCCAATTATTGTTCCTTAGATCATAAAATATTGCTCCTAATCCTTAATGCTTTATCTGATCCTATTTTCTCTTATGATTTCCTCTATCAAAGACCATTCTTCTTCCTTGCTTGCATTGCTTTCTTACATCAACATGCACTTGATGTGCACTCTCTCTTGTTTCTTTACGTCTGTCATATAGGCTATATATGACCCAAAAATTTTCTTCTTAAAATTTAATTTCTCCTTAAATTGTCATCACCTAAATTATTTTAAAAAAAAACAAACAAATTCTTACCTACCTACTTCAATTTGATACATTGTTGTCATCATTCCTTCTTTCCCATGTTCTTTGTCCTTCATTACAAACTTCTCAATTTATAAAATCTGTACTTGCTCTTCATTTTCTATCACTTCACCATGAAATTATCTCTCTAAGGCTAAAAATTATGCCTCTCTTTTCTCTTAACTATCATACACAAATTGGTGATCAGATTTCACATCTTGGTCCATTAGTTGCATCTTGTTATCCAATCCTCCAATGAGGCTTTCAAACTAATCTTTTTTCTTTGTTTCTTGTCCCTTCACTCATTTGGTTGCTACTATCTTATTTCTACTCACACAAACCTTAATCATATATCTCAAGTTGTTTTTCACCTTCATATTCTTGCATCCTCATCCTATACTTCTTCACTTCACTCTTAAGTTGCTTGCATAGTAACCTTTTTTTATTCCTTTCCTCTCCCATGGATTCCACTTGCCTTCTCTATGTCAATTTCCTTATTGTCTAATTACATGTATTCTTTCTCATGACCCATACATAATGTGGGTTCTCACTTTCCCTCATCTACTCCACTATAACCAAAAACTCATCTATTTTTTGCCTCACCTCTTGCATTTCTTTCTCCATCTCTCTTCTCTTGGTGTCATACTACACCTTCATCTCCTTGCGGTAGCTTGCATCACTTATTACCTATTTAATATTTCTTCTCTCTATCTTCATATTATCTAATATTTCTCTCAATATCTTTGTCTCATCTAGACCTATACCTTTCTTACAAGCCTCCTCTACTTTCCACCTCATGACCTCTCACTTGGGTCTCTTTCTCAATCTCTCATGACCTCACCTAGGTATTTCGCTTTCTCTTGTCCTTTAACTAGGACACCTCTCTCTCTTCAATATCAATTTTTTTTTCTCTCTTTAGATTTAAAATATCTCTCTAATATTATCAATAATACTCACTAGCTTCAAGGTTGCCTACCACACTTCATAATCTCATCTTGCACTCATACCTCAACACTATTCATGAACAAATCAAAAGAAATCAAAATGAAAACTCAATAAAACTTGTAACTTTTTATTGATGAAGCTACTTATCCTTTTCCCAAATAATATTTGTTACTCTGATACCAAATGATGTAGAGAACCTATTTCATTCTCTACCAACATTGCTATGACACCTATAATTTCAAAACTTGCATTCATTATCCTTAATCCATGTTTGGTTATCCTCTTAGATTTATCATCATCCTCTTAAATTATCTATTCATAAGGCTTATTTAAAATTATAACTCTAACTTAAGACTCATTTAAAACATTCATACTCTGTCATGCATCTCATTCTACTCACCTTCTCACTCTCATTGATTTAACTCACACCCATTAGACTTTACTAGTCTTTGATCAAATCATCTCCATGATTAAACCACATATATTGTAGGAAATATTCATCTTGGAAAGTATACTTCAATATTTAAAAAAAATTCTCAAATGATCTCAAACACAATCATAACCGCAAGTCCTTACTATACTCCTCAAACCCACTATTATTTATATTAGCTAGTTGTCTTTTCTTATCAAATTTAGTTATTACAAACATGTACCACCTGGTCTTACAAATTTATTCACCTTTTTGGACACCATATATTCATATTTTTCTCTCCATGATGTTTAATTATTAAAATCCTCAAGTTTCACTACTTTCTAGCCTCCTATGCTTTCCAATTAGCCCTTTTAGGTCTAATTAGCCATATTTTACAACAGTCTTGAAAATTCATACAAAAAAGGACTGTACAATTATAAAACCTATATAATATTATTTATCATGTAAATATAAATTAAAATACATAGTTTTTTTAATTTAATTAGTTACAATGAAATTTATTCCACTTTTTGTATTTGCTTACCCTAAACTAGGGTTTTTAGATTATGACAAGCCTAAGAGGGCTCAAAATGCTTTTATTTATTATTGAGAGATTTTCAAAACTTTTTATGACCCAATTAAAGTTTTTATACATTATTAACACTAATAAAATATTTAATGTCTTTGTAATATCCTCTAAACATGTTCAAATAAGGAATTTCACTATGTTATGTTCACACAATCTGCTTGTGTGCTCACTAAATAGGGCTAAATGTGTTTGTACCTTACCTAATGTCCTCAAATATTCCTTTATGGATATAATTCCTCCATGATGACATTATCAATAATATTTCATCTTCTCCAACATATATCATGCTCCTCATCTATTATTGAGATAAAAAACATAGATATCTTGATTGTGTCTCAAAGACAAAGTTTGCATACATAGTTTGTCTTAAACTCTAAATATTTGAATAAAAAAAGATCACACGTGTATGAATAATATAATACTCATATGATACTCATATATACCTCATAAATACTTACTATTATTGTATTTGAGAGAATTATTTCTTTTATAGACTATAGTTCTCTATGCACACACACATAATTTTAGACGGATACTTGCAAAGGCCCTTCTTTACCATTTTTAAGTCACAAATTAAAATGACAAGGACTTAAAGTTTCCCAAGATATTAATTTAATCCAGAAAATTAATCAAGATAAGTTACATAAATATAAATGTATTCCAAACATGCTAGTTTTTATCGATTCTTCTTTGTACATTGGTTATGCTATCACTGATGATAGAGTCATAGTTTCTTTTCCATTGTCTACACTCTATTATTAGATTACTCCATACGTATGCCTCTATAAAACTTCACCACTAAAATCCTACCAAATTATTTAATTATCCTACAAGACTAACTTCTATTTACTAACCAAAACTTGTTATAAACATAAGAAACTACCTACCTAATAACTACCTCCCTCTTGGCAACTACCTTCAAAAGGGATTTACATTCAACATAATTGGGTTTATGAAATTTTCTTGATGTTATAGACATATAAAAATTTAAAAACCACTTAGACACATTTGGAACCCTATACAACATTTGTGAATCAAGATATTTCTTGACACACACCAAAAATGCTTCAAATCACACTTACATCATTCAAATTTTCAAATGCCCATTTTGGTGGGAAAATGCCAAAGGGATATCTCGACACACTATAATACTCTTCCAAAGGATCAAATGCATTATAAGGCATGTTATAAGACCTAAGACACTGATACGTCACCTACATAGTTCACTCATGAATGAATGATCAATATGTTGGTTGATTCTCCTACATCAGGATGCATTAGGCCCAATCATTAAACCTTCAATCTGATACCATAATGTTAAAACCCTATTGGGTTAACTAAAAGTAACACTAAAAATTATATTTTACATTTAATTTACTCATATGAAATCAAATTCAAAAATATATAAGACTAATTTTTTATTACTAAATGCACTTATAGCATTAAAGGCAATAACATATCAACCTAATGGCTATAAAATTGATCCATCTAGTATTCAAATAACCTAAGATAGATTACAAGATAAATACCACTCATAAAATAAGTTTTGGAATAAATCAAGTAAAAATTAACACATATATAATCCACATTCAACTATGAATAAGCATGTAACTACTATTGTCATAACTTTTATAACTAATTACAAATATCATAGTCACTGATATGATGAATATCCATTAGATAATAATATACAGTTTATTGCATTTCATTAAAAATCTAATTATATATAATACAATACAATATAATCTATATAATAGTATAAATAAGCTTCTCAAGTAGCCTCATGATCCATAAACATAGTCTGAATATAATATCAAATGTTGAATTAGTTAAAAGAGGGAGAGCATCAACCAAGCATTTTATCTCTAACCAAAAACCAATGGCCTCCCACACACCTCCCCATAGAGAGTGGCTCTACCCTTCACAAAGTGGAAACTAGGAATAGTGTAGATATGAAGAAATCAATCAAAACCCATGTGTGTAATATCACTATTATATGAAATAATCAAATAGACCATGGAATTGAATCCTCTATCTAAATGACATCAAAATACACATGTAAACTATAACTACAGTGGAATGACTATGTCTCATATATAACATTACTTGGACCAAAATTTTAATTATAAAAATTAGATATAATGATCTAAGTCAATTTGACTTTCACAAAACTCTCTGATACTAAGTCATGACTATCATACACTATCATGGGATAGGTATATGAGTTACCCACTGGCATACCCATATAACTATCTTTGTTATCTAGAAATATATTCTAGTAAATCACATATAAAGATTCAAAAGTAGAATAACACAAATTGCATCCAACATTGAGCCCATACAGTAATATAATATTTCACCATTCATAAAACATGAAACACTCTTGTTTCCTTTCTCATAACCCACAAAGTGATTAGCATAGACTATGTAAATGAACTGCATTCAAACCAATTTTGCATAAGAGAAAAAAACAAGAATCAAGTCATTCTAAGTCAATTTTTCAAACATAATTCATATTTATAAACATATATAATTGATAATAACACTTAGCCAATAATTTCTTATTAAACATATGAAAGTCATACATATGTTCTTATTCATTCAATAATAATTACATAAAGCTATTGACCATTTTTACCTCAGGCCAAAATGGGTCAACCCCCTATAGTTAAAATATTTCATAGGGGATTTTTATAATGTCATAGGGTATGTTTTATCTCATTTTATGTCATTTTATATGCCATTATAGATTTGATTATATTGTATCTTCATCTTTGTGTCATTTGGTGTCTTAGGGGTCATTTTAGAGTCATATATTCAAGTTGTACATTTTCATGGTGTTCAATAAATTAGGATCATGGAAAGAGTTCTTACAGGCCCCAAGAAGTTCATTCGATATTTCAAAGATCAAGTAGTAGCTTAGGCATAAGACTAAGTGAATCAATCCATCACCAAGATGTCACCTAGAAATGAATGGACCAATTCACTTGGGCATTTTAAATATGTTCAGAAAACCTTACATGACCATTAGACCACATGCAATAAATTTCCTTAGTGTGAAGATCATTCTATGCGATTTTAATATCTCGATGAGTCTTTTATCTCAATATCTAAGCCTTCAAAGTTTATCTTATTGAGTCTAAAGGACCAGGCCATCCTACACATGGAAACACACTGGTCAGCTTGTTTGTGAATTTTATAAGTGTACCTCAGAAAGCCTCATGAGCTAAAAAATTATAGAGCCATGGAATTACTCATGTAAATATCTTGATCTACAAATTTCATTCTCGTGTAATCTTTCTAGCTCAAGATTTGTCCTCAAAGTTGATCACATAGAGCAAAACACTCACACAATTATCAAATTCAAGCCTCAATAAATGGTCATTTAGGTTTAAATGATCAATGACAAGTGTGTATATGTCATGAAAATAATATAGGTCATCTAAATTGAACACTTTGTAAACACACATAGAAATATCCCAAAACCAGTGGATCAAGTGGGCATAATCTTTTTGGTATCAAGAACATCTCTTACAAATTTGGTGCATCTATGACCTTTTCACTTCTAGATCCAAGCTTTCAAAGTTGGTTAAATAATGGGATATGTTCATGTAGATGAAAAATTTAATCGATGGCAAAAACCATTACGGCCTTAAATTTGATGTCCACATGGACTTTAATGATGGTCTCACATATGTCAAATGAAGGTTGTATGGATGTTAATTTTAGACCATGGTAAATAGCCATTTGTTTTTAAATTAAATTAGATCAATGATCAACATTAAATCATACTAATCATCCAATGATGCAAGTTTAACTAGAAATGAAGTGGGATCAATAAGATCTATGGCTATAATTAATTTGTACATCTTGATCCAATAGTGCAAGATGAGTCAAAAGGTTAAGAAGCTTGAGAGGCCACCATCTGGTGTGAATTCATAAATTAGTAGGTTGATAACAAGATCTTGAGATCAATGTATGATTGATAAGTCGCATGATGATGTTCAAGCTGATATAAGATCAATGGATCATGTTTAATCATGAAAATCAAGATCAATGAAGTGAATAAGGTTAAATAGTTAATATCTGATAACAAGGATCTATGAGGCCAATGGGAGTAAAGATAGATAGGAAAATTTCTATTGGTTTGAGTCAATTTTCAATAGATAAAGTCAAACTAAAGGAGTAGTTCTATAACAATGAAAATAAGGTATTTTAGGGTTATCCCATAACCATTAGAGATTAGCTAAATGCCATTAAAGGGACACATTGATGGAACTAGGTTAAAGGACATAAAAATATCAAAATTAAAGGTTAATATTAGACCTCTATTTTGAGCATTTATATCATATAGGGTCCATTATATGAATATATTTTCCATTCTTAGAATAAGGACCTGTGTACATGATGAGTTCCCAGTTTATATAGATGCTCTAAGGCAAAAATGGGCTATTTAGACTTAATAAGAAAATCAATAATTTGATATTGGTTTTTAATCTATAGTGGACCTATGAACATAGGGATGAGTTCAAGCATGATATAGTTTGAACAGGAGCTATAATTTTAAAATATGCCATGAAAACATCCATGTAGACCTTGATGGCTTCATTTCTAGGATCAACCGCATGAAAAGGTCCCTTCTCTACACTATTTCATGCCATGATGAACTAGTGAAGAGAAGTTAACACTAGGACAAGGGTATAATAGATTGATTTGATGGTTGTAATTATGTTGATGACAAGACTAAATTAGAATAACTTGATCCCACCATTGTAACCATCAGGGGGCATCAATGAGGGAATAATGTAACTGTGCAACCACTTTAAGTGACCTAGATCAATCAAAATGTTTGAATGAGCATAAATTATTAAATCAATTATAATTATGTTTTAAATGTTTTAACTAATTAATTCCCCTTTTTAATTCTAAATATCCCTTTCTCTTGATTATTTTCTTCTATAAGTATAGATTTTGAGATATTATTATGGATCCCTCAGGCTTGTATGAGGAAACTCTACCAAAAATTATATTTTACACATTTTGGAGTAATTAATAGATCATTTTTAATAATTTTTTACTAATATTTTCTTAGTTTTTTGTATTTATTTGATATTCAAAAGTGGTTGTCATCTTCCCTTTGTAGGTCCAAGTTTAACCTAAGTGCTAATAAACTTTTCTTGTAAGTCATCTAGAATGTCTTAAGGTTGATGTCTCAGGTATAAAGTGGATAGTTGACTATAAGTGCTTCCAATTTTTCCTCACCCTAATTTCCCTCTCTTTGAAGTCCATAAAATTGACCTCTAGGTGAAGCATTATTACATGGAAACCATTGTAGATACTACATTAGTTATATTCATATTCTATTAGTTACACTAATGAGTCAATATTGAGAGTGGATATTTCAACATTTAGTGTATCACCTTATTTAGAGTAGGTTTAATTCATGCATTCTCTAACTCTTTTCCCCATAACTAATTAGTTGGAAAAGTTAATAGCATTTCAAGATACATTCAGGGAGTTATCCCTTAAATTTAGAGGCCCATTTCCAACATAGGTACACCCACATACTTGGAAATGTTCCCATGTTTCCCAAATTTGGAATAAGTTTGAAAAACATCTTCTAAGGTGCAAGATTTGGTGATAATAGTTATGGAATTCATGGTAGGACCCATTATCTTCAAGACAACTTGTCAAGGTGAATGTTAGTCTTGATAAACATTACCTATAAATTGGTGTGATACTTATCATTTAGTGACTCCTTTAAGGTAAATCTAGTTCAAGGAAATTTTTTTGTTATAAATGTGCCCTCATAATTCATGGTTATCACTAGGTCATCCTCTTCTAGAAAATTCAATCCCATTAACTCACCCATTCAACGTGAAATTCCTCTTGAAGTTTAGTATCCACATCCTAATCTACCCTTTGAAGAACAAGTAGATTTTAATAGAGATGAAGAGGCTGAAGAAATTAAAGATATTAAAGAAGAAGACATGGATAGACCTCATGCTTTCCTTGGCTTAAATAATAAAAATCCAATTCAATTTCACATATATTATACCATTCCTCCTAACACCATGAAAGGTGTGCTCACATTCAATGGTGAGAGTCATGTCACACCTAGTGAGCACATTATATATGCTTCTAAATTTTGTAGTTTCCATAATTTTAAAAAAGAACATTTCCATTAGACTCCTTGTCATTCCCATTAATGGGAAGGCTCTTGATTGGTTTAGGACTCTAGAAGTTGGATGCATCACAACATGGGATGATTTTAGAGTGTTGTTGACTTAAAGATTTGGAAATGGAAGTGACCATGCCTCTCTCATACATTAACTCAAATAAATAAAAAGGTGACCCAAATAAATAATGCATGACTTCATCGAAACATTTTAGAAGATTTGGTATAGATTACCTCCTCCCATGAGACCAATTTCTATCTTTGTGTTTCCTACTTACTTTAAGTCCATTGGGATTGAAATTTATTTCATGCTTCAATCTATGGGAGATTTCACTCTTCACAAAGTGTATGATATTGATATCAAAGCTAAAAATAGTCTCATCTAAGTTGGAATATTGCCTCTTAAGGTTTTTATGGTTCCTTTGTCTCATACTTCTACTATTAATCTATAAATGTCTAAAGTTCCTAATGCCAATACCAAAACTAAGGTTATTCCTAGGAAAGAAGAAAATAATGTTGATTGGAAAGCAAAGTTCCTAGCCTTACATGCTCAAAATAGGCAAGCTAATATACAATAAGATGCCTATCAAAATCCTTACCCCTATTAGTAATATTATGGTAAATAATATGGAAGAGGAAGAGGCCAATTCTAACCTAATCCCAATATGCATGCCAATGTATATAGTCCTAAATCTACTACCAATGTAAGGGAAACGGTACCAGTTCATAGCAATTTGGTGTAGGGAGAAGATTGGAAGAAATACTAATTAATGGATTCCAATGAGAATAGAGATAAAAATATAATGGCTCAAGGATAAGTTAATCCCCTCATATAAAATTATGATGAGGTGATGATGCAAGCTAATGAGGATTGGCAACCTCAAGGAGATATATACACTAAATTTCTAGTTAAAGATGCTTTTGTGTTAAATCAAGGAGCCTTTGTTGTATAGAATATAAGGGCCAAGAGGAATACTCTAGGAGGTGGAATTATCATTCCCACATGCTCATCCAATCCTCCAATAAGGCAATAAGACATATCTACAAGTGTGATTATTCTAAAAACTTCACATCACCATCAAATAAAAATATGGTAAGGTATACTCCTATTCCTTAAGTTATAAGTAATTCTCTACCTAAAATAAACCAATAGAAAGTAGGTATGGTTTCTTTAAACATTTTAGATTCTTTTAATAAAACTAAAATTTCCATTTCTCTTTAGGATGTTCTTCATATGTCTGGTAAAAAATAACTCCTACAAAAGAAGTTATATGCTATCCCTATTAGTGTCTCACCCTCAAATCAATGTCATGGCCATTTTTCTCTTGAAAATACTTATATTACCATTTTCTAACCATCCATTAGGGATTAGAAACCTCCACTATTTTACCTCGCCCTCATTTTAGGTGACAAGTTGGTACACAATTACATAGTCGATAGTGGATCTTCTACTTCTGTTATGGCCAAAGTTGTAATTGACAAGCTGAGCCTAAAATATGAACCATAGAGAAAAGGGGTCATTCAATTAGATGGTACACCTACAAAGATAGTAGGACTAATAAAATTATTTAAGGTTTTCTTGCATGATTATCCTAGTTTTCCTGTCTTATAAGACATAGTTGTGGTTGATCTCCCAGCCCACTTTATAATCTGTCTATCAAGGAACTTCATAGACAAGATATGTTGATATCTCTTAATTGACTAGTATTTATTGAAATTTATAAAAAGGTAAGGATACAAGGTGACAATTAGGACACAACCCCTTGAAAATTTTCATATTTAACCTTATATTGAGACAAGTTCTAATTTAAATTGTTTTGTTAATGAAGAAAAGAATTTTATTGTAGATGATGGCACTTCTTCCAAGCTTGAAGACATTGCAGATTTGTTTCTTGATGAATATGGAGATTATAATTATGAGAATTATCCCTATGATTTTATGAAGGAAAATAATTTATGAGTGTATTGTATACATGAATAAGGAGTACCAACACCTCTACTTGCTAAGGAAGATGGTGAAGATAATGAGACATGAAAGATGTTTTTTGATGGTTCAATAAGTAAATTTAGTGTAAGAGTGGGTGTTATGTTGGTCTCCCCATCCAAAAAATAGTATTATGCTTCATACATATTTCATTTTAGTTGTAATCTTAATGTGGTTGTGTATGAAATTTTAATTCATGGCCTTCAATGGGCAAGGAGAAAAGGAATCAAGAACTTACAAGTATATGGAGATAGTGAATTGGTTATGCATCAAGTGAACAATGTGGTTGCTGAAAAGAACCATTTGATTAAGTTATACAATAATAAGGTATGGTATTTTCTTGAAGACTTCAATGCATTTAATATTCAATAAGTCCTAAGGGAGCATAATAGTCATGTTGATAGACTAGTTGCCATAGGAGATCAATTTGATACTCTATCTACCATAAAAGAGGAGGGAAAATAGTCTCATATTAAGATAATTATCAAAACTTATATACCTAATAATTAAGTGCCTTGGCAAGTGTTTGATATTGATAAACACATTGAATGATTCTTGTAAAATGAGGCTAAGTTTTCTTTAAGGAATCAAAGGAGGCTCTAAGAATAATTGGATGATTAGATTGTGAAACTAAGAACCAATAAGATACCTAAGGGTTTCATGACCTTATAAACTATCTATAATTAGAATGATCAAAAGAGGAAAGATAAATTGAGTATGTCTAATAAAAGAGGATAATTATGAATTGGTCTTGATCTTCAAGGACAAACTTCTCAAACTAGGCAAGGTATGTTCTAAATTAGAGAAGAAAGCATTAATTGAGTTGTGTAGATATTTTCATGATATATTTGCTTGGGAATATGAGGACCTCAAATTATTTGATCCTATCATAGTACACCATACCATTGAGTTGGAACCTAGAGTTAAACTAGTTGGACACAATCAAAGACCTATCAACCCTAAGGTTGAACAACTCATGAGGTTAGAGCTTACAAAACTCATTGAATCTGAGATAATCATTCCCATCAAGAAATCAACATGGGTAGCTAATCTTGTGCATTTTATAAATAATAATGGAGAGATAACACTTTGTGTAGACGTTAGAGATCTTAATAGAGTGTCACTCAAAGATCACTATCCTCTACCCTCAATGGAGTAGATTTTGCAAATGGTTTCAAGTTCTGAAAAAATTTATCTTCTAGATGGATTTTCAAGATATAATAAGATATTAGTCAATGAGGATGATCAGTTTAATACAACCTTCACTACTAGATGGGAGAATTTTGATTATAGGAAGATGCCCTTTTGTCTGTCCAATGTTGATGTCATATTTCAAAGGGCAATGGACATGGCCTTCAAAGGTTTGATCAATGAGATGCTATTGATTTATCTAGATGATATAACAATATTTTATAAAGATTCTAATGAACACATGTAACAATTGAGACAATTTTTTGAAAGATGTAGGTAGTATGGAGTATCTCTTAATCCAAAGAAGTGCATTTTTGTTGTTCATGAAGGTAAGCTCTTAGGACATAGTTTCCAAGGATGGTTTTAATATTGATCCTAAAAGAATATAGGATATTATAAGATTATCTTTTCCCTTGAATAGTAAATGTATTCAAATTTTTTTAAGAAAGATAAATTTTGTAAGGAGGTTCATACCTAGTTTTGCATCTTTTGTGAAACCTATCACATCTATGCTTAAGAAGAACCAAGTATTTTCTTAGACCAAAGAGGGTAAGATTATTTTTAAAGACATAAAGAAATAAATTAATAATCTTGGGAATCCTAATTTTACTAAAGACTTCATGTCATATTCATTTGCCAACCTTGATACTATATTAGCCATGTTGATGCAAAAGAATGATAAGGGTGTGGAGCAACCAATTACATTATTTAGTCAAGATTTAGAATATTATGAATTAAATTACACCTTTATAAAGAAACAAGTCCTTTATATTGTAAGGGGACTAAATAATTTTAGATATATGGTTTTGAATAATAAGATTCATGTTATGGTTTCTCATCCTAGTACCAAAGAGTTTCTCTTGAGAAAATATCTTAGTGAAAAGAGGGAAGTGTGGATCACTAAAGTAATGGAATATGATGTTCATATCAAGGTGAAAAAATTGATAAAGGGTAAGGGTCTTTGTGAACAACTAGATTTAGTGATGGGTGTCATTATTACCCCTTCATTTAACCAACACAAGTTGGTGTCTATTCTTACCAAGGTGGTGTCTAAAGTTGTTTGCAATAAGGTATTTTAAGATTTCAGCTTAACAATATTTATTTTGGGGTTTTTTTTTAATATTATGTGAATGTATACCTACTTTTAAATCTTAAACTATGATTTTAAAATAAAACACTCTTTGTAGAAACTTAAACCACTCAATATAATCTACTTTTTAGAATTTGAAAATGTTACTCACAACTATAAAAAAAATCACTCGTACATAATTAAAAGGATATCAAATCTAATTTAATAATTAAAAATAATCATAAATATCTACTTGTTGAATCTAAAAGAATGAAATAAATGCTCATGTTGGAAATATAGATTAACTATTCAAACTTCCCTATAGGCTTTCAATTTAAATTATTTAAACATATGTCTATTTATAATGCAAAGAATTATTAAAATAATTTTTAAATACCAAATAAATTTCCTATTTATTTAGGAGTGGGCCCTTGCTCCCTTAGATCTAGGTCCAAATTAACTCAGCTCAAGAGATTATTCAACACATGAATTGAGAATAAAATTGCCACTATATTTTATATTTTAGAGAATCAAAATTATAATATTGTTATATGTAGTTGGAAAAAGTTATAGATACAAGCATGGATCTAAATATTTATTCTATATCAACAACTATCTGATCTATAATTCCTAGAAATAACCTATCTATATTGAAAATAGAATATATTTAAGATGGATTGAGATATATAGTTAGAATCATTGTAATGATATCTCTTACGAATCAAAGAATCCATAGATAATATTTATAATGCCTAACTATATCAATCAAATATTTACATATATTATCATTCTTATCTTCTATATTCATCATTGTAACCTAGAGTAGCAACTCCCAAAATGGAAGGCTAAGAAAAGAAACACACACACACACGCACGCACGCACGCACATGCATGCACACGCACGCACGCGCGCGCACACACACACACACACACACACACACACACAATGGAAATATAGAAAAGATTCCTTTAGATTGATATAAATAGTTTGGAGAATCCATTTGAACCCTTTTTAATGTGTTATGGTCAATTTTGGAGTGATCTGGATCAATCCACAACAAAACTAGAACATTTTATAGTTTTCTATCAAAATCCATAGCTCACCTATAAAAATCCAAATCTCACTATTGGAATCTGTAGCAATTGAACAATTCATATCTAGGTCTTTAGATTTCCTTCACTTCATAATCTTGTCAAAACTCTTAATAATATTACTATTTACCTATACAAGTCAAAATATGGACATGATATTTTGTTAGAACAAAGTCTAAAGAAGATAGATTTAGACTTTATGTGAGTTTATATAGGAAAAAGCATCTATTTCCTACTTTATACAAGTTATATAAATTAAGATTACATACAATTCTCAATCATTTGATATATTTAAGACCATAAATTATATTAATAATGAGTCATTTTATGGGCTCATCATCTCCCCCACTCTTTACCTTTTACAAGTCCCTTTGCAAACTATATTCTTAATCTCCATAATTATGTATTCTTTGTTTTAGCTTTAGAATTAAATCATAAATACAATAAAAGTATTTTTGAAGTATTCTTTAATTAAGAGGTGTGAAACCCATATCCCTATGCACAAAATGAACCCAAATATCTAATTATTCTTAAGATTGTTGTCCTATATTTTACCAAGGATACATTGGAGAAAGTAGCAAGGAAGGTTGAAGCCTCATTCCAATCCATGGATTCTTCCCATCTCTCTATAAGACCTCTAAAAGTATCTATATAACCTCTCTAGTTCTTCTTAGAGACCAATGAATGGTAGTGGGTGACAACAATTTTCTTCTTCTTAATGGCACTGGTAGCATGTGCCAACATTTCCTACAAGCCACCACTACATCATCAAAATTATGTTGCATAGATAAATCAAACTTGAGAAGTCCATCTTATAATGTGGAGAGATAATTATCATAGATTTTTTATTACTATTAGTAGCTATGAAATTGACATAGCACATGTGCAATACCAAATTGTGGCCTAATGCAGATACCAACATTTTGTGTAATATTAGTGTGATCATTATATCTATCTTGGCAAACAATTTGATTCCTATATGCAAATAATAGGTCTCTCATATGAATTTATCCCATAAATAAATTTATTAGGAAATCATTTATATTTCCTAAAACAATGTCACACAAGTAAAATTCACAAAGTAAATCTTGTCTGTCAGGAGTACTATTTTTGAATATTACCATGAAATCATCACTAGTATGTATCTCATATGGTGAATCATAATATATTTGTATTAGGTGCCATCTGAGGATTTTTTCATGTTAAAATAGATTATATGTATAAGAGGGAACTTTGCAAGATAACAATTTTTCACCTAATTGATAGGTAAACTGGAGGGTTTGCTTGATTTATTTTTATTTTTGTTTGGCTTGGGTTAGTTCCTCCTACCTTTTCAATTTTTCCTCCTTAAGTAGATGATTTTCCTTCCTAAGTAACTAATTATATATATGAATTTCTTTTAGTTGTGACAAAACTTGATCCCATTGGTATTTTACTTTGAAAACAATAAAAGTAGTTTGAAAACTTTGATCTATCATGATTTTGGGAGGAGTATGAGAAGAGCTGAAATCTATTTGGTTTTTTAACCTAGCATTTTCCATCTCAACCCTAAATATATTTATTCTAAGATAACTATTTTATTCTTCAAGTGAGCTAGAGTGACCCCAAACATCAATAATCTCATCTTCTTCCTCATCCTCTTTCTTCAAAGATTATATTTCTAAATTTTCATTTTTATTCATCAAATGGGAAATCATAAAATCCTTATTTTTTGCTACATAAATTAGCTCAACTATATTTGCTACATTTTATTTAACTGTAGCTTCTAATTAGGACAAGGCTATAACATGTTGGAGTTCTACATCATCTATTTTCCTTGAAGGTTGTTCCTCTTCTTAAATTATTGTGGATTTTCCTTTATCCTTTATCTAATGTGTAGGAGGGATGTGACTATCCTCAAGAATTGTCTTGTCAAAGTCATCAACCAAATATTCATATGGAAGAAAAGTTTCCTCTTCTTCTTTCTTGTGAGATTTACTAGTAGTGGCTACTATGAGAGTTTGTCTCAAGCTATCCAATGTCTCAATAGTAATTATTTCATCACCATCCACCACTAAGATCAATCTTATTATTTTAATATGGGGCTGAGCCTCTATAGGTAGGGTATCTTGAGTTTTGGCCTGGAAGGTAGGGTTTTCAAAAGATTATTCCTCAACAATGTGAATGAGATCATAAACTTGAGCATCTTAGAAAGCATGTTGTTTCTTTTGGTAGAGGATTGGAGCCTTAATTTAATACTTATTATCTCTGAAGGAGAAGATTTGGAGGGATAATCTAGGGTTTACCTCTGAACAATCTTATTTGTGGATCTTATACTATGGATGAAATTAGAGGCTATCTCTTTAGAGGGAATTTTTGTTAGGGTTTTTAAACTAGAGGCATGCATATGTGTAGGAATTTATTTATCAATTTTAGGGGTTTTTAATTTTTCCTTCAAGTAAAGTAGTCTATGATTCCATTCCATTTTATTTATATAAAAGTGGTGTTGAATAATGAGATAAATCAACCCATGATGGCATATATAAGTAGGGTTTTTGGCATATCTTATAGATATAATTTGAATGGATCCTAGAAGAAATGAGTGTATATTTATTTTGTGTTGAGGTTGTTGAACACCATATCTTAAATAAATCAACATCCTTAATACCATGCAACTCAACACACTAAATTATCCCTCACATGTCAAGTATTTAATAAGCCATAAAGAAATTGATTTCCAAGGTTGTGGTAGAGATTCTCTACTTACCCCTTTTATTCTACCTTTAACATCCTCTATTAAAATTTGTGTGGGCTCTCCTTCACTAATAAATTTTTTGAAAAGATCATGAAAGGAGGATCTTCCTACTATTTGAGTTCCTTCATCTGGGATCCCTACAATTCACTGATGATTTTTATCGAGAAAGGTATCTAAACTCCTCTAACTATAGAGAAATCAAACTTTAGATGATGAATGAACTCTGTCACTAATGCTTCATAAAAACCTTAGAATTTGAGGACAAATTCTATCCATCCTATGGTAATAAGTATTTATTGTACTACATTATTATTTAATAGTTCATTTCACCTATAGGTTTTGATTTTTTCTTCAAACCCATTTTGAAATTTTCACTATCTAAGATAGTTTATCATAGTCAATTCTTCCTCCTACTTCCAAAAAGAGATAAAAGATGTGTTTGTAAAATGAATTGAATATCAATGATATATTTGAGGGTTAGGCTATGGATATTACTCAAAACATGCCAAATAATGATGACAACATCAATCAAAAGTATGGATGTCATACTTTTTGCTTATTTTGTATTTTAATGATGTCACTATTAATCCCTTTTTAATTCTCCCTTAGTGATTTTCATTAATGACAAATAATTGTAACAATAATGTGTCATAATAAAATATTTTTATAGTTGGAAGGAGTTTTATCTATAGATTTGATATGACCTTTCAAAATATGACCTTTTTGAAATGACTTTGTTATTATTATATCTTTATTCCTAATGATATTATATGAAAACCTTATATTAATGATTTGAGCATTTTCATGCAACCCTAAGTACTTAAAACCAAAACTTAGTAGAAAAATACATACCTTACCATACAAATCTCCATATTATCCTTATCAGTCTTCTTGATCTATTCTACATAAAACAAATTGTATGAGTTTGTGACAGTACAATAAACAATATTATTAATCTTATTGCTTTAGAACCAACTATTTTTTTTGAAATATTTATATATATACATACATACACACACACACACACACATATATATACACACACACACATATATATATATATACATATATGTATATATATATATATATACATATACATATATATATATATATACATATATATATATACATACATATATATATATATATATATATGTGTATATATATATATACATACACATATATATATATGTATATATATATATATATATATACACACACATATACACACACACACACACACACACACACATATATATATATACACATATACACACACACACACACACACACACACACACACACACACACACACACACACACACACACACACACACACACACACACACATATATATAATTTTGCCCTTTACTATCCATTTTTAGTTTGCTAGTCAAAGTACTTTATCTATTACATGAAAAGCTAGCAAGTTGGTTTTCTAATCATGATTGTCAATAATGTTCTAGAGGATTTTCATTTTTGAACTTTTTTTTGTTTTTTTCAACTTTTTGATTTTTTTGGAAAGATAAAAATTCCCTTTATTTATTCAGGCCAATGTTACGTTTCAAAGATCAATTACCATGGAAGATTTGAGTTCTTACATGACACCAAATTCATTTTGAATTGTTTGAATAAATTCCTCCTTGCTGGTAGGCTTCTAGTATATTTTTAGATGATGTCCATTTAAAATAAGTGTTTTTTTATTATCATCAATAGGATTCTAACTGTACAAAACCATTTTCTTTTTTTTTTCTATTTGAAATGGTCCTAACCATCTAGTTTGAAGCTTACCTTTCAAATCTTGATATTTAGAATCATACAAGGGTGTGCAATCTCCTTCTCCAAATTGTCTTTCTTTGATATGGAAATCATGCCACTATTTTCTCTAGTACTATGTCATCTTTTTCTGCTACAAAGCTTCTATCCTCATCTCATCCAATTCATTCAACTACAACATCCTTTCTTGTTGTGCTTTATCCAAATTAATTCCTACTTCTAATGCAATCCTCAAATTTTGGATTTCAAATTCAATGGAAAGAAGAGGTTTCTTACCATAGACTAACTCATATGGTGAAAAACCAATGGTAGTTTTCCATGTAATGTTGTATGCCCAAATAGATTTTTGGAATTTAGCTACCCAATTTTTCTAGCTACTATTAACTATCTTGATAAGAATGTTTTCTAACTCTCTATTAGTGACTTTCACTTGTCTATTTACTTGAGGATGGTATGGTGAAGATTTATGATGGTTAACTTGATATATCTCCATGAATGCTTAAATAATATTAGACATGAATTTTGATCTTTGATCTAATACTATTTCACTTGGTGCTCCAAAACACTACATGATTCTCAAATAGAGGAAGTCTGCTACTAGTTCCTCTTTTGTAGAAGAAAGAACTTGAACTTTACCCCATTTAGTTACATAGTCTGTTCAAACTAATAAGTATTCCTTACCTTGTGATGGTGGATTTACAAGGTGGATTTATGGGCCCAACAAATTCCATACCCAAAATTTCAAAAGGCTCTAGGATAACTTGTGGGTGAAGAGGGATATCAAAGGATAATGTAGGCTTCCCCATTCTTTAACATGCATCACATTTCCAAGCATAAGTTTTTACCTATTTGGGAAGAGTTGGCCAAAAATATATAGCTCCAAGGATTTTATGCAATGTTCTTTTTACTGAGTAATGTCATCCTCCACGTTCATCATGACATGCATGAATGATGTCATACATCTCATTTTCCTTTACACATCTATGGAAAACATGACCAGGTCCAAATTTAAATAGTATACCATTAATCCATTTATAATAATAACTTATTCTAATTAATTATTTATTTTCTTTTTTAGTACATTGAAAAGGAAACTTCCATATAGCTAAAAAAATTGCTATGTTAGAAAACCAAGGGGTTTGTGCTGAAACAACAAATATTTTTTCATCAAAATTTTTGTCTTCTATAGGTTCTTATTCATCTTCATTATGTAGTCTAGAAAAAAATTAGCAACCACATTGAACTTTCCTGGTTTATCAATAATTGTTATATCGAATTCTTGTATTTTCAATATCCATCTAATAACTCTTCCTCTTACTACTATTTTATTCATCAATTACTAGATAGATACATGATCAGTATATAAAAATATTTAATAACCAGTAATATAATGTCTGAACTTGTTTATGGCATAAATTATAGCAAGAAATTATTTTTGAGTGGTTTTATAATTTCTTTCAATTTTAGTTAAGTTCATGATTATATAATATATGTCATACATATGTCTATTTTCATCTTTATATCACAAAAAAACTCCCATGGCATGATTTGATGCATCAGTATAGATGTGGAAGGGATGTGACTAGTTAGGTCATCTTAAAACTAGTGTAGTACTGAGATTTTCTTTGATTATCTCAAATGCTTATTGATAGGCTAAATTATAGACAAATTGACTTTGTTTTGTGAGTAAATCAAAAATTGGAGTAGTAATCTCATTAAAATCTTCTATGAATCTTCTATAATATCCTGTATGTCCTAGAAAAGTTTTAATTTCAGTTTGATTTTGAGGAATAGGCAATTTTTAAATGACTTTAATTTTTATTAGATCAACTTGTATTATTTTTTATGAAATATGACGACCTAAGACTATGCCTTATTTTACCATAATCAAACATTTCTCATGATTAAGAGACAAATGGTGATCTTCACATCTTTCTAATACTTTTGCAATATTAATCAAACCTTCATCAGAAGATTATCCATGAATAGTAAAATCATCCATATAAACTTCTACATAGTCATTGGTCAAGTCTAAAAATATGGCTAAGATAGCTCATTAGAAAGTGGTAGGTGCATTGCATAAACCAAAGGGAAAGACTCATTCACCATGGGAAGGTGAAGGTTGTTTTATCTTGATATTTAGGTACCACTTATATTTGGTTATATATATTAAATTCATCTAGGAAAGAAAAGCCACTTATATTTGGTTATATATATTAAAGTCATCTAGGAAAGAAAAGTATCTTTTCCTAGCCAAATTATCAAGTACTTGATCAATGAAGGGTAGAGGAAAGTAGTCTCTCATTGTTGCTTTGTTTAACTCTCTAAAGTATAAACATACTCTCCATTTACCATTTTTATTAGGGAAAATGACTAGGGGAGATACCCATTGTCTATCATAAATGGGATATATAAATCCTACTTCTAATATCTTCTCAATTTTAGTTTTTATAATGTCTCTCAAGGCAAGATTAATTATTCTTTATGGTTATCTTATTGGATTAATGTTAACTATGTAAATGTGGTGTGTAAAAATAATTGGATCAATTCCTTTCACATCTTGATATTCCCATGTAAAACCTTGAGTGTGATCTTTAAATACATTGAAAATTTTCATTTCTTGATCATTTGTCAACCAACTATCTATATTGAGTGTCTTCCCTATGGTTACTATTATTTGTTTAGTTCCTAGATGGGAGGAATTTATTTCTTTGAAATCACTCATCAATGAATTGAGAGGATAGGGATTTGGAAGTAATGTATGAAATTTAATATCATCTGTAACAAAATTTTCCCTTATAGGAATGATTCCAGCTAAAGGAGAATGAAAAGCTATAAGAAATAAGTCTTGTCCTTCATATGCCCATTGGATCACACTATTTTGAATGTATTTATGATAATATGATGTGTTTAAAGAGGTGGAAGAGGATGAATGATTAGAATAATAAGAAAATTTATCTTTAAAACATCTTTTATTCAAATCCATAACTAGTCTATTGTAATCCATAGTTGTATTGTCAAGATCTGTATCATTTCCAATACTTGTTAATAACTCATAATCTACTTCCTCTATATGTTCAATGATTGTAACCATGACTAAATAAGAGATACTATCATGTTTTTCATCAGGTTGATCAACCCACAATTATTTTATAGTATTGATTGATGGTTGACTAGGTGGATATAAAGATATTCATTTTTATTTAAGACCATTTGAAATGGTCATATCTCCTAATCTACAATCAATAAATGTTATTATAGTTTCTATCCAAGGTCTTATTAGAATCATTGGGTATCCAATTTATTTATTCTTAGTTTAGAGAATAATAAAATTAGTAAGATACTCCCATGATTCTATGGTTAACATTATGTTTATAATGACACCTTCTAGTTTAGTGGTGGAATGATTTGTCATTTGTAAGATTATGGTGGTTAGTTGCATGCCCTTTAAAGAGAGATTCTACATGGTGTGTGTATTAATTACATTAATAGTGGCCCACAAATCTACCAATAGATTTGGTATCTCTTTCTTTCTAATTTTTATAGAAATTATAGGACTTCCTAGATCTCCATATTTAGGTAAGAGCAATTTTCCTGCTAATAGATTAGCAAGTTTACCATCAACTTGTATGGTCTTAGGATACTATCTTTTTCTACCAAGTGTCTTGATACATAGAATTTTGATCATCTTATTTACTTCTAGAATATCTCTAATGGTTTTTAATAATGGAATTTATATGTTTAGTTTCTAGTGTTCTTAAATCAATTTAGATTCCCTATTGTTTTCAACTTCCTTTAATGTTTCTAGAAAAGGCATAGAAGGAGGCATTAAAATTACTTCCTCTATTTTTCTAATTTCCTTTTGAGATTATTTTTCTTTATTTGGTTGAATTTGTGGACTTGTTTATTCTTGTGGTACATCTATGATGATAACCTAGGGTTCTTGAACTATTCTTCCTAATCTTAGATGAATATCTACACATTAAATAGCTTCTACTCCTATTATTTCACCCTATTCATTTACAAAAAACTATCTATTTTTTGGATTTGCTACTGGTTGAGCAGGTAGTTCAAGTTTGTTTACTTGTTTTATGGGGGTGGTTTTATTTTCTTAGGGAGCTATTAGTGATTTTTATTGTGGTTGTTGTTGTGGATATCTTATTTGATGTTGTTGATTATAGTTTTTACCAAAATTCCAATGTTGATTTGTCCAAGGTTATTAATGACCTTGTGGCATCCATGTTTGTTGAAAAGGCTGGGGCATCATCCACTATTATGGCATCCATTATTAGGTACCCCATGGTAGTGCAACCCACATTTGTGGATGTGCATACCATTTTTAATAAGGAATTCTTGATCCAAACTGTTGATTTTATTGAAAAGTTTATCCTTATCTTTGAACATAATTGATTTCTTTTATGACCTGTGTATTTTGTTTGAACTAATTCTTGAGACTAAGAATATGACTAAAATTCTTTGTGTCATGATCTTTAGTGTCATAAATTCCATAAATTTTAGTTTTATCCAAAATATAGTCTCTAAGTGCATGTTTTAATTTATATTTTAGGCAATAAATCTCCAATGGTTTAGCATTTAATTTGGCCTTAGCTTGTAATCCATCTAATGTTGAGTTCAACTAGACTAATATGTATATTTTAATGTTTTCCAATTCTTCCATTAATTGACTTACATCACTAGATTTTCCTAATTTATTTCTTTTACTACTAGGTTTTGTTCTAGAGTAGTTAGTGCATAACCATTGAATTTATTGAAAATCTAGTTTAGTGATATTCCCTTTTCCCATAAGATTTAAATAATATCTAGAATATTCATCCAATCCTTTAATAAAAATTATTTTAATCACTTCTTTAGGTTACTCATAACCACATCTATTAAGAACAAAGGCAAACTGATCCAAATAATCCTCTAGATGTTCATATTCATTTTGTCTAATTTTGAAAATATCTTCTTTCCTATCCTTAACCCTATAGTAATCCTAATATTTATCTAGAAAGGTTGTTTATATTTCTCTCCAAGTGTGAATAGAGTTCAATCCTAGCCACACGAAACACCTCATTTCTCCTTCTTTCATATTAGAATGAAAAATCTTCAATTTTTATCTATTTGAGGTGTAATCATAGGTCTAACATAGAACCTTAAACTCAAATAGAAATTGGCCTAGGTCTTCGATGGATAGTCATCTAAACATTGGTAGATAGGCTAGAAAAATATTTTTCATTGTTCATTCATTATCTTCAAAGGAAATAGGATAAGATAAAGTCCTTTTAAGAGCATTCCTTTGAGGGTTCTCTACTTGACCTACATTTTCACTCATGTCAAATAAAGTTCTAATGAGAGGAGGGGATTTTGGTTGTTTAGTATTTATGATTTTAGATTGTGTGAAACAGGATTATTCTAGTTCCTTAGAAATATTTCTAAAATATTCCTTTATCTCTTTTTGCAATATGTCTTTTTTTCTCTAAAGCAAACCTTGTGGATCCTTCAACCTACTAATATACTTGATGTTGACAAAAGAGTGATTTTATTTTGGTTTTGTATTTTTTTTAACATTAACTTGAATTTTAACTTACTAACACCTAAATGAGTCCCTGATAATGGCACAAAAAATGATTGATGTTGTTATTACCCCTTAATTTAACTAATATAAGTTGGTGTTTATTCTTACCAAGGTGATGTCTAAAGCTATTTGCAGTAAGGTAGTTTAAGATTTCAGATTAACAGTATTTATTTTGGGTTTTTTTATTTAATATTATGCTAATATATACCTACTTTTAACTCTTAAACTATGATTTTGAAAAAAAAACACTCTTTGCAAAAACATAAACCACTCAATCTAATCTAATTTGTAGAATTTGAAAATGTTTCTCACAACTAGAAAACAAAATCACTCTTATAAAATTAAAAGGATATCAAATCTAATTTTCTAATTAAAAAAATCATAAATCTATACTTATTAAATCTGAAAGAATGAAATAAATGCTTATGCTGGAAATATATATTAACTATTCAAACTTCCTTATAGGCTTTCAATTTAAATTATTTAAACATATATCTATTTGTAATGTAAATAATTATAAAACTAATTTATAAATACCAAATAAATTTCCTGTTTCTTTAGGAGTGGGCCCTTGTTCCCTCAGATCTAGGTCTAAATAACTCAGCTCAAGAGATTCTTTAACACATGAATTACGAAGAAAACTGTTGCTATATTTCATATTTTAGGGAATCAAAATTAAAATATTATTGTATTTAGTTATAAAAATTTATATATCCAATTACGGATATATATATTTATTCTATATCAATAACTATCTAATCCACAATTCCAGAAAACAACCTAGCTATATTGAAAATAAAAGATATTTTAGATGGATTGAGAGATATAGTTATAATCATTATAATGAAATATCTTAGAATTAAAATAATCCATAGATATAATTTTAAATTCCTAACTATATTAGTTAAATATTTACATATATTTTCATTTTATCTTTTATCTTCATCGTTGCAACCTAGAGTAACAACTCCCAAAATGGAAGGCTTAGCAAAAAAAGACATTTATATATATACATATCCAAAAATAGAAATATAGAAAAGAGTCCTTTAGATTGATATAAAGAGTTTGGAGAATCCATTTGAATCATTTTAAATGTGTTATGGACAATTTTGGAGTGATTTGGATCAATCCATAGTAAAACTAGAACATTTTATAGCTTGTTATCAAAATTTGTAGCTCACCTATCAAAATCTAGATCTCAATATTAAAATTCATACTAATTGAAGAATTCATAGCTTGGTTTTTAGATTTATTTATCTTCACAATCTTGTTAAAACTCTTATTAATAATACTATTTTCTTGTACAAGTCAAAATATGGAGCCTAAAACATGCAAATTTAAGAACAAAGTACAAAGAAAATAGATTTAGACTTTATGTGAGTTTATATAGGCAAAAGCATCTATTTCCTCCTTTATACAAGTTCTAAAAATCAAGATTACATACAATTATCAATAATTTAATATATTTAAGGCCATAAATTATAGTAATAATGAGTCATTTTATGGACTCATCATTTAGATTCTCATGAGTCAAAGGAAGAAGCTCTAGTCAATCATGATTGTCCCCAATTAGTTGGTTCATTTCCTCCACAAATTTGGACACAAGATGTGATAAAATTTATTTAAAATGGTAAGTATCCTAATAATATGGGTAGATCACAAAGGATATATTTTATATTTTAATTTATTCATTTTTATCTTATGGATGTTGTGATTTTTAGGAGGAACATCAATGGTGTGCTATTGAGATGCATTGATAATGATCAGTTTGGGGTGTTGCTCAAAAAGTTTCATGATGGGACAATAGGAGGTCATTTCTCTCTAAGAACCACAAATACCAAGATCATGAGGGTAGGTTATTATTGGCTTAGCCTCTTCAAATGTTTCCATTCTTGGGAGAGAAGGTATAGATAATGTGCTTTCTTTGTATGAAAATAAAAGATTGTAGCTCTTCCTTTGAAGCCTATCCAAGTAGACCAAACTTTCATGTAATGGGGTCTTGATTTTATTGGTATGATAAACTACCCATCAAGCACTGGTCATAAATTGATACTCAAATTAACTAACTATTTTACAAGATGAGTTGAGGTAGCAGTATTGAAGGAATCTAATGAAAGTGTTATCTTGGATTTCTATGAGAGAATCATAACAAGGTTTAGCACTCATTCTACTATTATTCCAAATAATTCTCTTGTTTTTATGGGTTCTAAGACAACTAGTTGGGAAAATAGTAATGGCATATTCTTGAGCACTTCATCCAACTATTACCCTCAAGGTAATGGGTGGGTTGAATCTACTAACAAGAATCTGATCAAAATAATCAAGAGAACCTTGGAGCATAACCAAAGAGATTGTCAAACCAAATTGAAGATAGCCTTATTTTTTGATAGGATAAATCCTAAGATGTCAATAGGGAATTCTCCTTTTGTGCTTGTCTATGGAAGGGAATTTAGGTTTCCTATTTCTCAAGATCTACCTACCTTAGAGTTAGCACATTAACTAGAATTGATTGAGAACACTCTAATGGAGGTGAGATTGATAGAATTAATATATTTATAAGAGACTATAGGTAAAACTCATCAAGTTATGTAGCATCACCAAGTACTAATGAAGAGTTATTTTCAAAAGAAGGCAACTCCAAGATCATTTCAATAAGGTGACATAGTATTGAAATGGGATGAAGATAGATCAAAACCAAAGAGACATACTGATGCAGGAGCATCTACATACATCTTAGAAAGACATGTTCATGATTAAATTCAAATTCAATTTAGTTTATTTTCCATCCAATATGCTGTTAATGAGGAGTAATTGTAAAAAAATAAAGGTAAAAAGTAATTGTTGGGGCTATTGAGAAAAGAAAGGAGGAGTGGTTGAAATTATTTCAACCTTAGTATATTGTTACTAATTAAAAATTGTGTTTGTTTTGGTCTTGAGCCCAAATTGGGTGTAGAGGTTAGAGAGGAGGGTCAAAGGGGGTGATCCGAATGACCTATGGCTTTTGAAAAAAAAATAGAAGGTTGTTTGGAAAGGCTGAGCCTGAGCCAGGTGTATGTTTGCATTGTAGAGTTTACAAGACCATGGTTATGTGTAAGCTTATTAGGCTTTGAAGAGTGGAGGATCTCAAAATAAAGGAAGGAGAGCTCATCATAGAAGGCAGGATTTTAGATATTGGGTGCAGCACGGTCTGTAGAGCGAAGGCTTGTTCAATGCAAAAGAAGGTAACGAGTTTATAAGGTTTTATTCTTTTGTTGGAGCCTTCGGTCCCAAGGCTACCTCACTGGTGCTAGTGGATTTTGTAGTTTTAGAGGACTACGGTGTTGCAGAGGTTGCAGTATACTGCCTTTGCTACCTAGCTAGGCATTTGTTTATGTCTTGTATGGAACTTGGTTTCAGTAACTATTGCCTGGGTTAGAGGCTATGGAGTGAAAATATGGTTTCTTGCTATCATCTATGCACTTTTAGGTGTCCTAGGTGCTTACGTATTGTGGTACCAACCTTTATATCATGCTATGAGGACTGAGAGCATGTTAAAATTTGGTCAGTTTTTCTTATTTTACCTGATTCACATTGGCTTCTATGTTTTGGCTGCTGTGGCTCCTCCAATACCCTTCAAAGGGAAGTCATTGATGGGTATCCTACCACTAGTAGATGTCTTTTTTGATCACCTTTTCATTGGGATTTTCTACCTTATCAGTTTTATCTTATTTACTCTTGAGTCACTGATAAGTATGAGAGTCCTTCAGAAAGTATATATGTACTTTAGGAGATTAGGAAAATAAGTAGAGATGAGGTGTGAGGTTGCTTGAGGTGCCCTGTAGGCTATGATATAGAAGATTTTCCTTACAAGATCTTCACTTGTCTAGAAAATTTCATTCCTATTCCATGTATTTTCAGCTAATTTACTGCTTCTAGTTGAAGCTCTGCATGTGCTTTTTTCTAGATAAATCTTTCATTTTGGAGCTTGGATTTTTTTTGTTGCTACAAGAAAAATTGGATGATTCAAGAGAGCCATTTGAGAGGATAGCTGTAACTATAAATTAGGGATTAATTTTCTTGTTAAATTTTTCATGCAATCAATGGTAAAACTATCCATCTTGGAGAATTTATTCATTTACTTGTCATTCCCATGCCTGCAATATGCGTAGAGTTTTTGGTACGCATTAGCAATGCACCACATACCAAATTTGATACCTTATAGAGTGGACCACATATCATCATCAAGTTCAATCAAAGAACCTCTTTTTAGTTAGCAAGGATGAATATAGAAGATCTACCTATCCTTGTGAATGCCATATATTTGAAACCCTGTTATTGAGAATAGAAGGTTAGTTTTATAAATATTAGATTAGGCATGTGTTTACTTTCTTATTGTGTTATGTTTCATAAGTACTCATAAATCACATGTGTTTACTAATTTATGTTTTTTTCCTATTATTTTATATTGTTTGGTGTGTTTTTAGGGAAATTTATATGTCATTCTTGTATACTAGGGATTCCATAGACCAATGGATAGGATTAGGCAACTGGTCATGGCATAACAAGCATGGCACCCTTGGGAAATCACCAAAGATGTTGACCATTTTTACCTTAGGCCAAAATGGGTCAACCCTCTATAGTTATAATATTATATAGGGGATTATTAAAATGTCATAGGGTATGTTGTAGCTCATTTGATGTCATTTCATATTCCATTCTATATTTGGTCATAGTCTATCTTAGTACTTTTGTAATTTGGTATCTTATGGGTCATTTTAGAGTCATATATGAAAGTGGAAGGTTTTTATAATGTTCAAATAGTTAATATCATGGAAATAGTTCACATAGGCCCCAACAAGTTCATTCAAGCTTTCAAAGATCAAGTAGTAGCTCAAGCATAAGCCTAAGTGAATCAGGCCATCACCAGGATGTCACCTAAAGATAAATGGACTAGTTCACTTGGGAATTTTATAAATATGCTTAGAACACCTCACGTGACCATAAAACCATTCATGATCAATGTTAGTAGTGCCAAGATCATTATATGTAGGTTTAATATCTCAATGAGTCATATATCTAAAGATCTAAGCATTTAAAGTTTAGCTTGTCGAGTCTAAAGGGTCACGTTGTCCTACACTTCATTTGGAAACACACCAGTTAGCTTACTTTTACATTTTATAAGTGCACCTTAGAAAGCCTCATGAGATAAAATCTTATATATCCATGGATTTCTTCATGCCAAGATCTTGATCTAAAATTTCATGCTTGTGTAAGCTTTCTAGCTCAAGATCTTTGTCCTAAAAGTTGGTCACGTAGAGAAAAACATTTGTGCAAGTGTCAAATTAAATCCTTGGAAAATAACCATTTAGGTTCAAATTATCAATTATAGGCATGTAGACATCATGAAAATCACATAGGTCATCTCACTTTAAAACTTTTTAAACACACTTAGAAAGTTATTAGAACCAATAGATCAAGTGGACATAATATTTTTCATATCAAAAACATTTCTTAAAAATTTGGTGCCTCCATGACCTTTTCACTTCCAAATCCAAGATTTAAAATTTGGTCAAATAATGGTAAACATTCATGTAGATTATAACTTTAAGCTATGGAAAAACCCATTAGGGTCTTAAATTTGAAGTTTACACGAATGTCAATGATGGTCTTATGGACATTAAATGATGGTTACATGCATGTCAATTTTAGATCATGATAAATAGCCATTTATTTACAAATGCAATCAGATCAATGATTATCATTAAATTATACCAATGATCTAATGACACAAGATTGAATAATAGGGAAGTAGGCCTAATAAGATCTCTGGCTAGCATTCACTTATACATCTTGATCCAATGGTGTGAGATGAGTTGAAAGGTCAAGGATCTCGAGAGGCCACCATGTGGTATAAGTGTGTAAAGCAATAAGATGAAAAAAAAATCCTAATATAAATGCATGATTTACAAGTGGCATGAGCACATTCAATATGACCAATAAAGCATGTTTAATCATGAAAATCAAGATCAATGAAGTGAGTAAAGTCAAATAGTCAATATCTAATAGCAAGGATCTATGAGGCTAATAGGAGTAAAGATAGCTAGGATAATTTTGATTAGTTTGAGTTATTTTTTGATGTACAAAGTCAAACCAAAGGAGAATTTCTTGACCAAGGTAAATAAGGTATTGCAAGGTCATCCTATCACCATTAGAGCTTAGCTAAATGCCATTAAAGGAACATATTGATGCAACCAAGTTAAAAGACATAAAAAAATCACCATTAAAGCTTAATATAGACCTCTAGTTCAAGGATTTATGTGATAAAAGGTCCATTTTGTTATTATGTTCACCATTGTTAGAAGGACATAAGTACATGATGAGTTCCCAATTTCTATAGATACTCAAAGGTAAAAATGGGTCTATTTTGACCTAATAGGAAAACCAATAGTCTAATATTGGTTTTACATCTATAGTTGACCTATAAACATGGGGATGAGTTTGAGAATGATTCAATTTTAATAGGATTTAGCATTTCAAATGATGTCATGCAGGCGTCCATGTAAACCCCAATAGTTTCATCTCCAAGACCAACTACATGAAAAGGACCCTTCTCTACACTTTCACTTGCCACAATGAACTAGAGAAGAGGAGTTAACACTAGGACAAAGCTCTAATAGATTGATCCAATGGTTATAACTACATTGATGTCAAGACCTAGCTCAGAAAAACTTGATCCCATCATTGCAACCATTAGGGAGCATCAATGAGGGAATAATGTAACTATACAACTACTTAAAGTGACCTGGATCAATCAAAAGGTATGAATGAACATAATTAGTAAAAGTAGTTATAAATATGATTCAAATGTTTGAACTGATTGATTCCCGTTTTAAGTGTCAAAGCTCCTTTTTTCTTACTTCCTTTCTTTTATAACTATATATTTTGAGCTATTGTTATGGATCCCTTAGGCTGGTATGAGGAGACTTAACCTAAAATTGTATTCTACACCTCTTAGAGTAATGAATAGAGCATTTTTGGTAGTTGTTTACTAATATGTTCTTAGTTTTTTATAATTTTTTAATATGCAAAAGTGGTTGTCATCTTCTCTTTGTAGGTCTTAATTAAACCTAAGTGATAATACACTTTTCTTTTAGGTCAGCTATAGTGCCTTAAGGTTAATGTCTCAGGTATAGAGTGGATAGTTGATTGTAAGTGCTTCCAATAAATCCTTACCCTCATTTCCCTATAACAGAAGTCCATCAAATTAACCTCTAGGTGAAGCATTATTTCTTGGAAACCATTGCAAACACTGTATTAGTTATATTCATATTTTATTAGTGTGCTAATGAGTTCAATATTTAGAGTGGATCTTTCAACATTTGATGTATCATCTTCTTTAGAGTAGGTTCAATTCATGAACTTTCTAACTCTTTTCCCCATAAGTAATTAGTTGGCATAGTTAAGAGCATTTCAATATACATTTAGGGAGCTCGCCCTTAAATCTAGAGGCTAATTTCCAATATAGGTACACCCAGATAGTTGGAAATGTTCCCATGTTGCCCAAATCTATAAGAAACTTGAACAACTTCTTTTAGGGTGCAAGATTTGGTGATAATAAAAACATTCAAACAAAACCCTAAAATATTATATCCCTATCATAACTCTATCAACCACCATACATGTAAAAATAAAGGTTTAAAACTCAATCAATAGTATATAACAATAAGTATTCAATCATTATATACTTGTATCATCATTTATTCAATGCAGAAGAAATCATGTTTATATCTAATACACCTATATAATGCATATAAATTCTATTTAATAGAACTGCTATATTAATCATAGATATATTATGAAATTATTCCAAATAGCTTAGGCAGCCTCAAGTTAACCTATGAACTCAATAGTTCCTTAATTATCCTATAATCTTCACTTAAATTCCTCATAAATATGATACTCCAAATAATATATATTTTTAGTATGTTTGTCCTACTCTATGGTTCATCTATAAATAGGAATAGATATAAATATTATAACTTTTATAAATGAGTATATAGTATACATAATGTTATTTTTCAATTATTTACCATTTATTATTCTCTAATCACAATTGTCTTTATAATTACATGGCTAACTAATTCAAATTAGAGTTTCCTTTTACTTTATAACCCATATTTTACTTTATAACCCATAGTTCATTCATATATTGAATATGTTATAACTTTACTCATGTTTTCAAATATTAATAATATATCACTATGTATATTCAATTTTGATTTTTAAGCTAGATATCTAAGTCTCTCAATTTATTGGAT